>OW679196.1:0-423442 GCA_940337035.1 Agriotes lineatus
TCAATCGTGTTTCTTGATATTTGTTTTAAGTCCTCGTTAATTCGCACTCTTGTTTGTTTCTAATATCGATTTCAGTCATCTGTTGAATGTTTAACCCCTTGGGATTTTGTGTACCAATCAGTTTTTTAAGACGTAAATAGAACGTAGAACTACTGGATTATGGTCAGAAAATACATTCGCCACGGGATACGTCTTGATATTCTCTATACTATTTCGATATCTTTCGTTGATAAGAATGTAGTCTATTTAGGTAACAAACGACTTCCGGGATTGGACCGTGTCATGATTGAGATCGAAGAACTCAACGTTGCCCCCACTTTCGTAAGGGGCTTAATCAGGAGGAAAAAAGCAAAAGAGCACGGTAACTCAACGTGTTAACCACGCCAGAGGTGAAACTCTTTGCAAGGGAAAGGACAGAAGAGCACGGTAACTCAACGTGTGAACCACGTGAGAGGCGAAACTCGACTGACTATCGTAAGAAGAAAGGCGAGAATTTATAGGCAAGAGCCATTAAAATGTTTTTATATTAAAAACCTACTATATAGTCCAGGGAAATTAGACATTGCACTTCGGAAAAATTCCCGGAAAGCTGGATTTTGGTGGATTGTGGTTCTAAACAAAATGTCAAAAGTCCTCATCGATCCGAGTGCCGCTAAAAATTTTACGCGGGGTCAAAGGTCACTGAAAACGGTTTTTCGTGAATATCTCGTTAACGGTCGCTTTTACAGAAAAAATATTAATTATCAAATTTGTAGCTTACGAAATTTCTTACAGAAAATATATAATGATTTTTATTCGTAAGAGTAACTGTTTTGGAGATAATTCGATTTGCAGAGTTGTAACGAATAGATGCACTCCTCAACGGCATTTATATCTCATTGGAGTTGATACAACAATAGAAACAAACACATATATAGTACACTATAGTCTAGATGGAGAAGCAGTGTGCTCCGAAAAGTTCCCTTTCCTTGTCATAAAACCTCAAGAGACATCTGCTTGCTGCTCTTGTCGGAGCATAAATTTCTTTACGTTAGTATTGAGTGATATTTCCTTGTGAACGGACGTGCTTACTTAATATTTGCATTAATTTTTATGGCAGAAATTTAATAATATCTCTAAAAATGTCGGAAGTTTGTTTCATTTGCAGTAAATCTCTGTTGGAAGGTAAAACAGTTGTTGTGGAACGTGAACTTGAAACTTTGGGAGGTCGAGTGTTGAAAGAAAGGACGGCAAAGTTGAATATTTGCGAAATATTAATTCTGTGACAATTCATGTACAGTGCCATAAAGAATATACTCAAAAGTCTAGCATATTGGCATCAAAAAGACAGAGAGAAGAAGCCAGTACATCTACGAATCTTTGTATTTTTTGCAGTGATGAAGCGAGTGTGGAAGAAGAAAAGAAAAAAGAAAATATTCGCCGTAAAATTCATCAAGTTTCGACGCTTTCCTTTAAGAACTCTGTTTACCAAGACAGAATGTTATCCAGACGTGATTTTCAATAATGGAATTCGTTTTTTCCTGGCTATGTATAAGGCCCCAGAAATGAAGTATCTATTGCTCCTCACAGATATTCAACTTTTGTAAAATCTACACAGCTCAAAAATCCTGTTCAATTATCTATTCTTCTGCCAACATCTAGTGCTGCTCGGCAACAGTTATATCGGGTCTATTACAGGTTCAAATATAGCTAGGTAACGAGCTTACTCCTGAAGACTGTGGATGGAGGGATAACATTTTGGAGTCAATTCAAACTCTGCTTCCAACTGCTCCACACATTCTGCTGAATACTATTTTTGAAATTGCATCAAGGGCTGTAGATTAAACTGCGGCTGCAGAAAAGTTGGTTTATATTGTTCACCAGTTTGTGGTAGTTGCCAAGGTCAGTCTTGCTTAAATGTAAGACCCGATATAAATGACGGCGATAATTGCAACTCCACTGAAGATATAGATCCATCGCGCTTCCTGACTGAATCTCTGGAAATACAGAAGACAGCCGAAGAAGAACAAGAAGATAATGAAGAAGAAAGCATACAGATTGGAATAGAGCCTGAAGATGAATATTAATTATTGAGATTAGTAACTCCTGTTTTGAATCCAAAATTGATTAATGAACAAGTTCAGAATATTTTTTTTTAAATAAACATTTTTCAAACAAAAATAAACGTGTATTAGGTCTACTAGGAACACCACAGGAAAAAACACGCACCTTGTACTCTACCTCGAAGGTGGTGTGGAAAAGAGTGCACGTTTCATGAAAAACATAAAGGTTTCAACTCTGTAAATCGAATTATCTCCAAAACGATCACCTTTACGAATAAAAGTTATCATATCTTTTTTATAAGAAATTATATAAGCTACAAATTTGATAATTAATATTTTTTCTGTAAAACTGACCGTTAACGAGATATTCGCGAAACACCGTTTTTGGTGACCTTTGACCCCGCGTAAATTTTTTAGCGGCACTCGGATCGATGAGGACTTTTGACATTTTGTTTAGAACCACGCCATGCCAAAATCCAGCTTTCCGGGAATTTTTCCGAAATTTTGCTTTTATTTTGTCTAATTTCCCTGGACTATATATTTAAATGTAAATAACTCCAGAAAACAGTCGCTGGTTTAATCTCCTTTAAAGCAGTACTGTCAATAGATTCGCTGGATACTTAACCTGTGTTTGTGTACATCATAGTTTTGTCCAGTTTATAATTTTCGTTGAATCGGACTGGCTCAATCTTTTCTGTCTTGGACACAAAAGAATCTAACATGAAATTCTGATTCTATTCATTTATTATATGTCCTCCATCAATAGTCTTCTTTAAAATGTTTTATAAGTAGATTGAAACCGTGAAAGTTTTTATAGGGGCTTTTATATGGTATAAACATATTTAATTACCTAGATTACGTTTCCCCTGGAATACAAGTTTTACAAAAAAAAAAAAACTAGACAGTGCAATCCAAAGTTAAATTAGGGAAATGGATTTACACCTGAAAATGCATGTGTTGACAACATGCTGATAAAGGATTGATTTTGCAATTCACCCCGCCTTTGTGGATTTTTAGGAAGTGTATGATTTTATTTCATAGGATAAAAGGTAGGAATCCATTTACTGCTTGAGAAGGTATCGTTCGGTTCTAGATTTTATAAAGCAATTGTGCTAAGAAAACTTCTCTACCAATATCCACAACTAAATGATGAAGGCAAAGATGTTCATCTCTAGTGCTGTGTAACGTATGTACATCTGGCACCTGCACAGAATGAGTATTACAACTGGAAATAACTTAAATATCACGGAACTATTACTTCAAAACGGATCATAGAATTCAGCGATATCAGAAGCAGGGTAGAACAAGGCTGTATTGTAGTGGAATGCCTAAACTTGGAGTGGTGCGATCAACTCACCTCATGACAATGGATAAGCACAGATGCCGCCGAAAGAACCTTAAATCGAGTTTTGGTGATGCTCTCACCCGTATGCATAGTCGTTCGCCAGCGGCTCGCCAGCGACTCGCCGGAGTTTCGTTATAAATAGTATGTTGGCGGCACTGCATGTCTATGTCAAATTCAAGGTTAGCAGGTTAGATTTTGTGTCAGTTTCTGTCAAAACTGACGGAAAACCTAACCTGATAACCTCGAATTTGACATAGACATGCAGTGCCGCCAACATACTATTCATAACGAAACTCCGGCGAGTCGCCGGCGAGCCGCTGGCGAACGACTATGCATACGGGTGTCTGAGTCATGGAAACCTTGCTGAAGGATATGCTCAGAATTGGCGAAGGTGGTATCCAAGAACAACTGGAACACGACTATATGCAGTATAAAACCTAGACATATATTTATCATCATTTGAATTACCTGTTCTTACTGACAACATTCCATATTCAAGATATACACTAGCGAAATTGAGAACAGAGAGTAAATTAGCCTTTACGTTTTGATTGCCGGATTGTCATTTTCTGAATGGTCGTACTAAACGTGTTGATTAAAATAATCTGACATAATTCTACTTCAGATTTTTTTTCGAAAAAAATCCTGATGTTCTTTTACTTTCTTCGGTATTAGGATTTTTCAATCTTTGAATTTGTATATTTATCTGAAAAATTCTAAAAGGATTGGTTTCGTCGTTGTAAGTAATATATTTGTTAATTTTTAAATTCGTACCAACTTCTGATATTTTTAGATTATACCGATGGGCCCAGAATTATATACAGTGCTACCAAATGTATGGAACCGGCCTTGTTATTTCAAAACTATTTAAGCTAAATCGATAAAATTTTATATTCATGCGGTTTACAAAGCCTTCTATTATTTTCACAGTTTTGTTATTTTTTTAACTGACAAGGTCGGAAGCTGCACAGCCAACTTGATTTTTTTTTTAAATAGGAAGGGCGGTCAAATCGCATACCATTTGAAAGATATTTTCAAGTAGAATACAGCGACATGCCGCTTCCCATGGTTATCTCTAAAGATAACTTCGCTATTGTAAATTAAAGACTAAATTAAAGGCTTTGTAAACAGCATGCATATTAAATTTTATCGATTTAGCTTGAATAGTTTTGAAATAACAAGGCCGGTTCCATACATTTGGTAAGTACTGTATAACAGCAATGAGATAACATGAACAAGAAAATAACACATAGGTATTGCTTGAGCAAGAAAGAGTAAAAGATAGCAAATATACGAGTAGTTCTGGCGCTCCTTTAATTATGACATAAGTCAACTAAACATGCCTACTACAATAATTTCTTCGTATGGTCATCTCCTTCTTACACAAGCATTCTATTTTGTTGTTCATGTTATCTCATTGCTGTTATATACGGAAGGGGCCATAATTATATATAACAGCAGTAAGATAGCATTAACAACAAAATAGAATGCTTGAGTAAGAAAGAGATGACCATACCATAAAATTATTTTAGTAGGCATGTTTAGCTGACATGTCATAATTAAAATCAGCGTCATGCCTACTCGAATATTTACTACTATGTCTATCTCTTTCTTACTCAAGCAATACGTGTTATTTTCTTGTTCATATTATCTCATTGGTGTTATATATAATTGTGGCCCCATCGGTATAATTATGGCCCCATCCGTATATATTGAGATGGTATTTAGCCCGTTACTCAACTCTGCTTGCAGCATAGATAAATAAAGCAAGTCAATGAAGCACAGAACTGGGGAAATCGGACAACTGCAAGAAGATACATCAGAAACTTTAATTCATAACTACATTGATAAAGCATTGCCGATATTAAATGGAATTACTTCAGAATAAATGGCAATAAGGCAGAGCTCAATTCGTAAATTAGAGTCACAGAAATATCAATTAGCATAAATTAAGAGGTTGGTGCAAAGTAAAGCCAATCAAAATTCAACAAATATATCACCAAAGGGTTTATTACATGCGTGTTAAATAAATTTACATGTCAGTATAATTGAATAAGTACAGTTCTATGAACTTTTTAAATAAAGGTAAGAAGGACAGAATGTTCTCAATACAGTGCAAAGAGAGCACAATACTAGATCAAATAAGGCTATAAAAAATGGAACAATAATATTTGAAGAATGGTGAAAAGCAGACAATTACTATAAAATACAAGAAATTCACACAACAGGAAATGAATGAGATTGGTGTTTAAAAAAATGAGTCAGTGAAGTGACATAAGTGAACAGACAATCCAAATAAAACATAGTGGGTGGCGCTATAACCCAGTAAATACGAACGTGAACAAACAATAATTTTAGAATTAAGATTTTGTACATTTTTATAATATAAGTTAAAATTTGGTTTATAAGTAACTGATTTGTACTTGGTTAACATCCACAATTATGAATTTAGATAGGCAATTGTTGTGAACTACCCAGAGACAAACAATTGAATAAAAATTATTTCATGACAGTCTAATTTGTCTCTCCAGATTAATTGAGTTTTAAGCCATTTACAATTGAAATAAATTAAAAATAATTATACCATCGTGATCACGAGTTCGTAGTACATGTGTGAGAATGTGGGTGTGAAAATCCATCATCTAAAAATTATTTTCATCTGCGACCACCTTCCGAACCACTTTCCCAACGACGAGAAGTTCACGATCATCAGATTTTGAGCACAATTGAGGTCAGGCGTTTGAAATTTTGGTACCACCACGTCCGCACGCCGTGTAGGAGTACACCGCCGCAGTTCCAGCATCCTAGAGTTCCGCTTCCAGCAGCGAGCATCAGGAGAAGCTGTTCCGAGCCAGTTCCCGCAGCCTAAAAAAGGCCAGGAAGCCACGAACGATCTAAAAACAAAACACGACTAGTGACGCTTAATAAAGCGCGAAATTCGAATTACTTGATAATTTTTTCATAGATTTGCCTTTGAATTAACTTGTAAATACACCAGAAACGAACCGCACGAAAATTCAATTTGTTGGTAGATAAATTGACAGCGTAGTGAGTCTGCGCGTTGGTGCTTTTTAATTTCACAGCCCAGTGGCGTAACACGGGAGTTTAAATATGAACATGTCGGTGAACCTAACTTGCAGATTTGCGAATTACTATAGGGGGAAAAACACTACAATCAATGATCCTATTTATACAATTATTTATTTACTTTTAATCAGTCTTGTACATGATGTAAGTATTAAGATTATTAATAATTACAATAGTCCTGTACAATATTTATACTATTTACAGTAATTCCGTGTCTCTTGAACATTTTTTTTTATTTTCTTTGTCTCTCTAATAAAACAATAGGATAAAAGAATAAAATTTCTAACACTATACAGAAAGCATAGCTACATATATCTCATAAGTTATATCGCCCCCATTTTACGCAAGTAATTTTATGGCCTAACGGATGCCGAAGGGATCCATAGGATTCTTGAGATTACACTAAACAACCGCTGTTCTTCATCTAGGTAGTTAGTGCATCGAAATTGGGATTTTATTACGTTATTTTTGGCCAGTTACGTCAATTATTTATTACCCGCCTTGGTCCGCGGGTGTTCCCTAGAATGTGACCCGTGTCAATCACTTGGCTATTCTGTTATTAAAAGGGTGTATGCAGCTGCGTGTTTTGCAGCTATTACATCTCTCGAAATGTGAACTTACACCGTTTTTGCGTAGTGTCTTTTGTATACAAAAAATTGGAATACTAGCCGCCCGTAGTGTCTCTGATCCCCTATAGTTTTGTGATGCTACAGTTTCATCGAAAGGCGCACTTTAAATATCTCGTCACCTTCTGAAATGGCAAAAGTAATCTGTCAATCCGTGATTCACATGCTAGGCACATAACTTACTGTCTGACGATAGACGTTGGGCTGCACATCGCGTCGCGTTCTAATTTGGAGGCCCACTGATTAATCTGCACATCTATAACAGAGTTTTACTTTTCATTGGTGTCTTTGTGTGTCTTTGCAAGGCGAATTATGTTGGTGCACGTGTCAGTTCTTCCGCTACAATTTTATTTATAGTTTTTGAAATCTCTAATTGAATTATCGTTACTGTATATCTTTCATTGAATAATGCAATGGAGAAAGTTTTAAATACATACTGTTCTGTTTGTGTTTAAAAAGATCATGACTTTATAGGTTTCAACAAGAGTTTGACAGTGATATGTCAGTGCATAGATATACGGAGTTTATATTTTTGAAATCAACCAAAATACACATTTTACTAATCTTCTAAACAGATTTGAAGAATTATGCGAAATTGCCATTCCTTATAACGCTTTATAGAGTTTTCTACATGCAAACAATATAAAATGCATATTTTGTAACAAACATACAATCTGCTTAACATAACCATAAAAGAAACTCATAAAAGTAGCATGCAGCACCATATGTGCTTCGAACTTGGTAGATAAATTCTACAATCCTTACAATGCCAACCAAAACGTATTGCAGTGTTTTGATACATCAAGAGAATGTCGATACCATAAGCTGGCGGTTGAAGTTGTTGACATAACATTCGAAGGCTGGCGATGAAATTAACTGTAGATATTATCGGCGGTTTCAAAAACCTGGATTGTCAGTTGCGTTAGGAGATTAATTGGAGTGGCAATGTGGCCCGCCTTTGATGGGCCATCCATAATTTTGTTTGCTATTTCAGGACCAAATCACACTTAAAGCGGCCGTAAAATTCTCCCTCTCGTGTAAACGTCGTTAAAACTTTAGACGTTTATGACACGTGATTTAAATTGTTCTAATGAACCAGTTACCGAGTTCTTTCTATCTATTATTTAATTTTTCCCGCATCTATTGATTTACCATCAAATGCTCATGCCCCTTATCTCACAGGAACGGTTTTACTAAACTCGTCTAAAGAGGAAAAATTAATAATATCGCTCTCAAAATTTGCATTTCATAATCTCGGGTTTCTTATGTAAATAATTTATTATTCATAATTCGATTAAAATTAGCAATTTTTGGGAACAGATTTTAATTTATTATAAAATAAATGGAAACCTTGCAAGGAAGAAGGTACTCATGAATAATGTACGCTACTATTTAGAAACAACTTTCTCGGGAGTCATTTGAATATGAATGCTCTGCTCTGGACCAAATTTTGAGTTATATATCGAATATCCAAGCAGCCTTTAAAGGAAGAGGAAAGCCGTGCCTTTCTAAAGCTCATCTGACCTTTCTTGCACTCAACTCAAGTTCGATCAGGGTTTGGTGGTCTTAAAAATAGTTTAAACTTTCTAAATAATACAGTACATAAAAGTATACTTGTCTTAGCTGCCCTTATTCGAAGATTTAGAAAAGTACACGGCTTCAAGTTTCATTTTAAGCCTTTTTGAGAAATTAATGTGCTTGTAATAAGCCGATACGATTGAATTAAAGCGCGTGCTTGTGCTTTAGATTTGAAGTTGATAGCTATGATAATGTTTGATTTTATAATAAAATTTAAAAAAAAGTGAAACTGCTAATGCACAAGTAGGAAGATGGGAAGCTTTATTTTGTTATTACATTTCCCGCTTTGCTGCAGAAGGTGACCACTACTGCAATAAACTAGTTTCTTTCAAAGGGCAATAGTTACAGACTTAGTTACTACTTAGTAAAATAAAATTGTTGGTGTAAGTAATAGTTACATAAAATCAAAAGGTTTCCTTTGTATTCCTTGTAAGTACATACAGTCTGAAATAACGTTAGATTTCTTCTTAGTTATTTTTGTATTATTCTTTAAATAAGTTCATTTTGTTTAAGTTCCACAAAAGGGCCTTTAAATTTAATGCCTTTTCTTTAACGACAATTTTGGAATCGCCAAGAATGTAATGACATCCTTATTGCACCTGGAGAGAGTATTTGAGAAATTTTGCTTTTGTATCCAGATAGTTTTTCTTTATTTCTCCTTGTAGCGATATTAGTTGAGTGCTAGCAGCTTTGAGGTTTGCCCTATTTTTTGCATCAAAATATTTTCAAAATAGAAGGTTGTACAGACATTAATATACATTAAATTTTATACTTCTTCTTCAGTCTACTTCATTTATGTATTGTAAATGAGGAAAGCTTGGTGTAAGCAGAACATTTATTCATAAATAATAAGTGTAATAGATGTATTATTTTTGTAATATGTATTAGAACTCCACTTGTAACACCTATTTAATGTTATAATTGACTTCTACTTTACTTTATTTTATTTTCATTCAATTTCAATTTAATTAACTGATTTGCCCTTTTATATCATGGATTGTCAAGATTATTAAATTGCTAACTCCGGTAGAAACATTTTACTCTTTCTGAGACACAGGTAGGATTCGCCCATAATCTAGACTGCTTCTATTCCTGAACTTTGATTCTCTTATTTCATGACAACTTAAACGTCTGTCACCTGTCACTTGAATTATGCAAGTGCAAAATCAGTTAGAAATACTTGTTCGTTACATTTATTTATTTTATTTTTATTTTATTTTTAGCGGGTTTATACTGCGGCCAACAGTACAAAACTAAAAATGGGCCACAGTTAAACAAACATAAACTGGCATATTAAATTAATTCACATCACACAATTTAAATATAATAATAATTGAAGTGCAACTAACGTGTTGCAGTGGTACACACCTATAGTGGAGTAGATCTGGCGAAAAAAAAACCCGAAAAACGAACTCTCTCTGTTCGAAAATTCTTGTTTGTGATTTTATAGAGTTGGGGTCCCTCTTTCAGATGATCACTATGGGAAGACTACCGGAGGTGTGAAGGGGGGGAAAATTGCCGTTCAAAGATATGGGCAAGCGGGATTTTCGCGAATAACTCGCTGAGTTTTATCCCGATCGGAACAGTTTATATGAGATGAAATAAAGGGCTCGCAAATACAAACAAAATGAACTTTGGTTGGTCGAAATAGGTCCAGCGGTTCGCGAGATATTGCGTTTTGAAGGTCGAAAAACTGCTCCCGGAATTTCGCCACGACGGGAACCCTCCGCGGGCCGTGTTCGCATTTTTCGCAGGAAAGATATTGACCTAGCGACTTTATATTTTTTCTCCTGTTAGATAATCACAATCAAAATAGTTTGTCCAAATTTAAAGTCACTAGGTCAATTAGGAAGGGAGGGGGACGGAAAACAATAAAAAAACTTTGATCGGGGCGAACTTTTTTGTTTATTGGCCGATCCGGGTCATCCAAACTGGAAAATCTTTGTTAATTTTTTCGCTACAAGATGAGTCGGGGGTGACCAAGATTTTCGCGAAAATGGGGAAATGGTGGGCAATTTTCCGATTTAAAAAACCTTATTTCTTCATTTTCGCGATGAAGGAGTGGAGTAGGAAACAATTTTTTTCTGACACCAGATTGCAATTTTTTTTTTCCTTAAAAATAAGTCCTGTAAGAATCCGGTAAGACAATTATTCAGGGAGGAAGAGAGGTGAACGCGTTTTGCCCTATAGAAGGGCAAGGGATAGGGCTAGCGACTTTGGGCAGGGCTCATTCTTAAGGTTAATAAATTCCCTTTCATGTTTTTTTATCGCGAAGTGTTACCTTGATCAGGGGCTGCACGCGCGCGTGATATGTTTATCACGGCGAGCGCGAGATGCCGGCGGCAGAGCCTAGCGCTCCCTATCCTCGTTCTACTCTCTTACAAATCCATATTCACGCTCATCTCGTCTGTGTGTACCGGTGAGCGGGAACTCCTGATAAACATATCACGCGTGCGTGCAGCCCCTGATTAAGATAGTGCTTTGCGATAAAAAACCATGAAAGGAAATTGATTACCCTTGAGAATGAGCCCTGCCCAAAGTCGCTAGCCCTATCCCTTGCCCTTCTACAGAGCAAAACGCGTCCACCTCTCTCCCTCCCTTAATAATTGTCCTACAGGATTCTTAGGGGGCTCATTTTCAAGGGGAAAAAAATTTCAATCCAGTGACAGAAAAAAATTGTCTCCTACTCCACTCCTTCATCGCGAAAATGAAGAAATAAGGTTTTCGAAATCGGAAAATTGCCAGCCATTTCCCCATTTTAGCGAAAATCTTGGTCGCCCCCTACTCATCTTGTAGCAAAACAATTAACGAAGATTTTTCAGTTTGGATTACCCGGATCGGCCAATAAATAAAAAAGTTCGCCCCGATCAAAGTTTTTTTATTGTTTTCCCTCCCCCACCCCTCCTAATTGACCTAGCGACTTGAAATTTGGACAAACTATTTTGATTGTGATTACCTAACAGGAAAAATATAAAGTCACTAGGTCAATATCTTCTCTGCGAAAAATGTGAACACGGCCCTCGGAAGGTTCCCGCCGCGGCGAAATTCCGGGCGCAGTTTTCGACCTTCAAAACGCATTATCTCGCGAACCGCTGGACCGATTTCGACGAACCAAAGTTTATTTTGTTTGTATTTGCGAGTTCTTTATTTCATCTCCTATAAACTGTTCCGATCGGGATGAAACTCAGCGAGTTATTCGCGAAAAACCCGTTTCCCTATATCTTTGAACGGTAATTTTCCCCCCCTTCGCACCTCCGGTAGTCTTCCCATAGTGATCATCTGAAAGAGGGACCCCGACTCTATGAAATCACAAACAAAAATTTTCAAAACGAGAGAGTTTGTTTCCAAACCCAGATCTACTCCACTACTAAATATATACATGCATTCAACTAAATATATAATTGCATATTTTGATAAATCACCAAATGAACAAAAAAATGTATGTTTAATACAAGTATTATAAATAAAACTGGAAAATTAAAAAAATAATAAACAAATGTTATATAATAATTTAAAAGCAATGGTATTATCTAATCAGCAAACAGAGAATAACAAATTCTGTTGAACTTTATCGCAGATGGCATGTAAATATCTAGTTTTCTGGCGAACCTGTTAACCAGACTACACATTCTGTATATTGATGAATTTCGGAGTGTGTTGGTCCTGGTGCACGGCAAATAAAATACTAATTCATTACGAGCTGAAATTCTTGGAACAAAAAAATTTTGTTGTTGCATAATGTATGGATGAATGTCAACTTGAGAGTTTATAATTTTGTGAATAAATACTAAATGCGTTTCTACGATTTTCCAAAGACATTACGTCAAAATATTTCAAAATAGTAGCATATGAAATAAATTGAGGATTTTCATTGGTCTTTCGAAAATAGAGACATTTTAAAAATCGTTTTTGTACGCGTTCTATATCTAATCTATACATATATAAAGGAAAGTCACAACCCTGACTAATCAACGCAGAGCCGAAACCACTGGCACTAAAAACTTGAAATTTGGGTGGAAGGTTCAATTTGTTATGTAAGGTAGTGCTAAGAAGGGATTTTTTGAAATTCGACCCCTAAGGGGGTGAAAAGGGGTAAAATGTGTTTTCACGAATTCTTCAATATCTCTACACCCGATAAGATATCGATTTGGTGTTTGCTTGCAAAGATTATTAATGCAAATACCTAGAAACGTATTTTAGGATTTTGTCCTAATCAACCCCTAAAGGTGCAAATCTGGATTGGGGGTGAATTAAAGAACTCTTCGTATCTCCTATGTTTATTGAGTTTAAACATTCTTTTTTGGCATATAAATGTATTTTTTAAATATTTAGAAAGCGGTTTAAGGGAATTTGAAAATTTTAACCCTAAAAGGGTGAAAAGGAGTAAACTGTGTTTTCACGAATTCCTGAATATCTCTTAGACCCGATAAGATAGCGACTTGGTGTTTGCTTGCATAGGTGTCCAATAGAAGTATCTAAAACCACATTTCAGGATTTTGCCCTAATCGACCCCTAAAGGTGCAAATCTGGATTCGGGGTGAATTAACGAACCCATTGTAACTCCTAGGTTGATTGAGCTCTAACATTCCTTTTTTTGGCATAGAGATGTATTCTTAAAATATTTAGAAAGTGATTTAAGGGATTTTACAATTTTACCCCTAAGGGGGTGAAAAGGGGCAAACTGTATTTTCATCTATAGACCCGATAAGATATCGACTTGGTGTTTGCTTGCATAGGTATTCAATACAAGTGTCTAAAAACGCATTTCAGGATTTTGCCATAATCCACCCCTAAAAGTGCAAATCTGGATTCGGGGTGAATTAAAGAACCCTTTGTATCTCCTATGTTTATTGAGCATTCTTTTTGTGGCATATAAATGTATTCTTAAAATATTTAGAAAGCGGTTTAAGGAATTTTAAAATGTTACCCCTAAGGGGATGAAAAGCGGTAAAGTGTGTTTTCACGAATTCCTCAATATATCTTAACCCAATAAGATATCGACTTGGTTTTTTGCATGCATAGGTATCCAATACGAATGTCTCAAAACACGTTTCAGGATTTTCCCAAATCAACCCCTAAAGGTGCAAATCTGGATTCGGGGTGAATTAAAGAACCCTTTGTATCTTTTATGTTTATTGAGTTAGAACATTGTGTTTTTGGCGTACAGATGTATTCTTAAAATATTTAGAAAGGGGTTTAAGGGATTTTAATGTTACCCCTAAAGCGGTAAAAAGGGAAAACTGAAAAGGGGTAGGGTGTTAAGTTTATCTTGCTAAAATTTATGAATACAACATTTAGTTTGTACATATATATTTTAATTTTATCTCATTGTTATACTAAAACTATAGTTTTATCAATATATACAAGATGAACGACAATTACGTACACATTTCCAGGGGGTAAGTGAAGCATAAAAAAGAGTTGTGCAGGAATTTTTTCGACAGAATTCTGTTTCCTTTTTTTCCTACAATATTGTTTTGCGGAGTTTGTTAGTTTAGCGTATTGAGTGAGGGGGAGGAGGGCGCCCTACAATTTATTTGAAATTTAGAAGAAAAAACACTTGTTGCCCGTACGAAGAACGGGCATCTTGCTAGTATGTGTATATTGTAACAAGGATTCCAAATTACAGATGAAAACTCTAATTTGCTACGTACGTATGCATTATATATTTGCAACGTTGCTTCAGTATTTTGAAATCCATATGTAGTCCTTAATATAAAGCCAATCAGTTTTAATGCTTCGGTAGTAATTTTAGCGATATGGGGAACAAAAGATAATTTTGTATCAAACACAATGCCTAAATCAGTTATTTCATATTTTTGAATTAGTGGTTCCCCGTTCATGGTATATTGAAAATTTATTGGGTTTATATTACGTGTGAAGGATATACTGCAACATTTGGTTATGTTTAAATATAAACGATTTGTTTCGCTTCAGTTATAAAGCGCGTTAATATCACGTTGTAACAAAATGCAATCATCCGCATTTCTTATAGTTCTCCAGATTTTTAAATCATCAGCAAATAGTATGTGTTCAGAGTTTAGAAAAATATTCGATATGTCATTAATAAACAGTAAAAACAAAAGTGGTCCCAAATTTGAACCTTGTGGAACCCCCGAAAGTGCTTTATATTTATTAGATTCAGAGCCAAGAAATACCACATACTGCCATCTGCCAGAAAGATACGAGACAAATAATTTAATCATAGATGGTGAAAATTCAAAAGAAGTCAACTTTACTACTAACAATTCATGATTTACACGGTCAAATGCCTTTGCAAAGTCCGTATAAATAACATTAGTCCAGTGCATTTAGAGTGTGACCTCGGAAAAAATCCTAGAGAGCTGAAATTTGGTTTACACCTACCTTTCATCGTTTCAAATAAGGGTTGAGAAGTCCCCAACAATCCGTTGTACGCATAACTTTTTAGAGTGCTCAGAAGATCAATTTTTGGGTTTTTCAAATATATCTTCGTTCCTATCGGCTTTACGACTACGAAGGTGCCATAACAAAAGAAAGGTAATAAAATTCTCTACAAAAAGGGTTATCTATAGTTTTTACATACAAGTAACAGTTTTCACGGAAATTTGGTAGGAAGGTCATGAGTTTAGGAAATATTATTATTCATCTTGATTATTGTTGATGGGAGCAAAGACCCTTGCTCAAAGGCATACATAGAATCGATGTCTGGATTGTCAATGTTCTGGTCGCTTTCGATTTCGGTTACCTGCGAATCCTCCATTGGTGCAGCGTTCAAACAAGATTGGCCGTGACAATGACCGCAAATTGGTGTGCAGACGAGTCCCAATAGTGGTCCTCAGCCGTTCGTGCAATTCCTATTAATCATTTTTAGAAAACAGTCCGGAGCAGGAGGTGCTGATAATTTTTTACGCGCAATAAGTTGTCCTTCAATATCCATCCCCAATCGTCTGGATTCAATTTATTACCCCACCAAATCTGTACCTGATAGTAGACTTGGTAGAGATGCTCTTCAGCTGCTTTGGCTCTAGGTGGTAATAGGCTTAACCTTGCAGATTTGTCTTTACCTACGGATTTAGCAAAGCACAAATAACGATAGGTGTTTATGGAATCTTCTTTAACTGGAGCGCCATGTATGCCCAAAAAATATAGTAATCCATTATGAGCAATTGATTTGTGGAGAGCATCACTTTTATTGAAAACTTAAGCTACATTCTGTAAGTCCTGTCTTTTTTGCAATAATTTTAGAGCTCCTGTTTTCCCCTTATGTAAAAGAACATATGTTGTATCACAATCAGAGAACGTAAGTAAAAATTAAATATGTTCCTTGCTCTTTTCATGTTGATTGAAACTTCGGGAAGAGAACGTTTCTTGCTGGACTGCTCCTTTGCCCAGTTTGAGAAAAATAAATCTTTCCCAACAGGTGTTCGAGCCGTTATAATAACCAAAAGATCTATATCTTCTCTAACAACAACCGTTGTATTTGTAAATGAATGTTTCAGTGCTCTTTCGATTATGACAACGTCAGCATCACCCTCAGCCTGTTCGACGAGGAAATTTGTAGCTTCGAATTTCTCTGACAGCATCGAAATCAATTTGCATTTGTTGTTGCTTTTAGAAAGAAACGTTTCCTGGCTGACTGTTACATTCATTATCTCGTCAAAAACACGTCTGAAGATGAAGTTACTCCATAGCCTTCGCATTGTGTCTGCTGTTGTTATACCCATCAAAAACAATCACCGTCTTTTCACCAAAATTTGTATGGACATAGTTAAAAGTTGCCAGTTAATTTTTGAAATGCTTCATTTTTCATCGAAGTTTCTAATCCCTCCATGTCCTGAATATACAAATGGGCCGATTTTGCATAAAGAAAATGTCCTGCTGCGTGAAAATATGGTAGATTATTTTTACAGCAGCTAAATGCATCTTCCAATTTCCCATTCTTTCTGCTCTTACAAATTCCTTTGCAACAGTAATCATTAGGAAATATTGTCCCCACAATAGTAGGGCTTTTATTTTGTAACTCAGAAATTTTGTCGTCAAATTTTTCAACTCACCAACATTATTTGACTGTTCAACGTCTTCAAAATATAGCGATGCTTCGTCTTCAGGAGCAGAACAATGATATTTCCTAAACTCATGATCTTCCTACCGAATTTCCATGAAAATTGTTGCTTGTATGTAAAAACTATAGATAACTTTTTGATAGAGAATTTTGTTACCTTTCTTTTGTTATGGCACCTTCGTAGTCGTAGAGTCGATAGGAAAGAAGCTATAGTTGAAAAACCGAAAAAACGACCTTCTGAGCACCCTAAAAAGTTATGCGTACAACGGATCTTTGGGTACTTCTCAACCCTTATTTGGAAAGATGGAAGGTAGGTGTAAACCAAATTTCAGCTCTCTAGGATGTTTTCCGAGGTTACATCTATTTTTCGGATAAATGCACTGGACTACATCCACTTATAAGTTGTTATCTATAGCAGTAGCTACGTCTTGTGTAAATGGCAATAAATTAGTAACAGTCGAGCTGTTTGGCATAAATCCTTGTTGAAAAACAGACAATTTATTTTTGACGAATGGAAAAATTCTATTATACAATACCGTTTCGGAAATTTTTGAGACAGCTGGAAGTAACGCTACAGGTCGATAGTTAGAGACGTCTTTTTTGTCCCCACTTTTATAAATAGGACATATCCTGGCTGTTTTCCACTGATCGGGAAAAACGGCAGTTTCCAAAATTAAGTTGAATAATATATGCAATAGATGGGACAAAAACTCTGAACAAGCTTTATAAATATATATAGGTATGTCGTCCGTACCAACTGATTTCTTAGGTTTCATTGCCTTAAGAGCTTTATTTATATCATCAATTGTAATGTGAAGCACATGAAAATTACCTGGTTCGGTAGATGTTACCGTTGTAGCATTACCTTGCGGGCCAACGTACACAGACTGAAAATTATCTGCAAAGGCATTTGCCGTTGCTTGATTATTACATAAAAAGTTGCCTTTGTAATGCATATTATGCGCAACATTTTCTTTCCTCTTATTTTTAACAAAGGACCAAAACAGAGCTGGTTCGTTTTGCAGTCCATTCTCAATATTTTTTAAACATTCTTGATATGCAGCATTAATGTCATGTTTGACTTTATTTCTGAGTTGTCTGTATTTCTCAATAACGCTACCGTTACCTCTATTTTCTTTTATTTTTTTAAACAGGCGATTTTTCTTTTTTATTGCTTTAATAACACTCAAAGGAAATAGGATGGGAATTTATTATGAATATGTTTAATTTTAGGAACTGTAGCATCAAGGGCAGTTTTGAAAAGTTCATAAAATTTTGATATAGCTAAATTTACGTCCTTAAAATTTTCCAGTACTGACCAGTTAGTTTCCCTTAACCTATAATAAAGTTCTAAAAAATTACCTTTTTTGTAATTATACTGTTCATTGTTAATATTAGGATTATTTGACTTTCCGTAATAAATATAATCGCATTCTAAAGGAGGATGATAAATATCTGGCTGGACAAGTGGCGATTCAGAACGCGTGACATCGATGTGCGAGTTAGCTAACACTAAATCTAAAGTTCTATTTAAACTATTTTTCACGTTATTATACTGAATTAAACCATTAAAATTTATAAAATCTATAAATTCAGCTTATAGTGGATTTGCAGAAAAGCCAGCTCCGGGTTCAAATTTGGCAAATTAAAATCACCTACTATAACTAAATGTTTTTGAGTAATTTCTGAATTTAATTCAACCATGCGAAATAAAACCTCAAACAAGTTCAAACCGCTGGCCGGTGGAAAATAAACTACACAAAAATATATGTGAGTTACACCAATTCTTACGTGAATCCACAAGTTTTCCAAATGAGAGTCCAAATGCATCAACTTGCGCGATGGAAACTCATTCTTCACTGCCATTAAAACGCCACCACCCCTAGTCTTTCCAGTCTGAACAGCACTACGATCTTTACGATAGATAACATAACGATTATCTAGTAACTCACTATTAGAAACACTATCGTCTAGCCACGTTTCTGTTAATAATATAATGTCATAATTTTCACTAAGAGCGTTGTTATATAAAATACGTAGTTTAGATTTCAGTCTTCTTACGTTCTGATAGTAGAATGTAATTTTGCGTTTATTAATGGACATCTTTAAAATCGGATGTAGATTTGATTGCATACACTCTACTCTCGTCCTTTGCCCTCATGAAAATTTTCCCATTACGAGTCCAAAGATAACGAATGTTATTACCTTTTTTATACTCCCGTGTTTTAGCCATTAATTGTTTATTTTGCTGGGTTAGTGACTCGTTCACGTATATAGGATTATTTACAGATGACAGTTGTCGAATATCAACACGTAGATCGCTAACTTGAAGGTATCTTTTCACGCTTTTGGCCTTCAAAAATTCTTCCTTCACTATCCGCCGCGTAAGTTTCACAATTATAGCCCTGGGTTGGTTAGGGCGCGATGGGTTTGCCTTCAAACGGTGACAAGCATCTATCATCCCAGGATCGACGTTGAGTCCAATAGCGGTTCCCACTGCTTGAACCGCCATAATGGTATTTTCATCCCTGGCTTCCGGGACCCCTTGAATTTCTATGCAGTTGTTGCGAGAATATTGCTCCATGTCATTGATCTTTCCGCGCAATTCAACTTTTTCCTTTTGTAACGCAATGTTATCAGTTTCTAACTTTTCTATTCGCTGCAGATACTCCTTCAGGGTTTTTTTTTTGCCTCTTCAATGCTTCATTGCAATCATTTATCTTCTCATGGCAAAGATTCATAGATATACACCTTTCTGCTTGTTCGGATTTAATCAATTTGAGTTCTTTTAGTATTTCACTCAAAGTATTATATTTAGAACTGCAATCGCTGCACTTCCATGCATCTAAATTTTGGGGATCTGCAGATGCATTAGTGCAGGCAACATGAAACATAATACCGCAACTTATACATTTGATCTTATCTATGTCTGTTCTAGACATGCTACCACCACATTTTCCACAATTACTAGGCATGTTGTATATATTTTATCGTGCCTCTGCCTCCGTTTAGATAAAAATATTGCTTCAAATTTGCAAAGGTGTATGGAAATGGTGATTATTATTATCAACCTTGCTGCACTCACGTTAAAGGTCAACCACTGTGACACGAATACGTTTAACAACTCTACGTATTTAAGTAAATTTCCACATTTCTTTATATTGTTTATTAATTGCACAATAAAAATACTAGAATCACTTCAACTGTACTCAGCACTAAATGCACATTAAAACCCAGTAAAAATAGATGATTTTAAACCACTTTAATTGCAAGTTAAAATCAGAGCACTTTTTGACACTGCCAGTGCTGTGAATTGTACTTTTAATTTACTTGTCACTAATAAACAAATAGTAAGTAGTTCCCTCTTTAAAATTACCTCACGTCACTCGTTCTATCTTTTTCTTTAAATTATTTAAATACCTGTATTATGTCACCCGTTCATAGATTCGATGCTAGTAAAACGCATCCAGCAATCTTACAAAGATCTCCCAACGTCAAAACAAATCTCAGTCCGAACTCCGCCAAATACACCTGGATCCACAAAGACTTCCTGGCCAAAAACACGACAAGGCACCTACCAACTTTCTCCTGTAGTAATGTCACCAGCAAACACCATCCACGTCGTCCTACCAAAATCCTCAAGCCTCCTACAACCTAGTATTGCGAACCTCGACTAGATGCAAATTATAAGATGTCACTTCAATGACAAGTTTGTCGAATTAGAACTCCTTTAGATGAAAAATCTTCTATCCTCCCCATAAAACTCTCACTCTGCTAACCATCTCGATGTAAACCACTTCCAGGAAAAACCATTCCTTGTTATCCAATTGGTATGATGCAATGTAATTTGACAATAAACTCAGTTCAGCATCCCCTTCCAGAAATTTGCTTTTCTAGATTATAACTGTATTACTCAGGCATTCTCACCAGATTCATTTATTTTAATGCTCTTCTTCTTCACATCTGTTAATCTTTAAACATTTTACTTTTATTTTCACCACGCCAATTTTTTTTCAATTTACAACCCTTTTATAGGCCAAACAGCTTTTAAACTTTTATAAGAGGTTTATTTTCATAATTTTAACCGCTTACAAATGCTATTACATGTTTTTGTACCAAATTATTTTTACATACTGATAAATAAATATCTCCTTAGTGATTTTGTTTAGCATATACATATTTCATATTCAAAGACACTATAGAAACGTTATTATATTCATCTAACACCCACTATGTTAAGTGCTATTCATCATACATATATTGAGTTGTCAATTCATAGCGTCTGGCAAATACTCCATTTTGTTGAAGTAAAAGAGGAAATCACTTGGTTACCACATTTACTTTCTTGTTGGGCCCAAGCAGCCAAATTAATTTTTTTGCTCCCCTCGTCTAAAAGACGAAAGAGGGTTACGCGCCACTTTAGAGGTCTAAAATCGATCTAGTAATAGCCTTATAACTAAGGGGTATTTGGATAAAAGTATTTATTTCCTAGCAACCTCAAATTGTTCATTTTCGTCATAGATACAAATTATGAAAAGCTACTCATAACTCCCAAGGGACTTGTCAAATTATTTCTCCCTCATTCTCATGGTAACCATGTAAATACAAGCAACGTCTTAGCAACTATACATTGAGGCAATTCTTGGTGTAATTTTGAAGTGTGATACTATTCTTACTAATATGATAGTAAATAAAATATTGTATGCATCACGGGAGATATTCATGTTCTTTACCTTCAGGTGACTTACAGACCGAGGGCTTCTGGCCCTCATATTAACCTCAGGGAAAAACATATTTTTCTATAACCATTTAAAAATTAACAACTTTCGTCACGTTTTACCCCAACCGAAAATGCCAATTCCGGGACCAGTGATAGAATATCCCGTAACGTTAACTTTCGACTCTAGTGACGAAAGTAAGTGGTTGCAATTTCAGATATTAAATGCATTCTTCCATATCCAATTGTAATTTAATTTTACAAAGCATAATGGAAAAACATGATTAAGCACAAAACCGTGTAAATTTACTTAGTATAATGTCATAAATGCAAAATACAGTTGTAAAAATTATCACGAAATTGGCAGGATGAGCCTTGCTCTTGTACGGTAGTGTTTTAGTTGCTATGCGACGCTTTCAAACGGCCATATTAGTCAGAGTTGTAAATTGCGCGATACAAACGAAAGCATGGTATGACAATTAGCTTTTCTCACTGGCTATTTTATCTGCATTAAAAAAGGGGTATATCCCTAAATCCCAGATTTCGTCAACATCAGTTAAAGATAATTGAACTTTCTCAACCTTTTTATACACCTATATAATGAACCATGGTTATAGAAAAAGTATAATGTTTTACTCGTCGAAAAGCATTTTCTGCAACTTGAGAACATTATCAAACTCGGCTACGTCTCGTTTGATAAACTGCTCTCTCGTTTGCAGAAAATGCGACTTTCGTCACTCGTTAAACAATATACTATTATATCTCCCTTAATGCACAAATATCTATAATTTGCACTTAGCTCAGGCTTTACCTTTCATAAATATGGCACCCAACAGATACAGCATAAATGTAAGAAACAAAAATGGGCAACAATAAGCTGTTGAATGTAATTCAGTCGCAGCACTACGATATGAGGCACAACTCCCTTGCAGGTTGCGATCCAATGGGTGCGGTAGTCGCGACCTGCTTGCTTTCCGTTGAAATCCCTTCTGTGTGCGTTGAAATCCCTTCTGTATGTGCTGAAACCGCGTTGAGTTCGAATCCCGCCTGCAATAATTTTTTATTTGCAAATCGATGTAATTTGTATTACCAAGTGTTTTCCTTTATTGTTTCACTAGTATTAGAAACGTTAAAATATTTTTGCCTTTGATTTTTCAAAATATTTACTGTCAGAATTTCCACTTGCCAGGGAAGTTCTGAGTGAACCCCTTTACAGATTTTTTGTGGCGCGCTATTCTCGTTTGAGTAGCAAATATTTTTTGAAGTTGTGCGCCATATGTTTTCACAACCCTGCATTGTGTTTTTGGTTCCATATCAGTGCTGAGTAAAATTTGATCAAGCAGTAAGAATAATATATGATACATGATACTTCACCTTTCATATCATTGCTGCATGATACAAGCTACTTTAGCATAATTTGATTAGCTAAAAGGAGGCTTTGAACAATTACATTTATTATATTCATAGCAACGTCAAAGCAATTTGACGGTTAAGTTAGAAACACCTAGCAACTGCACATATTAAGGCAGTCAGAACAGACCATACATACTGTCCCAGTTTTTTTTTGTCTTGCATAGTACATGATACAAAATATATGAAAGGTCTGATTCCTGATTCTAATTTCTTCTTCCGTCTGTTCGGGTTAGGGTCATGAAAAATGTGATGTAGTTGAACATTATTGCACCATAATACAATGTAAATGTAATCACAGGAATTCAAAAAACAACGTAAATGTTTTTTTTTATTCTCGGATTTGTTTATTAAGGAATTACACTAGTTAATGCCCAAGATATCATATACAAAAATTTTAAACAAGTTATACTTTAGTGGTGTTAGGCTATAGCTAGACATGCTATTACTTTAAACGAGTAACTTAAAAAGCTATATAAGTTTAGTAAAACTACTGATCTTACGAAGTGTGTATACTATTTTTTCGCATTTTGTGTTAGTATTTATAAGCAAACATTTATATCAAAGCATTATACCAAATGTTCATTAAAAAAGGCGGCTGTGGAAATTTAAACGTATGAATAATAATGTTGGTGGCACTGTAGGTCTATATCAAATTTGAGGTTAGCAGGTTAGGTTTTCCGTCAGTTTGGATACTAACTGACACAAAATCTAAACTGCAAAACCTGGAATTTGACACAAACTCAGACAACACCTAACCTGCTAATCTCGAATTTGACAGTGACATATAGTAAAGTGACATTTCTATACACCAAAGTGCCACTTTATTAATCGATTTTGAATTCAGTAAAATAGCACATTATTATACAAAATCGAAAAACCAATTTATTTGTTAATATTGAAAATGTATATAGTACTGGGTGACCCGTTTCAAAACTAAAAATAGCAAGCTTTTAATTTTAAGTAAACGTCTAACGTAATTGATGTCTAAGGATTTTCAGCCTTCTCCCTTCCCCTATACTTTGAAGTTCGGATCCAGGCAACCTTGTTTTTAAATTAAATTAAATGTTTCCAGTATCATTTGTGATATACCATGCTTTTGCTATGTTCGCTTGGAAACCGGTCACCCCGTATCGGCTATTCACAGTTATTTTAGACAGGGTTTGGCTGTTTTATGTATACAAACATACAAACTGCGTCTGCTCCTGTGTGAATCCAACTTTTTAATAGATGTTATAATATTTTAAGTTTGAGCTTATGAATCATGGCTAAGCTTACGCTGCGAGTATTAGCCCTTTCGCAACTAATGGGATATTTATATGTCCCGGCAGCAGATGGAATTTAAAAAAGCAATTTTTTTCGTTCTTCTTTTAATATTTTGGTCGAGTATATGGAAACATGTGGAATAATGACTGTAATTAATATTAATATTTATAGCTCACACTGACATGTCCATGTATCCTAACAGTACAATGTATTGACATTTGAACAATAGTATCGGAGTTTCTAGATATTATATGTTGTAAATACAGTAAACATACACTTACGATCATTGAAAATTAACAGGGTTATGCATGTAAAATTGACTTAACCGACGTTTTGCAATTGCGTGCAACGTTATTTTATTATTACGATGAGGAGAGAGTTAGGACAACTCGATTCTGCTTTAGAGACAAGGGAAATTCAGAAAACGTATATCAACTACTGTAATGGTTGTTGCATAGCCCTGTTTATTTTTAATGATTCTTTGTGTACACAGAAGTCTTAATAACTAATTATGAAACCAAGCAAAATAGTCGTCTCCCTATTGTGCGTTTAAAATTTTTCGTTCTGCATATCTTCAATGACTCGCACCAGTTATTGGATGGTAGTTAGTTTCCAATATTTGTAAGATTTCTAGATAACAGTGTGTTTGTCTATAAGCCCATTTCATACAATTAATACGTGCTTTTATCCAGTTTAATGATTTAAGTTTCTGTTGTTCGCTGTCCTTTAAATTCCAAATGTTTTACATTTGTCAGCATTGTTTATTATTATGTTTAGAGCTATGACTATACTGCTAAATGGACTACTGACTAATAGCACACGTTTTTCTTAGATGTCGGATTAATTAAACTGCTTTGTTTTTGCAAAAGTTTTGGCTCGTTGGGATTCTAAGTATCAGAAATATTTGTACACAATTTTAGTGTAGTGTTAAAACTTGCTTTATTTGAAAGCGTAATAAGATTGAAGAGGTTCAGAAAAATAACCTCATAGAAACACAAATGGGTATAATTATTCAAAATGTAGCGTAAAGGAAGGGAAGTGTAAAGTAAGAGCAGACGTCTGGGCATAAATTAATACAAATAGCTAACAAGAATTTTCTTTACAGTGCAGCCTGGATAAAACAAGCCTGGGTCGCTGCTTCACGTCGCGGCAGAGCAATGAATCCCAATGTCCGATGTTGTCTGGGAAAACGCCAGTCAAGCAGGCAAGCGCGCACCCGAAGCAGCCGAAATCCAGCCTGCTGACATCAATCAAGGCGGCCTCACCGAACATCAACACAAATCAGAAAAAACTGCGCTTCCAGCTAGCCAAGGAGCGGAAAGCCAGCACCACGTTAGGCATCATCATGAGCGCCTTCACGATCTGCTGGCTGCCCTTCTTCGTCCTCGCCCTCATTCGTCCCTTTCTGGACCCTACCTCTAGTGCGTTAACGACTTTATCCAGTTTGTTCCTTTGGTTAGGCTACGCAAATAGTTTGCTAAACCCCATAATATACGCCACCCTGAACAGAGACTTTCGCAAGCCCTTCCAGGAGATCCTCTACTTCCGGTGTGGCCGGTTGAACCACATGATGCGAGAGGAGTTCTATCACAGCCAGTACGGCGACCCGGATCACCACATCTCTACGAGGTGCCACGACTACGAGGAGGGCGTCGAGTACATCGAGGCTGAGGGCGAGGAAGTGAAAGTGCCGGAAATCAATGCCGCTCACGAGTCGTTCCTATGATTGGAACGGGAAGCGGCCGGTCCTGGGGAGAGATAAGAGAGCAAGTGCTCGGGGGTGATAAGTCTGTACGTAGTAATGAATTCTAAAGTACTTTAGGTTGCGAAGTGATTAATTCCGTGCACGTACGCGCGAAGATTGCCGTGCTGCGCTGAGTGAAAAATTGCGGTGGCGCGAACTACCCGAACTGTGACTGTAGCGAAAGTTATTCGAACTTGCGTTAGTGTAACGATACGCAGTTCGCGCCTTTGGAATGGCTTCGCCCACCCTTGCAGCTGCGGCTGCAGTCAAACACTTCTGCTTTGTGTACACGTTAAATAGTTCCGGTGGTATAGTAGATTCACTACTCAGCGCCCTGATCTCTGAACTCTGAACCATTAATTAAAATGTGATTTCAAAGAGTTTCACGACCATTGCCATTCATTAACGAAGCTCTTCTGGGATAATACTTTTATTGTTGAAGTAGGAGAAATCGACGTTTTTGCAAACTTTCGTGAAGGGTTTCATCGGGGGTGACAGAGAAAGCTGAAGTGAAACTACTTTGCAAGGGCAACAAATAAAAGAGCACGGTAGTGGTAGAAACAAACATAATAGAAAGAGAAAAAGTTTTGATCCAAAAGAATGTTATGGTCGGTATCGTTTTGATCTTCTGCGACGGTTAACGATAATACAAAACCTGACATGAATCCATATACTAGTGTTCAAAGATACAAGTTTTTACTGAACGGTCAGTTTAACCACTGTGTACATTATTGCTAAAGCAAGGGACTTTCTAAACCTCATGTAAAACTAATCCATAGGAGAAGGGAGAATTTGTAAAATCTTGTTCGAAGCTTTGAACACAGCTTTGATGTTTTGATTTAGAAGAAATCTCGCTATGCCATTGCTGAAAAAATAGATATAAATACACATTAGTTAAATTGGACGTTTAGTAAAAACTCCTCAAGCCTCATTATCACTTGTCTCTGAACACTAACACAAAGTCGATCATAAGGTCCGTTTTGATGAGACATTATTGAACAGAAGGTTATTCTCTTCGATCTATGTGAAAAGTGCTCATTTTGAAACTACTTGACTAAATGTTTCTATTTATTTTTTCCTATTGGTAGAAGAATTTTGCTTTTGACGTGGTTGACATGTCGAAAAAGTGTCCCCCGATGGAGCTCCTCACAAAAGTGGGTGAAACGTGATACTCTTATACCCCAACAATGACACGGTGCAATCCCGGAAGTTTGTATTATTACTGAGTAATAAAGAACTCACGAGTCAAAACGTGTCTCCCTGTCGTTATCTTAACCTGCACTATCTTATAAAGTTTCTCTTGAGAAATAGGGGCGATAACAAATGAATGTTCTATACCAACGTTCTTGTGATAGCGAGATCTGCGTTAAGCTTATAAGAAGATAGTGAGCACTATATTTAAGATAACTCTGGACGCTTAGAAATTAGCGTCTAGTGGTGCTAACCGTACCGTTATTCTATTTAACACATTTGAAGCGCAGTAATGGCAACCATTAGCACCTTTAAGCAGAGAAATAACAGTGTTGTTTTTATTTCTTTCAGTTCTAGATAGTAAAAATATTCACTCCGAATACGTTAGTTTTGCTAAAATTAATGGTATGTAGACTGACCTAACCATTAAATTTATTACTATAGTTTGCACTAGTAGAGATTATTTTACTAGGCAGTTATAAAAATCGCATCTCACAAAAAAGTATTATGATGGTCAGCTACAACCCGATGCTGTTTTTCTGTGTAATTTAAATTTGACAAAGGTGAATTGTTAGTAATATTACCCCTAGCTAGTGCTGTCAAACCATGAAACTTGGTTATATACAGGTTCGTGTAGTTGTTTCCGAAGCCATTAATTGCGGAGAATGCCACAATGCTGCCAAGATATATCAAAACCGCTTGCATGAGACATGAAAAAATCTCTTCAATGTTCTTCATAAGTGTCCACTGGTAAAATGTTTACGTTTCAAGGCACGTATTTTTTTCAAATCTGTTGTTCATTTAAATAAGTTGCTCTTCCCCAGTATCAAAATTTGTCGTATTACAGAATAACGAAGTTCTTCCCACAATCGCCGGGTGGTGCACATATACCTTGACAATTAGAAGGTGCTGTATAAATTCAGAAAATACACAAACATGGTTTCTTCTTTAAACGTACTTAACGTACTTCAAATCACAACAGCATCGTTCTCCAATGTTTCCAGATTACATGTGGTAATAACCTTCTTGCAAGAATTAGCGATATAATTTTTCTTCCGAGCTGCGCATTGGACTCATAACCTATTACGTTTTTCTAATTTGATAAACCTGGCCGTTGAGAAGGCTTTATTTTAATCACTAGTTCACTGCTGTTGGAATTTGTTCATCTCACAGTATTTGCACTTATAATTGTTTTCGGAATCATCCAGGATATAAAAAAGCCCTATTCATGCACAATTTTAGCAATCATATACAGCAGCGCTCTCTATATCCGGCTGTGGTTTCAATTATTGTTAATGAAGTTTTTAATCTGACACGCTTGTAAACCTCAAATTTTCCATAACTAGTTTTTATTTAGTGCTTCATAAAAGCAGCACAGAAATGGCTTCGTGAAAATAACAGCTGGTTTGACAGCACTAATCTGTAGTGTAAGCGAGTTCCGAAAATCGCAAAGAGCCATCGCGTCCTATTTATTTCGCTGTCAAATTGAATAAAGCTCTCATTCCTAAACTCAAAGGATGAATCGTAAAAACGTCAGATATTCCGCATATTCCGTTCCAGCTTCCAGCGCCCTCTGTATGCTGCGCCCACATAGCATCATTTATTAAAACACTAAAACGATTTATAGTCGAGTTTTATGCCCGATACATTGTTGCAAATGGCGAATAGCCGCCAGTGATGCGCATACTCCTAGACAGACTTAAATCCCGCTTATAGGCCATAAAAGAGCCATGATTCAAATTCGAGTTTAATTGTTGAGCGCTACCTCAATGATATTTTGCAGTTCCGGTTGGGTGGCGGCCGCTTCAGGGGATTTTTGCAATAGAAAGAAAACAAAGGGCCGGTTGTGGATGTATAAGGAAGCGCTACCTGCATTGCTTTAGTGCTTTACATAATAAGTATTCGTGAAAGCCGAGGATTTGTTAAATATGCAGGTGTATTGATTGCCGTAACAGGCTTTGAACTTTACGCACAATGGACGAATTTAATGAGGATAAAATGGGGCTCAAATGCTTTTGTTGCGAAGTTTTGGCTCATAAAATAATGAAATTTCACTGAATTAGACTCAGCTACTATTGGAAATCGCGCCTTTTTGTCAACAGGTCAATAAATCGCTGTGTTGGTATCGTAGCCAGAGCTGAGGTATTGATTAATGTTAATGTTTTGTCGGGTACATATTAAGTTAATGTGCTCGGAATTGTTTCGTGCACTACCTACCCAAGTATGAATTTGGGAGTACTTTTATTAACTATACAGTTGCTTGTTATGTACAATAATATAGGTTTCTTTTTTTATAAAACAAATACCTACACGTTCATAACATAATTTCCCTCATACTACTTTTTACAACAATAATCAGCAATACTAAACAGCTATAAAATCATAATTGCAATAAAGTTTACACCCCTGTAACGTATATAACCCCAGCCGCAGTACTGCATAAAACTGGTTCTGATAAAAAGCCACATGATTAAATAAAATGAGCATCAGCGGAACCTCAAAAAAAGCTCATGACACGATTTACGAACCTTGCCCACGACGAGGTCTCTCCAAACGGACGTAGATATAGATAAAAAACTAAGTTATCGCATTACTGAATAAACACGTTCTTCGCACAATCGCCAGTTGGTCCACATATATTTAGAAAATTATCCGCTTAATATTGTTGACAATTGAAATATACAGTAGAAATTCAGAAAATACACAAAACAAATAAAATTTTGCAAACAGACGGTCATTTACGAGTTATAAAAGTACAGTAAATAACTGATGGTTGTTTGCTACGTATAAATTAGAACAAATCCAAGATTCACAACAAGTAAGCAAGCAAGTAGGCAATCCCTAAACTACACCCGTCAACTCTTTTCGTCGAAAGACAGTCAGAATTGCAATCTGCCAATTTCAGCAAGCTAAATGCAGCTGAAATGGTGGATAGCAATGTACAGCTGCTTCAGCATTCGCAAATTCCTTAAAGATAACTTGTAGGTGGTCGGGGTTATTTAAAACCGAAAGCAAAGAGAGGCATAACCGTTCCATTCCTTAGATTGCGGACGCCTAACGGGTGTTTTACTTTCGTTATACCCATATATATAATACACATATATTGCTAGTAGGGCCTGGAAACGTCAGAAAACATTACGGCGCCGACATAGTCTCACTTAGAGTATAACGCGTCTCGTGCGCATGGGTGAGAATTCGAACTCCGCCTTTAAAAGCGAATTTTAAACTTGCCCACTTCCCCATTGGCCGGACGACGCCGCCGCGCTTGCACACAGCTCATCATTATACATTGAAGAGTTGGTTGTCTGTCTCACTTCCTTGGTCAGTTTCCCACTCATAGCCGCTAGCAATATAGTAAGTATTAGATATATGGTTATACCACGAAAATCGTGAATCAGCCAGGCAGGTGCAGCAATTCAATAAACCTTGACATCAAATCTGCACCTGAGTACTAACGCTTTTCGACAAGAAAACCGTTTTGCAGACGTCGCAAAAATGAGCCCTAAAAAGCATCTTATGGCCTTGGAAGTAAAAGTAAAAAAATTTATAACCGAAAACATGGCTCTCCTGAAGCAATTTTGAGTATTTTGGATAGGTATCCGCGCTTTTGGATATTGAGAAATTGCGTTAATTAACTTACTATTGAATACATTTCAATTTTAATTAATGTAAATAATCATGGCCATGTAGAAGCAAAAGTCGAAATCTATCAGAAGAAATGTCCATTAGTACTTAAATTTTGTAATTTATAAAATGTAACAAAGAGCGACAGTTTTTTGTTTGTTTACTAAGTTAATGTTTTGAGAATAGTTCCGTATTTTTGTATTTCTAAAACAGAAAAGTGGAAAACTAATTTTTGTTATCATCTTTTTGCCGATGTGTAAACGTGACTGAAATTTACTGTAGGACTATTTTTTTTTAAATAGCTTGTTTATCTTGTCAACGATCTTATTTTGTATAAAACATTTGAAAACACGACTTTCAAATCTGAATTTAAAATTCCTTTGTGTCAACCTGAGGATTGCGCAGATTTGAAAGAAACTATAATTCTCTCTATTAAAATACATTACGATTTTAGTTAAAAACATTTTTACTCGTTCTAACACTTTTATGATCTCGCTTAAAAGTAATTACAAAGAAGAAACAAAACTGCAACGTTGAAGCAATCCTTTTTTGTCGATTTTCACTTTACAGCTGTTGGCGCTCTTTCCAAGCAGATATGTTTTTGCTTCTTGGGCATCGGAGTGGCAGAGGCAAGGGTTCTGTATTTCCTTATTAAGCTAATTAACGCCTCAGTCGCTTCTTGACCGACCTTTCGAACAACCAAACGTTAGTAACGCTGATTAATGACATAGTCCGTGGCAGTACAGTTGCGTGCGGCACAATTTTTTATTCCTTTCTTCAGGGTTCAACGATCAATACGGGCTTAATTATTTCTGCTTTGTTACGTGGTGCAAAGTTGGCGTTAAACGATTCATCCTGCCTCGTATATATCTGGGCGTTGCCTATTCAATGTCCTGGCGCGATTATTCTTAGGATAATAACTAAATGACAAACCAATAATGTGGTGTACATAAAGGTCTAGGTGTAAGTTAGCTTAAGTTATGTAAGTTAGCCGATACTTCAAATGTCTAATTGTGATTCAACTTCAGTTTTCTAGTCATGTAAATATGTAATGACCAATAAAAATGGTGTATAATATAATAGATGACAATCGATAACTTTAGGAAAAATAAACGTTCTTCGTTCCTCTTCTAGTCAATTTTTACGCTTTTTATACTGCATACTTTGCGTAGAAATGAGGAAACCTTAAGACTGTTACTAGTAGCGAGTGCACCTTTTGTCTTGCTCCGGCAAAGTAGGGCTCATAGAGTTCATCCTATGGAAACCTTAGTTATATTTTTACTAACAAATATATTTTTACTATTAAATGACACGAGCAACAAGCAAAACTAGCGTCGCTAAGTTCAAAGGTCAACAAGCTGATTTAAACTCTCGGAGTACTACATAGCGGGCTGTTATGTTGTTTCACTAAATATCTAGAGTAAATTAATATTATAGCTGCATAGGTACATAAAGTCCGAAGAATCCCGATCTCAATACCGTAAGTCCGAATTGTATCGATGTAAATTACAATGTGATGACATATATTTAGCCAGATACTTTAGTCATAAGTCTCATAATGTCAAAAGTTGTGTTCTCCCAGTAAATGTTACTTTCACTGCGAGGACGCATTAATGTTGACTTTGTACTAGAAGGATAAATAAATTTAATTTCACCGTTGATTTAGTTACTTTTGTGAATGTGTTTTAAGTGTGCAATGAGTGACCATGTCTTTAAATTACTTAACTGACGATGTTACAGATGTCACAGTATTATGTATATCCAAAATCATGTATTGAAATTTAGTCGATTTCTGTTAAAATATCATTGGAGAGTCACTCAATCTTTAACTATCTCAAGAGAATAGAATAACTTTATAAGGTATATTGTAGTTTGATATACATAAAGAAACAGAAACTCTCTCATCGTCCTTGAAAAGTTAATAATATAAACAGCTAATTATCAATTGCACTAAATCCATGACTGCACAGGTGACCAATGCTCTTACTCTGAGTTACTGGGGAAATAATCTATTCGAACTGTGCAAAGATACTCGCAAAACGTTTCAGCAAGTATCTCATATTAACCCTGCTGTTCTGGTCATCTAAACCTAACCTTAAAACAAATAACAGACGAATAAATTGAAAACTGTGTTTATTTTTAAATTATTATCAAATTCGAATACATATGATTGTATATACATATCTACTTATATGTAGAATGTAACTTACGTTACTGCAGTCAGGATCTATGATTTTACAATTTTAGCAATAGCACTTTATTTGCTTTTTACATAAACACATATATGATACGTATTGCTTTTATTGCCACAAAAGGAGGTGCAAGTTTCGCGTGGTCTCCAACCGTTGATTTTTATTCAAATTCGCGTTCTTTACTTTTATCAGCAATAACAATGAACAAGGAATATATCTTCCGGAAGATCAAGCTGCACAACATTGAACAGAAAAGGAAACGTGGATATTTGAAGGTAATTTAAGTACGTAATGTTGATGAAAGTATATCGATCTAACTGGAAAGATTATACAGAAATAATGAAAGAACCAAAATTGCTCAAAAATATGCAATACAGAGCATAGGAAGATCAGTAGGGCGACATTATAAAAGGTAGTAATACCAAAAGTAAATGAAGAAGAAGGTCACGCGTGCTTTTCTGAGTTTTTCTTTTTTGATACTTTTGTTTTTATTGCATTCAGGATTTACTTGGTGGCACAGAATAAAGGTATTGTAACCGAGAATATGAAAACTAACTTGGTCTTGAAAACAATGAATAAAGTAAAAACTGGAAAAGAAGTAAGACATGGCGATATCTACGGTAAAATAATAAAAGTGAAAAGAGAAAACATTTGTAAAATTAGGAGAGCAGCAATACCAGTATTAATGAACGATGGCTCTGAAGTGTATGCAAATTATAGATCTCGCTACTTAATATCCTGTACAAACTACTAATAACAATGATTTAAACAATGTTATTCGAATACGCTCGGAAATGAATAGGAGGATGCCAAGAAAATTTTCTTTTTGACAGATCACTAATCACAGAGGCGATGTATAAATTCTAGCAAGGTTCCGCAAAAGATCATCACAAATATCCGAAAAGCAGATAAACGAAACAGAACAAGTAGAACTTAAAGTTAACGAAACTGAATTATTTGCCAACTGTAATATTTTCCCTGGGACAATTTACAAAACCTTAGGTCATGTGAAATTTTCAAATTGGTGCAAGTTTGTATGTTTGTCGTCTTTTCTAGCAACTGATTTGCCATGAACGTAAGGCACGAGAAATTTGATAACAACTTTGGCGATCTGTAACTTCCTTACGCATTTTCCTTTGGTAACTGTAATATTGAAGATAATTCTTTTCAAAAGCAGAATTTGTAAGGAATTCAGATGACCAATCGCCACAAAGAATACGCTGTAGTCCCTGCAGTTGATTTTATGACATTGCACAAACTCACTTTCCGTGGTGAGAAGGTGGTTTGAATTTCGAACCAATACATTTATCTTGTCGATAGTAACAACTAGAGATAATGACTCACAAAACAAATTACATTAGAATGGTCGTAGCACAAGAGATAGGGTCTCTATTGAAAGAAGGAACAATATCATAAAATATAAAAAAGAGATTTCCGAAAGCAATTATTTTATTGTTGTTTGAACACCCACTTCGAATCATAAAAACCTGAATAGGATGGCAGGGTTAAGGTAGAAAGGAAACTCAATGACTTTCATGACAGTTGATAATGCTGGTCTTATTTTTTATTTTTTTTTGCTAATGTATCTTCCTCATGATAGTACAGCTACATGCCGCAAATCTCCTGATTTGGACAGTAAATTAAATCCAAAGTTATTATATTGATTCTGATTATTATTTTAATTCAAGTGTATTTTGAACGACAATAAGATTTTGTGATGCAAACTATTCTAAATTATGATACAAAAAGATGTGGCCTACATGAAATCAAAAGCTGAAAAACTTGTTTAACTTAAATAGAGGTCAAGTTCCAGGTTCAGCAAGAACTAATAAAACGACATTTTTCATAAATAAACGTCAAACATTACGCGACAGGCCTTCCAGGCCCAGAACATGTATAATTTGACAACCTTTTTCTAGTTTGTATTGACTCTTGCGGTACTTAGAATTTTCACTCTCTGATTCACTTAGGCTTCTTTTTGGCCCCTTTTTCTCTTAGTAACAGCTTTCTTGGTATTACATGTTGTTGAATTCGTACCACATACCCCATCCGTTTCACTTTCTACGCTCTAATAGTTTGCATGATAGTTTGTCATATGCCTCCCTAATTTCTTGGTTAGTTCGTCGCTTCTACTTTCCGTTAACCCATTTTTTTAATGTCTTCTACAATCCACAGTTCCGAACCGTATAATACTGTAGGAAGTGCCACTGATCTGTATATTCGTGACTAGAAGTTTCTTGATACTCGCTTCGATTTCATTGTTTCACTCAGTATATCTGCCTTTTCCCATATCCTCGCCTATTTTAGGTCCTTCTTCGTTGCTATTTGTAATATTCACTCCGAAATTGCCCGACATGGCAAATAATGTTCATTACCTTCTCAATGAATTTTACAAAATACAATAACTTAACATCTAACGTAACATAATCTAACTTAACATCATCTAACCTATCCTCACACAATATAACATAACATACTTCTGATGTTGGACTCCTTGGAAAGAAACTTTTACAACTGGGCTACTTGTAGATCGGTTCCACCAGAATAGATCCCCATTACTGTGTCGTGAAATTGGAACTTCTTATGATTCAAAGGTCAGGGGCAAGAAAATTTTCGCATAACAAACTGCGCATATTCAGAAAAGGAAATATATGTTATGTTTACGATATACACCATAAAAAATAAAATTTTTACGCAATGGTATAATTTTCAATGTTCATCTAATAGTAAGAACACCTACTATGGAAATTACTACATGTAGATCTCGTTAATAGTTACCGTATTTTTAATTATAATGATAGTTGCATTGTCACACTAAATGAGTTAACATAAAAAACCTATTGGGTAGCAGATGTCCATTAAAAAAGTCTATTGCCTTTTATTATTACTTTTGGTTGTTTATTTGAAACAGATGAATAACAATTTAACAGAACGTCAAATAAATAAAATATCAATTGATAAAAATTCCACAGCTATCTCGATTTTGTGTTTTCAGTTTTTCATAAATCAGTTTTTTTCATAAATGCCAATAGTGTCGCTAACTAATCAAATGAACATCGCCCAACCGCAGAATTTCAAAGAGAATCAGATTCCATAGAAAAAAGTGGTGGCTGCCATTTAAAAAAACTGGCGATGACATCATTACGGAAAAAGGTGGGGGTAAAAAAAATTGACAATTATCAGAAAAGGTGCGCGTTCAAAAAATAAGGTCGACGTCTCTGAGGATTTTGGCCGCAGATGATCGGGGAATTTTTTATTTGGAGCGTTCCACAGCCAACGTTCGTACTGTATAAGCTGCATTTCTGGTTATATTATTTGTTTTATTATCAATTGCTTCATAACTTTTTTGTAATAGCTACATGCATCCGTTTTATAGGTGTCCACAACATGGGAATTATATCAAATAGTATTGTATCTATACTAAATATACTGCAGTCAATATACCGGATAATCTCTGAAACTTCTTTGTGGCGTGATATAATTCATTTCTTATTTGGATATTTCGCCACTCTGAAAATTAAAAATATTAAATAAGGAACGTTTCGAGGGACAATCGTTGATAACGAGAATAGATTGTCCCTTGAAACGTTCGTTATTTAATATTTTTAATTTTCAGAGTGGCAAAATACCCAAATAAGAAATGAACAATGTGCCGGATGTCTAATTAATATTTGGAAAAAAGTAAACAAAGCGCAGTTGTTGGCTAAAGTCAGTTTTATATACATGATAGGTCAGTTTTTATGCACATACGTCTTTAATTTCCAATTTTGATAGCAAAATTGTATATATGTAGATGTGAATGTTAATTTCAAATCTTAATATTATAGATTAGTGAGAACTTGTACATAAAGTAATGTGTTTGAATTAACTGCCATACTTTAAATACGCGATAGCTGTACATAATGTTTTTATAAGTGCAGTTTTCATGAATAGTTTCCGCCCACTATCTAAAGATAGGTATATTTGTTACATTATAACTGGAGATTGGGGGTGAAAACTCTTGATATGAACTGTATAAACATTACGCTGTGCAATAAAGTAATTACGGCCAAGGCTGTCTGATGTGTTCTATAAAGAACTGTGAGCCCTACTGATGAACAACTGCGTGCAAAGATGAAACTGAGTGTATAGTAGACATATATATGCGCAAAATATACAGGTGTTGCTTATGCCTTCAGATAACACACGCATTTAAATTAATGTTAGGAATTTACTGGGTATCTCCAGATCTATAGCAGTTATTATCATCATCAAATCTCTTTTTTTTTCGCACATGGTTTAGATCTAGTGATCTATTTGGGCATACTTGCTAGAAATTAGAAAATACTTATGAAGTGAACATGCAAAGTAAAGTGGTTCCCTTCTTTTCTGCCATAACTTCATCCCGATGCGTTTTATTTGACTGCATAAAGCAATATCATTGTTGTAATTATAAGGCCTCTATTTAGGATGTAAGTTGTTTAAAAATGTTATGGTTTTAGAGCTGGGCGAAAGTAATACAGGGTAGGTTTTTGTAACGTGAGACTCTTCTGGCGCATGTTAAAATAATTTGTAGCAAAAGTGAAACTGTATATTTACAAAATAAGGAGACTTGTATAAAAATTAATTAATATTATTACTGAATGATTGTACTGATTCTGTTTTTTATTATTCGCGTTTAATAACACGAACACGAGGGCTACTCACTTACATAGAATAATAATTACAGTTTGAAGCAGACATTTTATAAATAAAAAACTTAGAAAATCCCAAAGGGAACTTTAGGAAGCATTCCAATACACACACCTGCTCGAAATGCTTTTACTTTTAGCAGATGGGAGCGCTGTGTCGTTTTATCCACAGAGGAGCTTAATAAATTTTTATTCCTAAAATTGCGTTGCTCAAATATTCAATGCGCTTATGTACTAAATAGCAGGCCCGAGAAGGCACACAATCTCGAATTCGCTGCGAGGCGAGTTGGGGTGCAGCCGAAGTGAAAGTACGGAATTTTGGTTTATTTGATGTTTTTCGCTGTTGTGATGTGTTTAGAGGCGCTGAAAAGCCTCGTGACAGGTAAAAAATACAGCAGGAGGAATATCTCAAGCAGAATCGATATGACAAGTTTTTCTGTCATTGCGACTGGCTGAATGACGAGCACTAAAGAAGATTAAAACAAAGTGCAAAGGAACACAAAAGCTCTAATTTGTAAAAAGTCGGGAAAAAGATTGAACAGAAGCAACGCGTTCGATCAAGGATTCTACAATCAAACATTACATTTTCTGATATAATTAAATTGTAACTCATGCGTGGAAGTAACTAATTACCTCAGCTTCTATCCACAAGTAAAACTAAGAAATATAGGGTGTTAAACAACAAATGTATGATATTTGTAGGACATAATTACAGTACAGACCAAAATGGGCACAAATGTCTAAATAAACAGGTGTCCTGAAATTTACCGTTTCGGAGATATGGTTGATTACAGTATTAGTCTGGAATATTAAAATTTAATCACTGCAATGTGTATTGGTAAGAGCAAAATGATATTAGGCTTATCAGTTTTTTGTTCTGACAATTTAACTTATTTTTCTTGACATTTGCTGACTGAAGATTTCATTAATATGGTTATTTACACGAATGCACATATGGCAGACACGCATTTTATGTACGGTCGTGCTAATGGAAATTCCTTTGAAGCACGTCGTTTGTATGCTGAAACTTTTTTGAAATCGGAAAAGTCTTCACGAGCAATTATTGTACCCCTATCTTATTCAGCGAGTTCAATCCTTCCAAAGGCCTGCTAACGCAGCGAAGTTGCTGTGGAGTTAATGGTTTTTTGCGAGAAAATGCAGAGCGCCTACATTTTTTTCGCAAATATTCTCTTTGCTGATGAAGCTGGATTCACAAGATAGGGAATATTTAATTTTCATAACAATCACTCTTGGTCTGACAAAAATCCACACGCTGTTGTTGAAGCTATACATCAAACCTGTTTCAGTTTAAATGTTTGGACGGATATCTTGGGCGACAGATTGATTGGATCGGTTTTCCTACCAAATCGGCTAATAGGGGCAACATACCATGATTTTTTAGTGAACACCTTACCCGGGTTCCTAGACGATGTACTTCTAAACCAGAAAGCACAACACTGGTTCATGCACGACGGAGCACCACCACATTCGAGGTTATTGTGAGGGAGCATTTGGATCGTACATTTGTAACGCTCCGTTTCAATGGCGTGTTCTAGCAATTCGCGCCTTCGCGGGATTTAAAATTAAGGAGCAGGCCAAGACCGCTCTTGTTTAAACAAATATAAACGCTAGCGGCGTCGTTTTCTTCACGAACGGCCGTAAACAGCTTTGGTAGGAATGCCTCTTCTAGTTAAAATTAGCATACTCATTTTGATATTTAGGCCAGTTCCCTGGTTACTCAAGGAAGAACTGTACTTACAATCTTTTAGCTTCTACGTACGAGCTGGCTAGAAACTCCAAAATGCACTAGACCGCTTTTTTCCGCAGTTAAATTCTCTCTTTGCTTATGGCGTCCTTGGGTTCTACGAACTGAAGCAGCCGATTCCTGCTTAGAAGCCCTATTTGTCAAGATGCAACATACCAGGATCTTCCCCCTCACTATCGCTGGACATAACACAAACTCTAAGCGTTTAATATGTTTGTGTTGTTTGTATTGTCCCGATTTTTAAATATTTCAAATGAAATGTGCTTGTAAGTTGGGTGACTCCAAATGATTTAATTGTGTTTCATTGTTGAATACTAAATATTGTTTTGCCTGTTACTGTTTGTATTTTTGTTGTTTGCATTACTACCCTTTCTTGATCCTGCTAGTGTTCTTTTGATATTTAGATTGAGGTAAGCAGCTTACAAGGTAGGTGTTGATTTGTTTTACTGGCTAGGTTTGTTTTTATGTTGTGTTTAACGGCATGGCGCCAAACGTTTGCTCTACTTCATTTTATTTTGTAACCCTAAGGATCACTGCTTAGTTCTTACACCACGCCATTATTCTGCCGAGAGTTCTTGATCTAGCCCAGGTAGTGTCCACCCTTCGTTTAAGGGAGCAGTATACATTTAATTCCAAATGGATTGGTAGAGGGGGTTCAGTTGAATGGCTTCCGAGATCACCTGATTTGACTCCCTTAAACTACTTTCTTTGGGGTTTGTTGAAGAGCTTAATCTATGCCACACCTGTTGATGATGTAGACGAATTACGTCAAAAAACCGAGTAAGGTTATCAAACTATTCGAAAAATTCCGGGAATTCTTGAAAGAGTTCCCCGTTCATTTATTCGGAGGTGTAATGCATGTGTTGAAAACGACAGTGTAATTTCGAAAGTTTACTTGAGCTACAACTAAAATGTTTCACAATTAATTTAAGTATTTTGTTACTAAAAACTGGCATTGCCAAAAATAACATAAATTTAAAATCAACCATATCCCTGAAACGGTTAATTTTAGAACATCTGTTTATAAAGACTTTTAAGCTTATTTTGGTATGTACTGTATGTCCTACAAATATTATACATTTGTTGTTTAACACCCTGTATGTGCTGGCATGGAATTTGTAACAGCGAGACTAAATTTAGCCCAAAATCATTATAGATATTAACGATACAAGTTTGATTATGAGCATCTTAACGAAACGAGTTTTATTTCCAAAACGAGGCGTTGAGCCGTGCTTTGCGGCCATCAAACGAGCTTCGTTAAATGCCATAAGCAAACGTGTTTTGTTCAATATTTTATCTTCATCAATAAATTCTGGTTCAAGGTATTTTTCTATATAAAAAGAGTGCGGTAATATCCATGCCGCATTCAATGCAGTAATGACACTCTTAACGATACTAAAATACATTTGGCTAAGAGTCTATAACAACACCAATGAAGATAATACTCATTAAAAAAGCATAAGATTTTCTAAAAATGTAAGGCATATCAGAGTACATCAAAATATCCTATAGATATTGCCTCCAGATAAGAGGCTCGCATTGGGCAGTTCTACTTACTTGTGCTGACGTCAGGCCGTAGCGCCGAGGCATTGAGTAAAGTATAGAATTACAGGTTTGCTTAAAAGTATTTTCATTAAGAATTTAAAGTGTCGTCCATGAAACTTATAGTATACGGCTGTTTCTGCATTATATCCGATACAACGAAATAGTTCAACATGCAGGTAAGTTTAGCAAATTTGAAGCATTTTAATATTTTCTGAGATAGTAACTTGCAATGCTTTCTTATTCTAATAAAATATTTATACAGGTAAGTATAATTCCACTCCTACATTATTATTATTTATAGCATCCGTTGCAGTTCATTTACAATGTACTAGGATGGGAAGTTTGGAAATAAACTGAAATCCGAAGTGGCCAAGTCTGGCGAGTAGGGCACATGGAGCAGTAAGTCAAGGCCAATTTCATGAATTTTAACCATCGCAATAATGGTGACACGGCGCATTGTCCTGATGAAACAAAGCTTTTATTTATGGTCTAGGTCTTTTTTCCATAATTTTCTGTTGGAGCTAATCAAGCAAGTTGACATAATATTGTTCATTTATTGTTTTACCCCTTTCAAGGTAATGAATGAAAATAATGCCTTTTGCGTTTTCGCCTTCTTTGGAACTGCTTCGCCGCTCGCTGTACATTGCCTTGACTGTTGTTTGGTCTCCGGTGTATAATGGTGAACCCAAGCCTCGTCCATATAACTGTGCAAAAAGTTTTTAGGTTTTTCTTAAATAGCGACAAACACTCTTCCGAAACGTTTATACGAATGCGTTTCTGCTCAGATGCGAACAATCGCGGTAGGTACCCATCTTGCGGAGAGCTTTCGCATGCCAAAAATTTCGGATAATAAATTATGTGTTCGCCCTCAACAACCTCAGCTATCTCCACCCACTTCAGTAGACGGCGATTCAAAACAATTTCATGAAATTTTAGAACCATATCGTCCGTCGTAGCCGATTTTGGGCTACCTGCGCGCTTCGCATTGTTAGTGCTTGTACGGCCACGTTTAAAATCTACAACCCATGTTTTTGCGGTTGTAAATGATGGAGCAGACTCGCCTAAAGTAGAATACAACTTAGCTTTAATTTCCCCTGGACTTAAACCCTTAATGTGAAAATATTTTATGACAGCTCGTACTTCGAGTTTCTCCATTATTCAAAAAACTTAGAACATGATTAGTATAGCGGGCTGTCAAATACAAACCACTAGACACAAACTCACAATATTTCACAGAGATACTAATGATAGATGACATTAACTGAAAAATCACAGCCTACTATAGGTCAGGCCGAAAATTATTCATCCCATCCTAGTACAATGGGGTGATTTAAATAAAATCTTATCTTCGATTCAATAAGTATTAATTATTTTCATTTTATGCGATATTATGTGTTATAAGTACAAACAAACAGAAACTGTGTTATGTACTGTTTGAGGCTTTCTCGGTTACTCGAATTATTCTCCTTAGCATAGAATTTCGGCTTAGACCGCGTAGTATTTGTATATGAACACCCAGCATTTTCTGGCTTAATGTGCCTTGTGTGAAGTCGAGCAAAAACCCGCGCGATGGCCATGCTCTTTGGTGGCTCGTGTTGTTTGAGTTTCTTGAGAACGAGGATACTTAGGCAGATTTGGCCGTTTTGCTGTTTGTGCATCCATATTCACTAACGTTTCGCAAGACCTTGCAGCTTGCATCATCAGAGTGAAAGTCGCACTAAGAACCGAAGGTAGGTGTGGAGCTATTTATAGTCCTCTGTGCCAGGCGCGCGGAGTGGCGTAACGCTCTCGAACAAGCGGAGCTAAAACCGACTTGCTGGTTGAGATATGTAGATGATACCTTTGTCATCTGGTCACATGGACGCCAGACATTGAATCTGTTTCTAAAACGCCTGAATTCTGTACATCCCAACATACAATTCACAATGGAAGTAGAGGAAAATTGCAGTATTCCGTTTCTGGACGGCCTGGTGCAATGTAAATCAGATGGCAGTTTATGACATGCAGTCTATAGAAGGAAAACACACACGGACAGATATCTAAATGCTGACTCACACCATCATCCAATGCAAAAAAGCAACAGTTCTCCAGACTCTGGCGACAAGAGCCGTTCGTATCTCAGACGAGGAAAATCTAGAGAGAGAAAAGCTACATCTGTTTGACTGTTTACAAAGGAACGGATACACAACTACCGCCATACCAACAGCTCTAGACAAGACTATGACAAAAAAGGCTAAAGAAGAATCTCCACCTCTGGAAGGCTTAGCATTTCTACCTTACGTTAAAGGCTCGACTGATAAGATAGGACGTGTCCTGCAACGATGCAACATCAAAACTGTGTTCACGAGCAAGGAAACTTTGGGTAACGGCTTCAGATCGGTAAAAGACAAGATTCCAAGTTTAATAACCGCTGGCGTATATCGCATTCCTTGTTCTTGCGGCTCGAGTTACATTGGACAGACTGGGCGTTCCGTTGATCTAAGACTCCAAGAACACAAAGGCGATTGCAAACACAAACGTATCACAAAATCAGCCGTAACTGAGCATACATTTACAAATGGGCACACTCTAGAATTTGAGCATGCCAGAGTACTTGCCAGAATAACTCATTACTTCCCGCGAGTGATACGTGAAGCTATAGCAATAGAAAAACAACCAAATAATATCAACAGGGAAGATGGCTTTAAGCTTATAGTAAAACGTGGACCCCTGTGATACACGATCTAAAGCATTACACCCACTGTGCGTCATACGGTCACGCCCCGCGGATTACGTTGCACTCGGATGACCAACCAGCGTTACGCCACTCCGCACGCCTGGCACAGAGGACTATAAATAGCTCCACACCGACCTTCGGTTCTTAGTGCGACTTTCACTCTGATGATGCAAGCTGCAAGGTCTTGCGAAACGTTAGTGAATATGGATGCACAAACAGCAAAACGGCCAAATCTGCCTAAGTATCCTCGTTCTCAAGATACTCAAACAACACGAGCCACCAAAGAGCATGGCCATCGCGCGGGTTTTTGCTCGACTTCACAAGGTGCAAGGCATATTAAGCCAGAAAATGCTGTGTATTCATATACAAATACTACGCGGTCTAAGCCGAAATTCTATGCTAAGGAGAAGAAACTGTGTTTACATGGCAATAATAGTAGATTATGTTATTAGGAGTAAAAGTGATACATTATGTGGCGAAGCTGAAGTTTATTTAGCCGAATGTTAGTGAGGCAAATAATTCAGCTAAGCCACATAAAGTCACGTTTACTCCAAATAACATATACTATTTTATCCGCAAACGTATTCAGATAAATGTCATTATTATAAATTTAAAGAAAGGATGCCTCGGCCGGGAATCGAACCCCGGCCACCCTCGTGACAGGCGAGCACTCTACCCTTGCGCCAACCTCGGTTGTTTAAATAAGGCGCTACTTTAATGATATATGAACATACTGAATCACCCGAGCTAATAGCACACGGCCACAGCAGCCGTCATACCATAACCCACGGCGACATATGCTCCGCTCCGCTGCTTAAAAGATTTAATTAAATTAAAACTTTTTCGTACCCTTTTTGAAAATAAAAACCGGCCTACGATCTAAGCCTAAAAATTAGCAAAATTTTAAGCCATCATACAATTTAATCGGTCCAGTATCTTCGGAGGAGATAGCGAACAAACATAGAAAGAAGCAGAGCAACGATTTTGTGTGATTAGGCACATAAAGTACGCAAAAGTTGTTATTTTATCTGCTTAATCAGATAAAGTGACCCTTTTACCTTGTCAATAAAGACATATAAGTTGTCACTTTTATGACGTTTGCGGATAAAGAATATTATTGTGAATACTAGGTCCTTGCCAAATTAGAAGCAATAGGGTATGAAGCTAAAGTTGTTACATAAGTTTAGGGTTTTTATTAATATAGAATTTATTACCAGGTCAGCATAACAAACGCTATACATAGCAGTATTAATTATTAATAATTATAACTATACATAAATTTATCGATGTCGGCTTCTATTGCTCCTGTGTCGCTATAAGTTTTTTGACATTGCTGCCAGTATGAGTCTTTTATCATTACTGTCACTATGTATTGAGCACTACTATCGTCTTCAACCTGCGATTGTGATCGATGGTCATTGGAAAATTTTATTTTAAACCTGTGAATAAAATTATCACCAATTCCATAATGGACATCTTCACTACATTGGTGTAAAATCGTTTCGAAGTGTCATTTCAATGGTAGATGGTAGATTTCCAATTTGAGTCCGACTTGAGTACTGCAAGAGAGTGCATCTGGTCAGCTGTGCTCAGTGAATGCGCTAGATTACCAGTTTTTTTGCACCATCCTTCTACTTTGAGATGGTGGTAACTCATTTTACTTTATCTTATCTCAATCACAAAAGCTGCTTAGTAATACCAAAAGAAACACCCACGGCAGCCGCTCGGACCGGCTTAATTTGCCTACTTCATTTCAATAAGCTATTTAAATTTATCAACGTCACATGGCAAGCAAAAATAACAACTCCATTCTAAAAACTCCAACACTAATTTACCAAGGCTCCAAGGTTATCACTCCGACGGATACAACAAACCAAAGTGCCAAACGGGATTTCTCCGCCATATCTACCCTTCCTGCAGATGAGTCCAACAAGCGTTCTTTATTTGAACACGATAAACTTATCTCCAACAACAAATTTCACGCGCTAAGTGTTGAAATCGCAGCTATAGAAAATCCAACAGAGACGGCAGTAATTAAAAAAGCTAAAATACCTCCAACCTTCTTGCATGAAGCAACCAATTACCAAGAAGTTTCTAAAAATATCAAAAAGGTTCCAACACAAGAATTTACAACCACCTGCGCTGGGAAAATGCTCAAAATTATTCTTAGCAGTCCAAACGATTTTAGGAAATTAATAGCTTACTATGATAAATATAAAATTAAATATCAGACGCATCGAAATCCAACGACTAATCCCCGACTAAATTATTCGTTATCATAAGAAACTTACCGATATCCATAGGAAAAGAAGAAGTAAAAATGAATTATCTAAATCATTTCAAAGTTTAGTGTAACTCGTTTCCATAATAAAGATAAATCTCCAATCCCGATACGGGCTGTATTGCTTAAACCGTATGAAAAATCTAAAAAGAAATATTCAAGTAAACCGATTATTTCACTGCTTAGTAGTAGTAGTTGAACAACGAAGGAAATCAACTGATATCCAGCAGTGCCAACGTTGCCAGCGTTATGGGCAAACTAGAAATTACTGTAAACTACTACCACGATGTGGTAAATGCGTAGGGAGCCACATATATACAGAGTGCCCAAAAACTCCTAGCGACAAACCCCAATGAATGAACTGTAGTCAAACCCACCCAGCAAATGTCAAAGGGTGTGAATAGTATCTTGAACTCAAGGAAAAGCGAAAACAATCGCAGTAATCAAGAACCAGTCCGGTAAATAAACCGCAATTCAATTATATGCCTTAAAGTTTTCCTGACCTTCCAAGAACGCAAGCCAGACTAAAAGATCCCCAACACAACGTCAACTATCAGAGACTAGGTACAATTTCTCCAACCCTAAACACCTTGTTCAACTCCTTGGTGCAACCCAGTATCAATATCATTACTCCATATATGGAACAAATAAAATCCTTTTTATCTCAACTTATATCTTCTACCTCCTCTAATGGATTATTACAACCTTAGAAGTATCAATAATTTACAAATGGCTAACTGGAACACAAACCTAGTAGGATTTCAGAATCTATACAGCACCGATGGCATAGATCAGGCAATTAATCATCTTACACTATCGATTCCAAGAGCAGCCCGAATAGCTACTTATAAAACCCATCATAAGGTAGTAACTCATCAAATACTACCAATTATGATTCAAAATTTAATACGTCAAAAACACCAGATCAGAATACACTGGCAACGAACTCGGGAACCACAAAATAAATTAGCCCTTACCCAATTAACGCGACAAGTGAAATGGGAAATTGAAAATTAAAAAATCTCATATTACGAGCGATTCATAACAGATCCAAACATGTAGAGAGTGGTCAAACGTATGACTAACCAGAAACAAACGATACCTACTCTAAGAGCAAACAACTCCTTATATTCTAGCTACCAAGAGAAATGTGAGGCCATAAGAAATCACCTTGAACAAAACTAATAGTTAAAACCAACAACGAAAACATAGATTTCAATAACCCTATTGATAAAACTGTAACCCAATACTCCCTCCTCAAATGCAACAAATGTTCAAACAAAACCCCAGAAGAAATTGCTTCTCTAATCCAGCTCTAACCAAACAAAAAAGCTCTGGCCCAGATATTATAACAAACATTATTCTTAAAAACATCACACCAAAATGCCTATGATACCTTACCTTCGAAAAAATCATATACAACCGTTTCAATAAAATTATATATCTCAGCAGTCGATATTACCACCATTCCAGTTTGGCTTCAGACCCAAGTATTCCACAATACACCAGCTTGTTAGAATCGATGAAACTGTTACTAGAAGCTTTGAAAACAAACAATATACTACCGTTTTGTTCCGAGATGTATCTCAGGCTTTTGACAGGGTCTGGCACAATGGCCTCCTTTACAAAATGATCTAGCTAAAAATTCCCGAATACGTTATCAATATAACTTCAACCTTTCTTACTGAAAGAACATTTGCAAATAAAGTTAATGCAACCGTATCAAAAACCAAGAACATTAACAGAGGGATTTCTCAAGGATCCGTACTTGAACCTCTACTGTTTAATATATTTATGCACGATATTCCTGTACCTCCAGCTTGTTCGCCGATGACACGGCGATAAATTCGCAAGATCATGACTTAAATGGCGCAATACTAACACTTCAAATAGCAACATTGCTTTAAATCCAACCAAAATTATTCTCAATATTTTCACTCCTAGAAAATACAATAATCCAACTCCCATTATTAGAAATGGAAATCCAATCCCCAGGAACCCAAAAGACGGAGCGTGAAATATCTGGGAGTCAACTTGGACCAAAAACTGACATGGAGAATTCACATCAACACCAAAATAAATTACTGTCACAACAAGATGAGACTCTTATATCCAATATTAAATAGAAACACTCCGCTGAAACTTGAGTGTGTCATTCTAATATACAAATCTATTCTGCGATCGGCGCTCATGTATGCCTGTCTAGTATAGGGAACTGCGTCGAAAACACACATAAACAAATTACAGGTGTTACAAAACAAAGTTCTCAGAATGACAACAAATGCACGATGGTTTATACGTAACGACCAACTACATCATGAATTCAATATGGCTCATATCCAGGACTCTATAAAAACCACCACCAAAAGATTCTTGGATAATCTAAGGATTTTCCTAGCTACTGATCCCTACATGCTTGGACAGCAAACTAAGTCTTTTATTAATATTTTACGTGGCAAGCTTAGTAAATTAGGCTCTATGGGCGAGCCGGATTATTTGCAGGGTGAGCGACGTAGGAGCGAGCCCTGTAATCCGGTGAGCCCCAATGAAGGCTAATTGCAAGCGAGCCGCGTACAACGTTTTATTTCCTCTTGCTGAAAATCCTAAAAATTCATATTAGTGATTAATAAAGGATGTACCTATTAAAAGACAAGGTGCTTATAAAGTCACTATGGCAGCATTTTACAGGCACCTGGCCTGTAAAGACTTATTTACCGGCCAGTTCAGATGACAGTAAAACTTTACAGACACCTGGCCTGTAAAGACTCATTTACCGAGTCAGTTCAGAAGACAATAAATGACCGATTAACAAGTCAAGAGGAAATAAAGTAATTTTCCACACCTTACTTTTAAGGAAGACTCTTTATTAAGTATTGGGTACAACATACCCAACCTGGCATAGCATTCTTATGTCCTTATAAAGTCCAAGATATCTAACCGCTGTATTTTTCTGATTTCAAAGGATTTTTCCATTGTTAATTGTTATATTTGAGGGATCGATGGGTCGCTCAAGGTAAAATTTTCGCCTCGCACTTATCAAAGTTTATTTTAGTGCACCACCTTGTTAGCCACTTTTTAGTACTTTGTCTACGCTCTGTTGTAATTTACGCTTAACTGCATTTATATCTTGATCTTGTGTGATAATAGGTGTGTCATCGGCATACACTGCTCTTTCTGAGTCTGTTAGTTACGGTATATCATACATGAAGATATTGTATATTATGGACCCTAATAGAAACCATTGCGGAACTCCTGCGTGTATTCGTCTAGATATGGAAAATGTTGTGCTCGAAGTTATTGTGGTATTTTGATTCTTGATCCATTTTTAGGCGTAATACGTTTTTCCACAAACGATCGAATGCCTCAGCGACATCTAGGAAAGCGACAGCAGTTTGTTGTTCGGTCTCAAATTCTCGTTCTATTACTTCAGTGATTCGAAGTAGTTAGTGATTGGTAGAGTAGTTACTTCTAAAACCAAACTGACAGGTGGGAAGTAAGTTGGTATCTTTGAGGAAGAACAATTTAGATATCGTAGACAAAAGGCTCATTTGTCGATAGCCTGAACCTGAAGGGGAATTCGTAGGTTTTCCGGGTTTATGGAACATTAAAATTGAGGTTTTCTTCCTGGCATAGGGAAAATGACCCAATTGCATACATGCGTTGAAAGTTTTCGCTAGAAGAGCTAATACTTTATCTGGCATGTTGATACAGGGCTTTCCGAATGCTTTTCACTGTGCATCAGGTGTGGCACTTTATCTCAAATGCTTTTTTCTCTTGTCAATATCGACAATTAGGAATTACATCTGACAAACGGTGATAGACAGTTTATACACGGTGAAAACTCTATAATCACACTGTTTGGTATCATGTCTAAGCCAGGAGCTTTCTTTAATTTAGAGATATTAATACATTGTTTAATTTCATATGGTGAAGTTGGTTTAAAGACATGTCGAGTTTCAGAATTGTTGTTTTGAATGTAAATTTCTACATGGTGCATAAAGTTCCGATTTGCTTTGTCAACTGGTGGAAACCCATACATTCTAGTCATTAAAAGACTTGTTACCTAATCAGGACTGATATGTTTTCATACGGTGTTTATCCAATGTTTTTTTAACTCGTCACATCATGTCATTAACTTGGGTTTTGATGTTCTAGTTTTTTGTTCGCTGTCGCTGTCTTCTAATTCTATTATTATCTCTGATTACATTGAGGGTGTACATTAGTGGTTGTGAATAATTGATACGTTTTTGCTGCTGGATGGTGATTGTGGCTTGATCAATAGCTTCTTTAATACTATCGGTTATTACATGGTTGATTTCTGATTTTGAGTTGATTGCAGTTGGATAAGTTATTAAGTGGCACAGTTGTCCTTGGTATATTTTCCAATCTATTGGTTCTTGAATCAATCTTGGAAGACTTAAGACAATTTTTGCAGAATTATTATATGCTATAACCACTGGGTAATGATCGAGGTCGAGTTTTTCAAGCAGCACTTAGTGTAGTGGTTCTTTAATAGTATATTAAAGTATGAGTGGATAACAAGGTCTTTAAAACACGAGCAAGTGTTTTAAAGACCAGTTATCCACGAATACTTGACGCTATTTTTTATTCTACCTCCAATACTGGAAATCAATTACGCACTAAAAACTTAGAAATGATTTTTGTCGCGATAAATCGAGAGGGCATAATAATATTGCTACTATAGTTACGAGAATTATTTACGTTTTTGTCGGGTCTATGTCTGTGGTTGCATTCAGTCGTTTCCTTGACAACCTTTACAGCTCGGCGAGCTTTAATCGCTCAAGCGTGGTTTAAATGGCGATTCTGATGCAGGTATAATAAAAAATTTGTATTAGAACAATATGGAGTATGTTCGGATCCGAAGCCGGACATCTCAGCGCCACCACTTCGGCTCCGCCATCTCAACTCGGAACCAGCTCGGCGCCGGGACAACTCGGCGCGCAGTCATCTCGGCGCTAGCCGATTCAGCGCAGAGCCACCTCGGCGCAGAATTGGTTTAGCAAAATTTACAGTGACCGCAAAAAAGTCGGCATCAATTTTTGCTTTTCAAAATACCCTTTTATGGCAATAATTGATGCTTGTCTAAAAACTTATTTAGCCCATATTAGATATATTGTTTGAGTTTTACTTAGTTAGAAATGACATTGCTACTTTGTAACTTATTTGTCACCCCAAATGTTACATTAGGATTCAACAAACCTTTAAAATTCTATTAAGAATAGATTACCTTTATTATATTCTGCATCAGTAGTACTTCAATAGAATTAGATAATAATTAAGAGTATACTATAATCACTTCATAGGTACGCACTATATTAACTGACATATTGCAATAGTTATGTAAATTTATTTATTACTTGTTTATAATGATTTTCTTAAGTAGTGTACATTGTAGTTTTCCAATTTGAATTTGGCGCCGAGATGGCCATGCGCCGAATTGGCTGGCACCGAGATGACTGCGCGCCGAGTTGTCCAGGCGCCGAGTTGGTCCCGCGCTAAGATGGTGGAGCTGAAGTGGCGGCTCCGAGATGGCGACGCCGGGATGTCCTAGACCCGTCCGGATTATAGTCCACCCTATATGGGTATCGAGTAGGCTCGTTAGATGTCATCACTTATATGTTGTGAGCGGTCAACAAGTTGTGTAGTTTTACCCCGTTAGGTTTTCTCGATCTGCAGCCCCATATTGTATGCTTCTAATTTAGATCTCCAATGAGAAGAATTGAAATTGCCTGCTTGAAAGTATATAAGCACATATAATTTTGATTGAGCTATTATTTATCAACGGAAGTTTAATCGCAATGGCTTCAAGGTTCAGCAGATTGTTTAAATCCAGTTGTTATGCTACTAGAAAACGTCTTATGAGTATTGCTACACCACTGGTACTATAATGATCATTTCTATCTCTTCTATCTATATCACTTTGTACAGGTGGTACTGTCACTCCTTCAGTACATCCACTTGCGGCGATAGCTCAAGAAGTTTAGGGTAGAATTGCAGCAGTAAATAAAAGTACTTAGCATCAATGTCGTAACTATTAGTATTCTAAACAACTAGTTCAAACGGCATGCCGGAGAGGGACCATAGGCATGAGTAACACACAATAAATTCGCTAACTTCTTTTGAGAAATAATATTCTAATAGATAAGGATGCCAGTATCAACAACCTACCGGAATATTCTTTATCGAACCAAGCGGAGTAAATCAACGGCAACGTAAGATAGGCTACAGGGAGATAATAAATACCCAAGAAAAGAACAACGACTAGGATCAAACATTTATTCGAGACAACGAGTATAATACACCAAAAGCCACAGAAGTATATTACCTATTCCCGGTCTACAAATGTAAAACAAGTCCTGAAAGTAAATTATTGAAATATTTTTTTTACGAAATGCACAAATTGTATTCGGGGTCGTGCAAGCAAAAGGTCTGACTTAATAAGAGCCCACGAAATCGATTGAGCGAAGAAGTATACATACATTTAACGAAAAAACAGCAAATAATAATTAAAAAATTACATATTATGGTGACTCGCGGGTACCAAGTTTGACGAGACATCCACGAACGTAATGCAATTATGGAGGACTATAATTCTATTTATTGGACACCACACACAGTGTTCGCCTAATTGACTTGTAACACATGCGACCTTCAATAATCGATTTTGTCTTTTTTACTTCCTTTTATGATAAATGAAGTATTGGATTCACCCCAAAATTTCGAAATTGAGTTTTCAACAGATCTTCACGTTTTAGAGTCCCGTAAACCCAAAAAACATGTTTTTGTTTATTGGTCTGTCTGTCTGTGTGTGTGTGTCTGTCTGTCTGTCTGTGTGTCTGTCTGTCAACAGAGTAACTCAAAAACGAAGAGAGGTATGGCGTTGAAACTTCATATATAAGTTGTATGTACTATGTAGGTGAGACAGCAAGCTTTTGAAGAAAATCGCATAACCGAAAGTAGGTGTTTACTTTTGTGATTTTTAAGTTTTTTTCGTTTTTTTCAAAAACGGCTCTAACGATTTTTTTAACTTTATATTTTTATTGCATTTTTAATGTGTATTGATGTGAGATAGGTGACTTTCCAGTTGAATACTTCTAAAATGCGTTTCTTTTGTTTCTTTTTCTATTTTTTTTTATTAACTGCAATTTTAAATAGAACATCCGGTATATTATTACATTTTTGAATTCAGCTTAAAATTCTAGAGAAAATTTGTCTGTTCAACTAACGCTCTATTTTGTACTGTTTTTGGCTAATTATAAGATCACTATAAAAGAAAGCTGTGTAAGTGTATTTTTTATTTTTCTTTCAAATAAAACTACAGTATAAACTCAAGAGGCTTACAAAGTGGAAGAGTGGAAATTGGTGGGTTACGGATGGTTGTTCATCGCCAGCAAAGTTATATATAAGAAACAAAATTTCCATGACGGGGGCAATGTAATAAAGCATAACTTTTCGCAACATATCGAACTAATCAAACGATAATCGACGATACCCTTCGGGGGCCAAAATCCACTCATAAAGTGTTACCAAAAGAAATACCCCGCAGAAAATACGTTTTATAACTCCGAGATTATACATAAGGTCGAAAATGCTTAAAATTTGCCAGATAAATATGGAGGCCGAAAAATAGTTCCATTCCAAGCTGAGAATACGGAAAATTTTTGAATAACAAATATACCAATTCGAAGCTGCTAGAAACTGTTTAGGTAAACTGAAGTACCCAATGGCGTTTGAAGTTGCCTCATCTACGGCAACAGCAGTTTCAAATTCTTGTATCATGGAATTTAAAAATACTTTTAATTGCATTAATAGTAGAACTCTAACTTATCCCAACATAGTTGAAATATCCAATCAGAAGAATTAACAATCCATGTATACGGGTGGTTGGTCATACCTCTGAACATAGGCAATTTATATGGCTGGATCGGTATTAAAAATATTCAAAAAGCATAAAAAGTTTTAATAATGAACACCCTTTCCTCGTTAGAGTAAATTACATCCATTTTAAGCGACACAATTATCTGAGTTGTCAACAGACAGCTTTTGTTTTTTAACAAGCGCGGCCACTCATATTTGGGAAGCGCGGAGGCCCATATTTGCGAATATCTAAAATTTAAAATTAATATTTTTATGTACAATTAACATTATCCAATAGGTTTTTAATACTAAACGACTCGGAAAATTATTCTCTTTAATTTGGTAGCACTACCATTTTTTTTCCATAAAAATGGTGAGCATCAATATACATAACCGTGATAAGCCATGTAAATTGCCCATGTTCAGAGGTTTTAAAGCAACTGTTTTACCTACATAATGATTCATTCATTATCTTCAGCCTTTCTTATCTTTCGAAGTAAGAGTGATGGATTTCGTTTTGTTTTTGGTAGATAGCCCCATGTTGTGTTTTGTAGGTGCTATAAATGTGGTATAAGGTTTGTTGCAAATTGGTTTCACTATAGCATCGGCCAGGTAAGCGATTAAGGTGATATGACATTCACCCTCTCGATAATATACTATTACTGCCATTACGATTTCGTTCATAGTTCATCTGAATAGAAGAGAATGTCTTATTCCTCTTTGGACAGGTACTGTAGCATTGGTTAGTGACATATGTGTTAGATTGTTGTTCATGTATACATCCTGGATTAATTGTATTTTGCCATAAGGTACTTGTTCCTCGAGCAGCGTTCTTAGGGCGGGAATGTTATCTAAAGCTTTTTGTATGTCGACGATGCGAAAGTACGCGGATTTATAAAAGTTTAGTGCTCTTTCTGCAATTTTTTGCTAGACATATCGCGTCGTTACAAGATCGTCCACTGAGGAATCCTTGTTACCAATCTTCCCAGTCTATTGCATTACTCAATTTGCAATGATATTAAATAAATCATTAGTTTGATATTTGTGTTTAAGAGGGGTGTTTCTCTGTAGTTTGCTGGTTTTATTTTGTCACCTTTTTCGTTTGTTAGAATCAGTGGGCTAGGTATTTCCTTAATTTTCTCTTTCCCGTCATTTCCTTCGTATTTTAATAATGCATTATATATTTTATTCGTCCCTAATGACTTGCAATCCGTTATTTTTTTTTACTTTTTCCATTTCCTCACTATCTATTTTAAATAGCTTGTCAGTTTCAATAAGCATTCCAAGTTCTCTGTAAATGTTAAAATTTTTAGATATATCTAAAGCATTCTAACCATTCTTTTCGAGATATTCGTTGGATTTCGATACTTTTAATCACTTCTGTTCTTTTATATCAAATAAATCTCCATATTTGTTTCTGGAGACCGTATGTGCCACCCTTAAACAAAAGGCGACCACAAAGTTGGCTAGCTTAAACCTGCGGCAATTAATGGAGTGAAAGAGGACTAGGGGGCGTTTCTTTAAATTAAAAGGCATATAATAATTTTGAAATACAAGTAGACGCTAGTCATTCACTAAGACAAAAAAAAAAACAAATTAAGCTGACAGTCGAAAACGCACGTACCTTTTGTGATTTCCCGCTGAACGATTTTAAACTCTAAAATAATGAGCAGGTTCGTTGGGGCTTGAATAAACAGATATACAAGTAGTAGCAGTAACAAGATGCTTTAATAATAGTTAAAAATATTTTTAAAAATCAACAATTAAGCTAGACGTGTCAACGCACAGTAATAACACGGGCTCGATATTACGGAGCCAGAGCAAAAATACAAAAAGATTATATACAGGGTGTAACAAAAATGGTAGGCTGCTTATATGTACTGTTTGAGGCTTTCGCGGTTACTCGAATTATTCTCCTTAGCGTTGAATTTCGGCTTAAACCGCGTAGTATTTGTAGATAAACACCCAGCATTCTCTGGCTTAATGTGCCTTGCACCTTGTGAAATCGAGCAAAAACTCGCGCGATGGCCATGCTCTTTGGTGGCTCGTGTTGTTTGAGTATCTTGAGAACGAGGATACTTAGGCAGATTTGGCCGTTTTGCTGTTTGTGCATCCATATTCACTAACGTTTCGTAAGACCTTGCAGCTTGCATCATCAGAGTGAAAGTCGAACTAAGAATCGAAGGTCGGTGTGGAGCTATTTATAGTCCTCTGTGCCAGGCGCGCGGAGTGGCGTAACGCTGGTTGGTCATCCGAGTGCAACGTAATCCGCGGGGCGTGGCCGTATGACGCACAGTGGTTGTAATGCTTTAGATCGTGTATCACTGGGGTCCACGTTTTACTAAGCTTAAAGCTATCTTCCCTGTTGATATTATTTGGATGTTTTTCTATTTCTATGGCTTCACGTATCACTCGCGGGAAGTAATAAGGTATTCTGGCAAGTACTCTGGCATGCTCAAATTCTAGAGGGTGCCCATTTGTAAATGTATGCTCAGCTACGGCTGATTTTGTGATGCGTTTGTGTTTGCAATCGCCTTTGTGTTCTTGGAGTTTTAGATCAACGGAACGACCAGTCTGTCCAATGTAACTCGAGCCGCAAGAACAAGGAATGCGATATACGCCAGCGGTTTTAAACTTGGAATCTTGTCTTTTACCGATCTGAAGCCATTACCCAAAGTTTCCTTGCTCGTGAACACAGTTTTGATGTTGCATCGTTGCAGGACACGTCCTATCTTATCAGCCGAGCCTTTAACGTAAGGTAGAAATGCTAAGCCTTCCAGAGGTGGAGATTCTTCTTTAGCCGTTCTGTATCCGTTCCTTTGTAAAGAGAGAGAAAAGCTACATCTGTTTGACTCTTCATTATTTTAATTATTTGAAATCTATGGGTTTCTGGCGCACATTTCACTTTTGAAGATATTGCAGGGATACAGCTGATGATTAGAATCCATGACCATATCGCCGAAATTGAGTTACCTCGGCCATCGCGGTAAATAAAAAATTTTTCATAGCTGCCGTGGTGAACAAACTGTAGGGGGGTTGATCTGCGATTTTTTTCTACCATCGATTATTTTAATTAATCAATCGCAGGTCGGCTTCTTTATCGTTTCAATACTTTTAACAATATTCTGATTCTTAAAATTCTTTTCCTTTGAAAACTGAAAAATTTGGCAAGTTTGAATTAATTGTTTAATTAAATTGATGTCATTTTTTCTATGTAAACGTTCCCGAAACATTAACCAAGTTTTTCTTGTCCCACATTGTCCAAATATTGTATGAATTCCTTCAACAACTTCTAACATGTCTTCTTTACTTAAAACCTCCAATTTGTTGTTTTCCAACACTTTTACCAACAACTTTTCTTTAATTTGATATCCTTTATAATTATTATCTTGACTTTGTAATACTAAATTTTTTAATTCTTGAATTTCTTCTACTGTCTGCTTATTTAAAACTTCTTGTTTTGATAACCTTCTTTCCTAATACATTTTCTCAATTCCAATTAAGATTTGTTTTGGTTTCTCATAGTTAAGTACATCTTCTCTACTTAAGAAATCTGCAACTACATTTAACTTTCCTGGCCTATGTTTAATATCAAGTTCATATTGTTGTAAATACAATGCCCATCTGTATAACCTGTCATTATAAAAAGTTTTATTTTTCAAAAACGATATCGCAGAATTATCCGTTTCAATCTTAAACTTGATCCCTGTTAAATAAAATTTTAGTTTGTTAATTGCAAATATAATTTCCAACATTTCTTTCTCAGCTACGGTGTATCTAATTTCATACCCTTTTAATATTCTTGAAACAAAACATATCTTCTATCCCATCTTGTATTTGTATTAATTCTGCTGCAATTGCTTGATCAGAAGCGTCCGTACGAAGTACAAACTTTTCCTTAAAATTCGGATATTTTAATAATAATCCTTTATGAAACGTCTGTTTGATTGTATTCAATGCTTTTTCACTTTCTTCGTTCCATATCCATTTAACATCCTTTCTTAATAATTGTACTAAAGGTAACGTTAACTCTGAGTAGTTACTTATGAACCTTTTATAATAATTAAAAACACCTAATAACCCTCTTAACTTCTTTAAATTCGTTGAACGAGGTAAATTCTTAATTTCCTCAAGACGTTTCTCATTTATAGTGACTCCATTTTTACTTATTTTATATCCCAAATATGTTACTTTTTCTTGCATAAATTCACATTTTAAAATGTTCAATTTTAATCCATTTTTATTTAATGTTTCTATTATAATTGCTAAATGTTTTAAATGTTGTTCGTTATCATAAAACAATAAGATTTCATCAACATAATGCACACAAGATCTTCAAATTGGTTTAATATCTTCTGCATTGCTCTTACAAGTGCTACACAAGATGTTGAAAGACCAAATGGTACAATTTTAAATTGAAAAATTTTCCCATCAATACTGAATTCTGTTTACTTCCTCGACTCTTCATGTAATGGAATAAGCCAAAAAATTCTTTAAATCTAATTTTGTAAGTATTTTCTTATCCCAAATTCTACTTAATAATCCATCAATCGTTTGTGGAGATTCGTATTGTGACTTTGTTATTTAATTAATTCTGAAGGGCATCCAAACATAAACGAAGAGAACCATCACGTTCCTTAGCAACTACTAAAGGATTAATAAAATTGCTTTTTGAGATTCTATTATTTTATGTATTTCTTTCTTAAGTTGTCCTCTTAATGCAAAAGGAATAGGATACGATTTGCTATTAAAACTCTTTGATTCATCAACCTGCAATCTATGAACATATGTATGTGCCTGTCCTACTTTTTCATTCATAATCTCTTTATTTCTGTTAATTATTTCTAATATTTGGCCTTTAAATTGTATATTCTTCTCACCTATTTTTAACTCATTCAGCAATAACCCATTATTCTCTATGTTCTCTATTACATTATTATTTATTACTATACCTTCTTTATATATAAAGTGCTACATATAAAATACTTTTAAAAAACATTACAAAAAGATGTTATTTTGTCAACAACCAGCAATATAGTGTCTCATTTAAAAATATCATTGAACAACTAGGGTTATGTTATTTTATGTTAGCAACATATGATCAATTTGGGGGACCATCGCAGAATTAATCATTTTACTTTATAATCTTTTTTTAATGTTTAGGATTAGGCATCAGTTTTAAATTACTAACTTTTAAATTTCAAGGTTACAGTGGAAGAGCAAGTGCAAACTTGGACTGCGCCTTGTGATTTCCATGGGCAACCCACAGTAATATTATTTTTAATTATTTAATAATTATTCTCAATTGTATTTGCCTGGGAAATAAAGACATTTATTATTATTATTATATTTCAATGCATCTCCAATTCTCTGTAATTGGCAACACTTATCTTCTTGGCCGACACTACTGGTACTGATCCAAGATTTAATTAACCCCTTTAAATGAATACACCTTTGTCATCCATCAATATTAATACCCAATCATAACTCTATAATAAAGCAGAACAATTCCCAAGGTCAAACATTTCAACTCCTGGTCTATGCGTGGTTACGATTGTGGGCGTGGTCTTGATATTTTCTAAGAGCCAGTAATATGGAAGGAGAGAACAATTAATGCTCTTGTTAGGGCCTACACACATTTTTTACATTACACAGGAATGTTTGTACTATGTACACATAAATATTAAATCTGCAAATAACCTAAATTCGGAGCTTTGTACAAAAATATGGTTATAAACTTTTTGCAAGTGGACTTTACTACCTCTAGGAAGAACGGTGGTTACAACTTGTCAGAAGCAAGGCTACAAACCAACCTGAAAATATCATTGCGTTTTTGTGTTTTCGTGCTTATAAGTTAGTTTTTGCGTTCTTTATCTACTTATATTTCTATTTATTATAAAACAGTTTTTTCAACGCTACAGAGCTACAGCATTTTATTGCAACTGCAAGTACAAGTGTCCAAGTTTAAGATTGAAAATTGTTTATAGGTTAGAATGAGCTCTAAGTAACTGAGATTTGCGACTTTCTTATTCAAGATCTTTGCAGGCGGCAAATTTACTTCCCCAAAGAAAAGCGGTCTTCGTTGGATGAGTTTGAAGAAGAAACTGTGCGAACAATTATTTATAGATTTGCAACTATTCATAAAAGAAGACCAAGGATGTATTTGAAGCAGTTAAAGATGATGGCATTAATTTTACTGGAAAGATATGTATTTTTAGAAGATTAAAACAATAAAAGAATGGGTGCGTTCAGCCGGCGTAGCGCTGATTTAGCGCTCGCTTTTTGCTAAGTTCAAGCAGCTGCGAGCGGCTGAACGGCATTTGGGATAGCGATCGCTGTGTTTACTAACAAACGTCAGTTTTGAGCGCGTCAACAGAATGGAGCAAATTGATCACTTAATACTCGAATTTGCTGCAGATGATGTGATAGAAATTAATCCATTAGTGCAATTAATGCCGTTGTTAGAAAATAACGGAAACTTATTGCAGTTGATTGATTTGGATGCAGAAAAGAATGATGAGGCTGTTCATAATGTCAACTACTTTGAGGAAGTGGTACCACGTTATTCACCGCAGGAGTTTTGTGAACATTTTAGAATGTCCAGAAATGTTATGGAGGTATCTATCTAGCAATATTAGTACAATTTTGCTTACTTAAAAAATACAGTGCAACTGTATTAATTTGTATATATGAAATGCATGTAATTAGGTATTTATAAACATTTTACAATTATTTGTTTATTTCAGATGCTTGTGGTGGACATAGGCAATAGAGTAGACATCGAAGGCAGAATCGATCTTGGAAAAAAGACTGTTTACCATATGGATGTTGGCTAAACCGGAATCGTATTTGGCATGCTGCGATCGGTTTGGAATGTCGAAAGGCACCGGTCATCTAATTTTTTATCAAATTTGCAATATTTTGTTGCAAATGATGCCACAAGAAATACGATGGCCTACTAACGAGCAGGCGATTATGACAGTCAACACATTTCATGCACGAACAGGCTTTCCTGGAATTGTGGGGGCTATAGACGGTTGCCACATCCCTATAAAAGCCCCAGCTCATAACGCCGTTGATTCCTTGGTGATAGTGCATATCCATTAATGAAAAATGTAATGGTGCCATTTAGGGATACAGGCCATTTGACACCGATGCAAAATAATTTTAATACGAGATTAAGTACAGCCCGAAGCAAAATAGAGCAAGCGTTTGGACGGCTAAAAGGAAAATTCCGAAGGCTGAAATACCTCGATATGAATATTGAAAATGTTACAACAGTCGTCACCGCAGCTTGTGTTCTACGGAACTATATAATACGTAGGGAAGGACTGCAAAATGTTGATTTAAACATTGAAGAAAATAATGCCAATGAGGATGGACCTCATGAAGAATTTTTCCATGACGTAAATATTGGGGTCCAAAAACGAAACAAAATAATGGAGCAAATTTTCTAAAAGTGGCAAATATTTAAATGTACGATAAATTGTAAATATGTATATATAATACAGGCTGATTTTTTTATCATGTAACAACTTATAGGCAACCCATTATGCAGAAGCATACATAATGCATGCTTCTGCATAATGGGTTGCCTACAAGTTGTTACACGATAAAAAATCAGCCTGTATATATATATATATATATATGTAGTTGATATTTTGTAAATATATTTTATAAAATTAGCATGTTTTTGTTGTGTAAGTGTAAACATAGCAAAGGGTCATTCATGCAGCAGCAGAATTACAAAACAATTAGGCATCCTTTTTAGATATCTTCTCTCGGCATTTTAATTAACAACTTTGAAAAGGGTTACATGCAGGGTCCGGCAAACGGCAAGATTTCGTAAATACTTTTATTGTTGAAAAATTATTTTTTTTATAATTATTAATACATTAATGGGAAATAAAAGAGTAGCCATTTGATTTACAATGTTAAAAAAAAATTTTTTTGAATACTACATCTGCCAAATGTCCTCCGTTGACATTAAATTTATGCATTCTTGGAGTCGAGCCTGAAAGTTTTGCATCACTCTTCGCAGCATATCAACAGGTATTGCTGCAATCTCGTCACGAATTCGTTGTTTGAGGGCCGGGATTGTCCTGGGTGGATCAGTTGCAAACACTTTTGTTTTTAGGTAACCCCACGAAGAGTGATGCAAAACTTTCAGGCTCGACTCCCAAGAATGCATAAATGTCAACGGAGGACATTTGGCAGATGTAGTATTCAAAAAAAATTTTTTTTAACATTGTAAATCAAATGGCTACTTTTTTATTTCCCATTAATGTATTCATAATTATAAAAAAAATAATTTTGCAACAATAAAATTATTTACGAAATCTTCCCGTTTCATTGCCGGACCCTGTACAATGCAATAAATGCTAAAACACCAGATCAAAAACCATCAAAATACTACGGTGAATATTGTTACGCCATGCCATGTGTAAATGCGTTTATTTTAAAATGCAATATATGAACCGTAATTTTATTGAAAAAGAAGCACGAGAAAGAACAGGGCATGTAATAACCCACATACTTGCTGTAAACTGAAGTCTTTCTACTATTTGATCAACAGAATTCCTTCCCCCGTACAATATATTATGTTTTTACATACTCAGTAACGTTTCCATATTGCATTTTAAAATAAACGCATTTACACATATTGCGCGATATAATAAACTCCCTGTATAATAAAAAATCAGACTATACACCGATGTCAAAATATATTTATTACAAAACTTCTTACTCATTACAATATTAAGTGAATCAAATAACAAAATATATACATTTAAATATAATTATACATAAAATAATGATACAATTTTAAAACTAATTATTTTTATTATTTGTATTTTTAACTAACTCTAACAGTTGTCGCAAAATATCATTTCGCTCCTTTTGCGTTTGGAGTTGCTCCTTGTACACATTTTTAATTTCTTGCAGCTCTCTAATTTTCTGCTCTTCAGAGAGCAGCATTTGCTTTTGAATTTCTTCTAACTCTCTATTTTTACGTTTGGTACCTCGAGTATCACTGGCAGCAGTATTCAAACTGGGAATTCTAGACGGTGTGGATGACAGGCTTAATAACGATTCCACTGGTGGAGTTGGTGATGAAGAATTCGATGTTGAAGAGGCAAGGGATGATGAATTTGAAGGTATTGGGGGTGGCAAAGCTGACGAAGAGGGTGCAGGTATATATGCTGGGATTAAGGACGACTGAGTAGATGTAGAGGGCTGGTTTAGCACAGATAAGGGAAGCTTAGGTTGTGGAATGGACGATATTAAGTGTGGAGGATTAATGGTGGCATCAGTATGAAGCAGGTCATCCATCACGTCGAAATATTCCGAAGTTTGTCTACCTCTGCCAGTTTTTCTTTTGGTATCTTTTATTCCTTTATAAGTGCTCTTCAAATTTCTAAATTTTCTGTCACACATGTCCGGTGTCACATGGTAACAATTTTTTTTCATATTTTCGGCAATTCTCCCCCACAACAGACTATTTTTCATTTTGGGGTTTCTGAAGTTGCAGCGTTCTGAGCGGTAGTGCTCAATCAACAACATGGTCGATTTCTGTGACCAAACAAACCGCTCGGCAGCTGAATCGTCTGCAGGCTCATCTGTTCTTTCCGGTACCATGCGTTGCTGCATAATTTGATTTATAACATCATTCTTGATCGTCTCGTCGATAAGAAAAATAAAATCTTAGACTTAATTTAATCAACAGTAGGTAGTTTCAAAAGATTCAATGGAAATGTAACTTAGTTCGAACGAAATTATAGTAATATTAAGAAGCAATACATACCATCAAAAATAGCTTGTACCATATGTGATGGGACTTCCGCCGCTACAGTTTCTCCGTTAACATTAAACTGCAGCAGGGTCGTTTCAGAAACCATGATTTTCGCGCCTTTCTAGGTTATATTTACAAATTAGCCCAAACACCGTGTTCTGCTGAGTGGTCAAGCGGAAATGAAGCGACAATGGAGCGAAAGTAAATTCGCTCCCAAAAATAGCGACTGCTGCAGAAGCAAAACCGAAGCGCTGTCGGTCAGCGAAACGTTCAACGCAGTCGCTACCTCAGCGCTATGCCGGCTGAACGCACCCAATAGCTGGCCATAGACACACGTTTAAAACCGCCACGAATGTAGTACATCCGTGCCGGTTTTGAACGTGTGCATATGCGCAGCCATAAGCTGGGCATAGACCCCCGTTCAAAACTTCCACGAAAAACTACATTCGTGGCGGTTTTAAACGCGTGTCTATGGCCAGCTAATGACACAAGCAGCAGTGTCTTAACCGAAGCTGAAAACATGCTATTGAAGCAGCCGTTTGGACATTGCTACAAAGAAATTAGAGAAGCTGAAAATGTCTTTCAGCTGTACGCATATCGAAAATCAAGACGATTTAATTGTCTTATATACTGGACTACCCAACCAAGAAATGTTTTTATCGCTTTTCAATTTGTTGGAAAATATTGATAGAAATTATTATTTAGAATGGAACGTGTAACGTATTTCTGCCATCAATCAATTATTTTTAACGTTATATAAGCTGCGCCAGAATCCCCCACGTAAAGATTTAGCTCAGCGATTCAACTGTAGCTCTGCAACAGTTACTAATATTTTTTTAACTTGGTTAAATTTGTTACACAAAGCAATATTTTCCAGTATAATGTCATCTGTACCATCTGTTTAAGATAATCAAGCGTGTTTACCTAATTGTTTTGCTTTCTTTCCGAACACAAGAATGGTATTAGATTGCACCGAAATCTGGCAAGTGTGTGGCGCACTAACCAATTTCCACTAATAAAGGAAGTTGAAACATATTTTGAAGGCGAACAGTAAAAATAGAAATAAGAGTGTTAATTAACAGCTGCTTATTTATTTAAATAAGACATTTTTTCCTTATTGTATAGTTGTACATTACTATATGTTAGTTTAAGTTCACTGAAATATTCGTTTTGTTAATTACAGAACTTAACAAGTTAATAAATAAAAGTATTTACAAAAATATTGCTCTAACTGCTATCTAATAAAAAAATTCTTATTAATAGTACAGCAATATCACGAAAACAAACTGCGCACATCATCAAATATTTAGTTATTAATTTAAAGTTACCGTTTAATTCCGTGATTTACCTATAGTTACAATAAGTACGATTAACTATAGGTAGATCACGGAACCAAGCGGTAACTTTAAATTACCTAATAACTAAATATTTGATGACGTGCACAGTTTGTTTCCGTGATTTTACTATATGTATATTGCTTCCTGCGCTGGGATGAGCTCCATATACAGCTGAGCGCTGGGTTAGTCAGCCGAGGTGCGAAGCACTGCGGTCAGCTAAAAGCACGAAGCTGGAATAAGCCTTCCCACGAGGTATATATGCTATTTTACTCACAACATAGTTACACATTTATTTAATTTTGACATTTACTAGAGATGGAAGAAATTTTGTATGATAACAATTCTTCAAAATTTGTATATTTTCTGCCCATTCTTTTTTTTTGTAGCTAGAATTATTGCGACGACTTGAGGAGTCCAGATAACTAGATAGCATTTCTTTTTATGTAACAAGTGCAATGCACCCTGTATTTGGTGAAAATATTCATGGTTTTCATTTACCACAAACTGTTGCAGTACCTTATCGTAAGAACAAATATAGCCTTTATCATGTGATTCCATCAAGTTGGAATTGCGATATTTAAATGGACATTTAACTTCCACAAGCTCTTCCTACAAGGCCATCTGGGATGGCCCCAAGGTATCCAAACTGATGGAGCCATAGTCCAGCAGATGTCACAGAAAGTCCAGTTGCTGCCCCAAATGTTTCAATTGCATTATTTTCATGTTCTCGCCCCTCACCGAATGGCCTTTACTCCATCTAAGTTATATGTTCCTGCATAATAACAGAACTTTATGAAAAATGTGAAAAATATTTTGCAAAGCAAACCTGTTAGTTTTTTGAAAAGCGATGCAGAGTAACGATTTCTTTTGCAAGCTGCTAGCACCGTACCGAACGAACTGGCTGTTAAACGAAACCTGCGAATAATTAACCACAAGGGATTTTTTTACTGCCCTATGGTTTTCTCAAATATAGTTATTACTTGGTCAGGAGAAACATTCACTTTTTGTTCAAAATAACTAATTTTTTCAGATATATTTTGATATTCTGCAGAGAAAATTATATAACTAATCTGTGGAACAATATTATCTTCCTGTGCAGTAAGTCTGGGTGCTAGAAGCCAACTGAATCCTACCAGCCCTCCAAACGAAGCCAATTTTTCTCTAAGCGTTTCGATCACTTTCTTGGTAACACTTCTTTTTGAAGCTCGATATTCCTTAGACGGCAAAAACAATTCATCGATTGTTCTCAAGTTTTCATCAAGTGCTTTAGATTGTTTAGGCACTGACCAGCTACATGACTGGTCCGTAACTGATATATTATAATGGGCAAATAGTGCCAGTGCAGCAACATGGTGACATGAAACTTGTCCACGAGGACATGTGCAAGAAGTTGTGGTTATGTTTTTGTCTTCATCGAGGAAGATCTACAAAGTAAAAATATATACTTAGTATTCGTTACTGCTTAGAATCCATCTTAAGCAGCAATCAGTATTTTAAATAATTATACTTTTTAAGCAAAAATTTATCTTACCTCAACATATGCTCTTTGGTATCGCTTATCTTTCATGCTTGCGTGTACTGTACCATTTACCATTTAATACTGAACAGAAAAAGAAGACACTATTCAATTCAGCAGTATTGACCGTATCCAATATGAAAGAAAGTTGCCCGGAGGCTATCCAAGAATGTCCATAAAACGCTCTCCAGAGGCGAGCGTTCCCTTTCCAGAAACTTTCCATTTGAAAATATATTTTTTTGGAACTTTTCCTTATTGCCATTCTCTAGCGTGGTTTTAAAACTTTCTTTAGTGCAACAAAAGTTATTAAATTCGTCCTAGATTTTAAATGCGGCATTTGCCGCGGGTTTCAGCTAGTTGCTGAATAATGTCAATTCCTAACACCATGTCCACGCTAAGGCCTTTAACTATAAATAATCTAACAACACGTTCCCTTTAATTAATAATTATCTTAACATTCAACATTCGGTTTGTAGTTGATATTTTTCTTTTGGTTGCAGATAGCAAATCAATTTTATTCACTTTAATTATATTCTTATGTAGGACATCTAAATTATTTAAAATAATTATTTCTTCTTTTATTAATGATGACATCGCCCCACTATCGATCAAAGCTAAATATTCAGTATTATTTAAATTAACTTTTATAAATGGTAATGTTGAAATTTGATTTCCTTCTTCTTCCGCTTCGAATAAAAATTCTCCATCATTCCCATAATTATTGTTAAAACACGTGAGGTTCTTCTTTAAACTAACTGAAATTGAAGTTTTTTTTTATCTTCTGAGGAATCTTCCAAACCCTCATTTTCCTCTATCCGATTTTTATCCATCGGTCTTCCTCTTTCATTAATATTTCTGAATAATGTGTTTATGTATTGTCTTCGAGGATAGTTATTTTTATTTTCCTCCTGCTTGGATTTTTCATTGTTCCTGGCATCAATCATTGCATGATATCTTTTACGTTCATTATTATCTTAGTTTTTCTCATTATATTGCCTATTATAATTATTTTGATTCTTATTCATGTTGTTTTGATTATATTGATTGTTCCTTCATCTATCCAAATTTCTAGTATAGTTATAATTAAAGTTTCTTTCTTTAGTTCTAACATTATTATAATTATTTCGGCCAAAATTAAATTTACTTTGTTATAAAGCATCGAACTTTCTTTTACTGTAATTTAGAAAACTGGGACTTTCACTTCTGTTATAATTTCTATTATTGTTGCCAATAGCCATATCGTAATTCCTAACTATTTCCAGAAAATCTTTCATAGTTTTAATATTTTGGACCGCTACAGCTCTTGTTATTTCCCCTTCTAAAAGTCGAGATAAATGTTGAATTATCTCTTCCTCGGATAATTTTGATGTTAGATGTTGTGCTCTATTAAATTTGTTTATTACATACATTTCCCGCTTGCTACCTCTTTCAAAATATCTACCAGTTGTTAACTGTGTTCTTACTTGAGCTTGACGTGCACTACTCCAGTACTGGTCCATGAATAATTTTCTAAATTCTTGATAATTTGTATATTTAGATTTTATTATACTATGCCAAATATCTGCATGATTTCTTAAAGTCATATTTACTATTTGTAATCTTTTATTTTCATCAAATACTGACTTCATTATGTTATCTAATTTGACTAGATAGGTCATCGGTTGTTCTCCTAATCTTCCTTCAAAAATAGGTAACATATCTGCTTGTATTCCCATGTAATTTCCTCTTTGACTAGCATTTAAAATTCCTGTGCCATCTTGCAATCTTTCTGATTTATTTTCTACTTCTTTAAGCTTAATTAACTTTCTTTACATTTTGATTAATTTCTCCTTGCATCTCAGTTCTGTTTTGATCTACCTTTTTATCAATTAGTTCTATTTTTCCATTTACCTCCTCATTCTGTCTTTGTATTCCTTCTATTTTTCCTTCCAGCCCTTCGTTATTCTTTACTAACTTGTCTTCCACGATTTTTGTAAAATTTTCCTCTAACTGTTATTTTCCTGCATTTCTCTTGTCACGTCATTTTTAACTTCATCCTTATAACTTTCTAATGTTACACAAATATTATCTATTCGTGCTTGCAATTCTTGTTTATTCTCAAGTTGCACATTATTAAAATCTTGTTTCAACTCCTTCATTGTCTCTTCCATCTTATCTGCTTGTTCTTTTTGTTCTTGCAATTTATCTGCAGTACTCTTAATTGCTGCTTGTAACCTACCTTTCCTTTCCTCAGCATCCTTTTTACTTTCCTTTGCCTTTTCCTCTATTGACTGTTGTAATTCCTTTTTCAACTCTTCAGTAGTTTTCTTACTTTTCTCTGCAGTTCTTTCAATTGCTGCTTGCAACCTACCTTTCCTTTCCTCAGCATCCTTCTTTGACTCTGCTGAAACTTTCTTACTTTCCTCAGCTTTTCGTACAATAAATGCCATTAATTGTTCAAACTGTCCCTTTGTTATTGTTTGTTCTTCTTGAACCCTTACCTGATCACCTTGTATTATTTCCTCCACTTCCATTTCTTCTTGTCCGTCGTCTTTTTCCTCTTCAGTCTTGTTGCTTTTTCTTATAATAATAATAATAATAATAATAATAATATAAACATTTATTTCCAAAAAAAGGGGCAGATTACATAATGTGCAATGAAAACTAAACCCTCTTGTCTGCCATATTTTAATTTAAATTTTCAAATGTATTTATTTTAATTAAAAACCTTTATATTCAATTATAAATCTTAGTGTTCTATTCAAAAATTTAACCTTTCTGCAATGCTTTATTTATTCTTATTGCTTTTCCTATTCTGTTACTTTATTACTCTCAAAAGAACTCAATGATGATACGTTTTTAATTATGATTGTTTTTTTACAATCCTGTTTCTTAATTCACAATTATTAATAACAAATTAACCATAAACCTAGTTTATTAGTTACAATCAAACCCAAAATTCCAGAATAACAATTACAATTTGCCACACGTTGTCGGCGCCATAAATATGAAATATCTCCACAGTTGAGCTAACCCTTAATTAATGCAATGGCTCAATGCTTAATATGCCTCTTTATTTAGTATTTGCCCTATTATTTCTGTTCAAATCAATTTTACTTTTAACTAAAAATTAATATTGAAACACTCTATCTATTAATTGAAATTCAACTCTTAATTGTGCTTTTATGAATGCTAAATGACATTAACTGTCAGCTTGACTTTCAAATTCAATTTAACCAAGAATTGAGAACTATCCTTTACAATGACACTTCACCAAAGTAAGTACTGTATTCTGTTTATTTCACTCTTTTTTTTTATTGTTTGTTATTCAACCTGCTTTTATATTAATTAACTAAAACAAACCTGACCACTCTTTAAGTTGTCACTGCAATTATCCAAATATGACAGTTCCCAATGTGCACAGCTCCAAATGCTCACAGTCAGCAACTACGACAGCTTACTCCTCCAATAGCCAAAACTACATCGCTCTGTCACCTCTCAAACCACATCTAATCTGTCAAAACTCCAACTGTCCGTAGAATCTGATCCTGTTCCTTTCATTAATATTACTGCCATGCCAATAGACTTCTGGTAAGTTTCAGTATTGTAGATGATTCCAAACTAATCCTCCTTATTCTTCAGCTAGTACTTTGGATCCAGCACTACCCACAGAAACTGTCCAAATCAAGTAAATACTCCCATCAACTTCCCTCTAAACGATCCGTCTTCCAAACAACCACCAATGTCACCAACGAATGTTAATTATATCTTACATAAACCATTAAATCCAAATCCATAGAATTCTTTTTGTTTTTTGTATTTTATTAACTGTATTGCACACTCTTTTCACCAATTGTAATGTATTATTATTTCAATGTTATATTTTCATATTTTACCAAACAATTATACAAAATAAGCCATAATTTCCAAGTTTTTATTAGTAAAAAGGGTTTTTTCAAATATTTATGTACATTTTTGTATGAGTTGTCATTTTGACTGCCAAACAAAAAGAACTTCTCTCTGATGGTTACTATTATTACTGCCCTCTTAAAATATAAAATGTCCTAACTGTCAATATAACCTTGGTTTACACTTTTTATCATGGTTGACCTCAACCATCAAGATTAAGTATTCAATTTTAATTTTATTGTCACATCTACATTAATAATTGTCTCAATTTTAATATTTCTCAATTATTTTAAAATTAATACCCATATTATTTAAAACCCCTCAACATTTGGTTGTATTGATCTTCCAAATTTATCATTATTTTTATTTTCATTTAACCACTATAACAAATAGAGTAGTTGTATCATAACAATATATATATATATATATATATATATATATATATATATATATATGTCTCGATTCAACACACATTCTTCAAAATCCAAAGTTTTTGTACTTCGTAGTCTGCCGCGACCTCGAACTACCTGTTTGACAGATTCTCCTCTCTTAATCTAATTTGAAGCCTTTAGAATGCTTTCTCGTTTGGTGAAGGTCGGTTTTGGAAATGGTCTCCGTAGTCTTCCTGCTTCCGTCCTATTACAATTGCCAAATCGTAAATTAAATGCATGTCAAACATTTACTCGAAAAAATAATCTGCCATTCTTGTACAATTAATTAGAAAACAATAACACTAATAACTTAAATGACTTAACCAACTGTCACGACGGAAAACACGATTGCGTACTAGATAATGGTCTCAAAAGCTTAAATGGGTGTAACCAGTGATTTTTTTAAATTCACTTCTGTAACTCAGTTAAGAACCATTTTTAAAATCCTAGAGTCAGCCGGAATTTAAACCCGGGCCGCCCGTTTGAGATGCAAGCATTTGCTCCCGGGGCCATCCGCTCACAGAATTACTACATTTAAAAAAATGTTTATTTACTCCCATTAACAAATTTTGAAATATAGTAGCGTGATTGCTGGGACTGAGAAATTAAATTGAAAAATTTCATTATTAATATAAATGGCTCTGCTTTAAACATAATGGAATTCAGAATGTAAATGTTCTGCATTTCATTAATAGGAAAAAATCAAATTAGCACCAACGCTAGACTAGCCTACGATTGACAAACGTAAGTCCAAAATTACCACGATGGAAATGAATTTCTTAAGGAAAATTATAAGGAAACGAAGAAGCGACAGACTGTATAACATGGGCACAAGGGATGAAATGGAGTATTTACCACTGGTCAGTGAGATTGAACTAAAGTAATTGAAATGGTAAGGATACTTAGTAATAATGGGAAACGAAAGAATTCCCAAAATATCGCTGGAACTGTAAATAGAAGGAGGAGGATCGCGAGGCAGGCTAAGAACAACATGGGAAGACAACATAAAGGAAATGGAACAGAGAATAGGGAAACACTGAATAAAGTAAGAAGGATGGTCAGAGATAAAGCAAATACCGAAGACGCCCAAATTTATAGAGATATTTAGTTGTACAATGACCGAATTTGTGACGCCAATAATGTTAAACTATGTTGTTATGGAATTTATATTGATTAACTTATTATTTTTTCATAAATATACCCTGCTATTTATGTATCTCCATAACGAGCATGATTTGATTTTTTTGGTGACATAAACGTTAGAATTTGTTATTACTTATTTTTTCTAACAGAGCGAAATAACTATATAGCTGAAAAAGTGATAACAATTGTTTAATTTACTGCATAAAATACAACAGCTTTAAAAGTCAAATTATGGAATTTAATGTATACCAAGTATTACAGGAAATATTAGGCAGGATATTAAACGAGAGATGAAGTTGATACATAGTTCCTTGCAGGTCTATTAATATTGTAACGATTCGGCTGACAGTTATTTGCCCCAATGCCTCGATTATACTAGAAATTCCAGAGACGGCTGCCGGCGCGTGAATCATAGGCTGCCGACGGGCGGCCTTGAACGCAGGTGTACGTTGGTGAATCATTTTCCAGTCGATGCTAGAGCAGCCCTGACGCGACACGTCACTGTTGCCGGAAATTCTGGAGGCTTCTGGAAGAAAATTACCGGCGTGATATAAGCGGGCGGAGTTCGCCCCCAAGTCAGTTCTGAAATAATTCTGCGGCAGTTAGAACTCACGTCGAGGCTTGTTGGAAGCCCCCATATAAATAAAACCGCGTGTACATAATCTCTCGGGAAGTAATAATAAGTAAATAAATATATAATCGTTAGCGTTTAAGAGTGATATAAATAAATGTGCTAATCCGTACGTAATAGAAATAAATAATAATAGTTGTTAGAAATACGTGTACCGATAGTCGTTAGTGCTTGAATTAATTTGTAATCTGCTTGATAATTCTCGCATGTGCTTGTAAACAATAATCGTAGTAATTCATTGTGTAAATAAATATTTGAACCCATGTTTGTCGTATAATTTTAAATAGCCCGAACGTTAAGAACGTAACAGTGGTGTCGGTGTGAGGTTTTGAACCGGGGGCTATATAAAAAAATTATCGAACAAACATTAAAATAAATAAATTGGTAACAAGTGCCGATAAAACGACGGTCAGATAAATAAATTGAAGTGAGTATTGTGCATGCCTTTGACGAGATCTCAAAGCAGCAAAATGGAAGCCCAATTAAGCCAACTTTTGCAACTGATGCAAGTTAGCCAGGACAAGGCGGAAAAAGCACAAGAGGATCTTAGGAAAGAGATCCAAGCTGGGCAGGAGAAGGCAGAAAAAGCGCAAGAGGAACTTAAGAAAGAGATCCAAGTTGGCCAGGAAGAATTGAAAGCCGGCCAAAAGAAGGCACAAGATAAGGCAGAGGAAGCCGCGAAAACACTTAAGGAATGGCTGAAGGCCGAGCAAGAGAAAGCAGTCCAAAAACTTGAGGAAAAATTGAAAGCCACTCGAGAAAACCTCAAGGATGAGCTTAGGGAAGAGTTGCGATCCGGTCGAAAGAAGGCAGAAAAAGCACGAGAAGAGCTGAAGGTCGGGCAGGAAGAGCTGGAAACCGCAGAAGAGGAAGTAGTCCAAAAGCTTGATGGGAAAATAAATGGAAGAGTTCGGTCTCTGTTGTTGGACCTGAGACGCGGCGAGTTGCACGTGGGTGGGGAGGAGCTTTCCCGACACCCAGGAGGAGAGATCGCGGCACAAGTGGTATGGGCGGAAGATGTTATTCCGCAGGGACAAACCGAGAGGGTCGTGGATGCATACCTGGATGGCGATCTCCGGAGCAACGTGGTGCGCGTGGTTGAGCCCGATTATGCTGACATTGCGGACGAGTGCATCCTGGGAATGGATGTTGTGGATAAGTGTGAGTGCGCTTTGGACCTGAGACGCGGCGAGTTGCACGTGGGTGGGGAGGATCTTTCCCGACACCCAAGAGGAGAGATCGCGGCACAAGTGGTATGGGCGGAAGATGTTATTCCGCAGGGACGAACCGAGAGGGTCGTGGATGCATACCTGGATGGCGATCTCCGGAGCAACGTGGTGCGCGTGGTTGAGCCCGATTATGCTGACATTGCGGACGAGTGCATCCTGGGAATGGATGTTGTGGATAAGTGTGAGTGCGCTTTGGACCTGAGACGCGGCGAGTTGCACGTGGGTGGGGAGGAGCTTTCCCGACACCCAAGAGGAGAGATCGCGGCACAAGTGGTATGGGCGGAAGATGTTACTCTGCAAGGACGAACCGAGAGGGTCGTGGATGCATACCTGGATGGCGATCTCCGGGGCAACGTGGTGCGCGTGGTCGAGCCTGATGGTGGCAAGAAGCTCACTCATGGTATCCTGGTAGGGAAGACGTTGATGAAGACTGGGCTTGGGGTCCCAGTAAGGATGATGAACGTCAGCAGGGAACTGGCAACCGTCAGGAGGAACCCAATACTGGAAGGGGGCATGAGCCAACGAAAATGGAAGAAGATAGAAGATATGGTGGCCCGGTACCAAGACATCGTCGACGGCGGAGATCATCCCAGCGGCCGTACTGACGTAGGAAAACATAAATCATTCGAGTTTGGAAGAAGAGTCTTGCTGAGGACCGACCATCCTGCTCGGAGATGGCTGCTGCAGTGCAAGAACCCTGAAAGGCAGGTGGCTGAGTGGATCGAGCGCCTAGAAGAGTTCAACTTGGGAATAAATCATCGACCTGGCACAGTCCACCGCAACGCCGATGCGTTATCCAAGAGGCCTTGCCCTGCGGACTGCGGCCACTGTTCGAGACTGGAGAGTCGTGTGGTACCCATTAATCGTACCACTGTGGTCGACGACTCGTGGGAGCCAGACGAGTTGCAGAGTAGCCAGGAGAACAACCCCGACTTAGGCGCGGTTATAGCCTGGAAGCAAGATGGCCGTCGACCTACCTGGCAGGAGGTCCCCGCCACCAACGCAACAGTGGAGACTTATTGGGCGCAATGGGACTCCTTGCAGCTGGACAACAACGTCCTGACCAGAATCTTGGAAGATGAGGACAGTAGGGCAACGAGATCACGATCGATGGTTCCAAGGAGTAGAGTGGCCGAGGTTCTGCGCTACCTGCATGATTGCTCCTCTGGAGGACACTTCAGATTGAAGAAGACGTTGCAGAAGGTCCAAGAAAGGTTCTACGGGGCAAGCTGCAAAGGTGACGTCCGAGAGTGGTGCCGGAGGTGCGAAGCATGCGCTACGGGAAACGGACCTGTTGGAAGACGTAGAGCTCCGAGGTGGCAGTACAACGTCGGTGGTCCGTTCGAGGGTATAGCCATTGACATCGCCGGACCATGCCCCGAAACCGAAGCGGGAAATAAATACATCTTGGTGTGCATGGGCCACTTCACCAAATGGCCCGAAGCGTACGCCGTTCCGAAGAAAGAGACCGGTACTGTCGCTGATGTTCTGGTGAAGGAGTGCTTCAGCCGTTTTGGAGTCCCCCTGGAGTTACATTCCGACCAGGGCCGGAATTTCGAGTTTGGACCGTTCCGGAACGTCTGTAAGCCACTGGGGATACGCAAGATTCGGACCACTGCCCTCCATACTCAATCGGACGGCATGGTGGAAAAGATGAACGGAACCATGGGGAAGCATCTGTCCAAGGGGGTTTCCGAGCATCCGCGTGACTGGGGCCAGTACACGCACCTGTTCCTGATGGCCTACCGATCGGCAGTACAAGAGACAACCGGCGTCCAGATCGAGGTGTGCTGTTGCGAAGCCTGGAGACCACGGTGGGCTGCTGCTTCTTCAGCCAGTCCATGTGCAAGAAGGGCACCGCCTGCAAGTACCGCCATCGGACCCCCACAAGAGCGAGAAGACAGGCACTCGACGCAACTCGTTCTGGGACAGAACGATCTAAGGCGGGGGCAGTGTAACGATTCGGCTGACAGTTATTTGCCCCAATGCCTCGATTATACTAGAAATTCCAGAGACGGCTGCCGGCGCGTGAATCATAGGCTGCCGACGGGCGGCCTTGAACGCAGGTGTACGTTGGTGAATCATTTTCCACTCGATGCTAGAGCAGCCCTGACGCGACACGTCACTGTTGCCGGAAATTCTGGAGGCTTCTGGAAGAAAATTACCGGCGTGATATAAGCGGGCGGAGTTCGCCCCCAAGTCAGTTCTGAAATAATTCTGCGGCAGTTAGAACTCACGTCGAGGCTTGTTGGAAGCCCCCATATAAATAAAACCGCGTGTACATAATCTCTCGGGAAGTAATAATAAGTAAATAAATATATAATCGTTAGCGTTTAAGAGTGATATAAATAAATGTGCTAATCCGTACGTAATAGAAATAAATAATAATAGTTGTTAGAAATACGTGTACCGATAGTCGTTAGTGCTTGAATTAATTTGTAATCTGCTTGATAATTCTCGCATGTGCTTGTAAACAATAATCGTAGTAATTCATTGTGTAAATAAATATTTGAACCCATGTTTGTCGTATAATTTTAAATAGCCCGAACGTTAAGAACGTAACAATATTATTTTCATAAATACTTACGAAGTGAATAATGGATAAGGTGAGATATTCTGACGCATTTACGAAGTTTTCAACGTTTACCCATAAAAGTCGTCGAACATGTTCTTCCTTCAAGTTTACGACGCTATATATCAAATAAGCTTTCAACAAATTATTTTTTGGTACTCTGCAGCCACCGTCTTCCCAAGTAAACTTATACAGTATCTGCAGTTCCTAGCACCGAACATTTACAAGAATCGCATCTTACCGGCCAAAGACTGTTTCTCTTCTACATTTCCATTTAGTGAAAACCAAGATTTTATGGAGGCTAAGTGTCGTCCCATTTGGAGATTTTCGGATAAGTATCTTTTTTTTATTCTTTGTATCCTAAAGCCGATTTGACGTATTTGGGAATAAATAGATAGGCTCTTATGTCATTCCATCATATTAGCATTTTATCGAAGAAGGATTTTCAGAACACAATTTTAGAAAATGCTAGGAGCCGTGTTCCTAGGCGCGGGCGCCGCGTAATATTAATTAGAAAGCTAAAACTAGTAAATCCTAATTTACTCCGAGGGAATTTTAATTAGCACCCCGTTAGCAAAATCGCTGAAGTTTTGATGTTGTACGTAAACAGTGGCATAAAAACCATAGCGCCCAAGTCCACAGCAAATTAACTCTCCGAATTGATTAATTAAAACGTAATTAGTTAATTAGAGAACTTGCCGCTGCAAAATTTTCCATTTGCACGATTTACAAATTGAGTTCAAATTATTTTATCGCCATTCAGTGTCAGCGTCGACTCCCGTCTTCGAACACAGCAGGAAGCAACAATGTTGCCCGAAACTAAATAGAATCCGACTCATGTTGTTACATTGATCAAATGTGATAGAGGAAACCCAAACGAAACGTTTAGTTGGCCAGATTTCCCCCGCGAATTTGGTAGTGGAGAAACAACTTCCGCAATGTACAGAAGGCAATTGGATCGAGTCGTGTAAAAAGACGATAAAGACATCCAAATGGTTGCGTAATCAAAGGCACCCTCGAGCTTAGTGGGACATCTAAAAGTGGATCAACCGTAGTGGTTAATTAGGCTTGTCACATGTTTAAAATAGAGTCTTTTAAGAAAAAATTAGTGTTCTTGTTGTTGAGAAATAATTTAAGTATCACTTTCATATTAGAGGTATAAATACTAGACGTTTAAACAATAAGCGTAATATTATATATTTAATGGTATTCATAAAAGTGTTGTTTCATGCATGTAGTAAAATTTGGTTTTTTCTTACGAAAATATTTTGATCACAAAATATTATTTAAGTATAGGTTCTAAGATAAATCACATCTCGTGCTTTTTCTTTACGCCTTAAAGATATTTATTTTATAAATCAAAGTATAATACTGAAATTTGACAATATAGCACTTCACGACTTATGGCCGGTTGCACCAACATCGCAGGTTAAATTGCTTAACTCAAGCCAGCTAACTCTCATTAAAATTTTAATATGGATTAAATTGAGAAGCGTTGCACCAACATGTTTTAAACTCAAGTTAACTAACTTGTGATTTGATGTGACAACATTGCATTATCTAAACGTTAGCTGCTTCTGATTGGCCAATTGGTGACTTTGACATTGACAGTTCTCATTGTCCTCACATTTGAATTCCGGGCGTATTTACAATTTATTATAAATATGGAAAAACGTCAAGAGATCGTCTAATTTCACTGAAGGCGAGAAAGAACTGCTATTGGAAATTGTAAGGAAGTATTTTCATGTGCTGGAAAATAAAAAAAACCGATGGTACAACAGTGAAAAAGAAGGCAGATGCATGGAAAAATGTGGCCGAACTGTTTAACGCTTCTTCTAATAATGGTCTTGCTGAAGAATTTATATCATTATCATTATATACATTGTGTAGAACAGCTGTAGCCACAATAACATCTACTACTTTTTCTGGTTTTAGTCGTAATCCCATTGACAAGCATGGGAATCTTCTTTTCCATACACTTAAATGCTCTTTCAATTACAGTTCTTGTATATATATGAGCTGAATTATATCGCTGTTCTGCTGCAGAAGTTGGATTCAGAAGTGGCGTTAATAAATAATGTCTGCGATAACATTTTTATATGGGTACAATCAATTGCACCAATTTCTCTAGGAAATCTGTGAATTTCAAAAAATTTTGCCATTGCAGATCTGCTAGCTTCTACAAAATCTGGCATACATATAAATTCTTGTGCCTTAGATGCAATTAATTCGGTTATTCTTGAAATTATTCTGCATACAGTAGATTTGTTCACATTTATATGATCAGCCAAAACTTGCTTAAAGCTGCCAGTGGCATAAAATCGTAATGTTATTAAAAGCTGATTTAACGGTGTCACAGGTATGTTTCGATTAGTATTGCCTTCTAAATTATTAATTTCAAACATATTCAAAATGTCTTGCACAACAGTTTTACTAAACCGATATCTCATTTTAAAATCCACATCGTCATACATATCCATGGGATTATTCCTCTTCCGATATATTTTGGGCCTTGGTATCAAATTAACTAATTCCAGGAGTTCTTCTGCAGTACCACTAGAATCACTGCTATCTGTTGATTCACGATCAGAAAACATTTCGATTAATCAGATAGGGGATTCTAGAATTATATATATAAATTAATTTATCTAATTAACAATAAATACTATAAAATATAATAATTACATTCCTAATAAAATTATAACAAATGGCCTGAATTTATATTTGCTGATAACTGCACAGCTAAAACAGAAATATAAACTGTCAAAGTATCACTCATTAACCTGGAATTAAATTTTAACCGCAGAAATTTCAGTAGTTAGATAATACAAGTTTGCTAACTCCTGATTAGGGCTAATAATGGTTGGTGCAACTGAAAATGCGCTAACTACAGTTTAGTTAATATGAATTACTTAACTCACTACTAACCAAGGTTGGTGCAACCGGGCATTAGAGTAATAATTGTATAAATTACAGTATTTTAAACTAAATTAAAAAATCTGTAAAACTTCCCTCGCAAGCGGACATTGTGACACTAAATAATTTAAAAAATAAAATTAAGCTAGGGGTAAAAATATCTTCACGTTTCTAATAAATTACATAAACTTTCAAATAAAATTCGAAGGATAGGCGGCAGCGTATGCGATTCCACCGGTTTTTGGGATATTGTAATTGAATGGGCTATTTTTACATGCGCTACAGAACACATTTTGTATCAGCACGTTCCGACCGCTTTAAATAGAACCTTTTTTCGTTGACACTTCTTTCTGCATTTACGCTATATCTGTTGAGTTCAATTTTCGTCAAGAGTAAAGTCTGAACTACGTGCAAATTGTTATTATCCTGTATCTCAATTAAAGAAAAAATAAACAAGTGAACATTTTAAAAATCTAAGGCAACTAGGTGTAATAGTATTTAACATTACAAGCCAGGTAAAACAGGTTTTACTGGCGATAGGATTGGGATGACTGGCGAGCCTGTCATATCCTTGAGCCAGTAAAAATGGTTACCTGGCGTGTATTGTTGAACGTTTTATTTGTTCCTCACTTGTAAATAACTAGAAATTCACCATTTATTCAAAATGTCAAACTGACAAGCAACTATGACACATACTAAGGAAGACAACTCTGGCTTTGCACGCTATCATTTATCTATGAGCACGCTTGTAAAATATAACTGGCTAGCCAGTAAAAAATTTACTGGCTATACAGTTAAGAAACATTTTCAAGGTGAATACAGTGACTTGATAAATTGATGTTTACAAGTGAGGAACAAATAAAAATATTTTCACGTTTCTAATATTGTTCTAACATTGTTCTTATAATGTTTATAATGCAAACGGTTTGATAACTAGGGCGAAAGTGTGTCAATTTTGCCACAATTTTTCTAACCTAGAAAGCGATTTCTGCTCCCGGTCTTGCAAAATAGTAGATTATGCAATGAGGGAGAGAAATGCGTTATTTTGTTGAAGTGCAATAGCACTAAAGCAAAATAGCAGTCACTCCGAATTGCATATACTATTTTTTTTACGTTGCAGGAAGATTTAAAACCACAAACCTGATTTTTTTAAAGTAATTTATTGACATTTTTAAATTTTGAAGTTGATGGCATTGTAAGTCTATGTCAAATTCTAGGTTATCAGGTTAGGTTTTGCATCAGCTTTGACGCAGACTGACGCAAAACCTAACCTGCTAACCTGAAATTTGACATAATTGTTGTTTCAGTCATAATGTAAACTCCCTAGGTAAATTTCTCTCCTCTAGGGAATAATTCATTATTTCTGTCACGATTTTGGTATCGTAGAAACCGTGTTTTTTTCCCAGACGTGAAAAAACGTTGTTATAACCAGGAATTAATGTGATCTACACACTAAAGTAAACTAACCCCATTTTCCTTACTCTAAACAGGGTGTCTCTAAATTGACGCGCGTGCTTCTGGGATTTGATTCAGGGAGCTAAAAGAACTCGAATATAAAGAGTGGAAAATTTTCCGTTTGTATTTTGTTATCGAGTTAGCAATTAAAACAAAAATGTTAAATATAAACTTTAAACTTTATTAAATACTAATAATATTTGAAAACAAGTTATTTTACACATCTGGTTGTCACAAAATGTGTTCAAATAGGTTACGCCCTACTTCAAGGCAAACATTCGCACGATTTATCATTGAAGTACTAACGCTCTGTAGCATATTTTCGTCAATTGATACCACAGCAGCGTGAATGCGAGCTACGACATCTTCAGGATTCACAACAGGTAAGCACACAAAACCGAAGGAAATACTCAATACGACAGAACGATTAATAAATCTTTAACATTGCCATAGCAACCTTATTGAATTATGTTACACATCAAATTGGAGCAACCGGGCAATAGAAGTTATTATTTACATTTTCATCAATAAGTCGATAACAGATGACAATCGGAAAATTTTCCACTCTTTATTTTCGATTTCTTTTAGCCCCCTGCATCAAATCCCAGAAGCACGGGCGTCAATTTTGGGACACCCTGTATATTCCATTTCTACCTCAAATTCATCACCAGATGTTTCAGTAGATTTTATCAACTTCTTTTGCCATACAATTGAGATTTAGTCATTCTGTTTAGCATGTCCTTACTTGAAAAAAAATAGTGCATCCTTCCATACTGTATTTGTCATTGCTTAGTAAACAGTCATCTTCTATTTAAGTGATTAATTATAGACAAAAAAGGGGACACTTTTGCAACAGGTCGGGGAGTTTTGATAATTTGCCAAGGGCGTAGATGTCGATGTTCTTATTAACGTCGCTACACTCGCTGTCTCAAAAATGAGAAAGTCGTCTAAATGTCCGTTATGGTGAGTCTTACCGAAAAAGCTATCTTTTTGTAATGTAACGAGTATTTATAAAATTTGCCACAACTTTACTATATAAAATTTCTGGAATGATTGACCCTTTCGGAAATAATGTAGAAAACTTATACCTAAAAGTAGAATTTGACCTAAAGCCTAAAGTAATAGAGCAGGTACACCATCCTCCCTCCAGCGCTCTTGTTCTTTTTCTAGCATCCCTCTTGGCATCATCATGGATCGTCGGTTTGGAGGGGTGCCGCCTCGCTCATCGACCATCGGGCAGTTTTGAATCATAGGGTTGAATAGTATTTTCGCTATGTCTTCCCCGAAAACAAATGCGTGTCTTACATATGAGCAAGCTATAGATGTTTGCAACGTAATTGTCTTAAAAACAAAAGGTTGTTACGGTATTAAAAGAACTTTACGACACCCACCCAAGGTGAGCATTGCACCACGGAATCGGTCCTGAAAAACTGGCACACTTGCCCTGAGATCGGCTAAAAATAGGCTAAAGGCCACGGCTGGAACGCTCAGGGAGTCGGACGTGAGTCACACGATACGTTCTGGGCAAGCGTGTTGCTGCATATACCGTGTGTCCATTCTCAAAGTCGAACATAGGCAATTAACATTAGTGTATTCACTCGTTTTTTATTGAAATAATTCATTTTTTGGTAGATAATTTTAAAAGACATTGACAGAAAATACCTGATTTACGCCAACGAATTAGCAATTTTTTTGACAAATGCTATCGAACTTGAAAAGCAAGGCATGGCATATTTAAAAAGTCCCAAGTTTTAAATTAGTATTTTAAAATAAAAATCGCATCTTGAATATTATTATTGGTATCATTTGATGCGTAATAATTTTATCTTTCCATTGATACCATTACCTTCCCTGTAAGTTGAATTGGCGAGCAGGAATCGGCAAAAACGTTCAATACAATGTTAATCGCCTATGTTCGACTTTGAGAACGGACACCCGGTATATATATATAGGGTATGTCAAAATCATGAGGGCGCCACCAAGCCTGTCTTAACCCGACTAACCGGGCCTGGACGGTTAGACGGGAGCGAAGCACGCAAAATACTCCGTCGATAGCATTACTCAAGAGTTGCAAGGTCAAATAACAATTTCGAGATTGCCTTATGCAAAGATTGTAATTAGGTGCCAATCCGACCGCGACTGCGCAGCTGTCTCACCCAACTGTACGCTCAAAGCTCCCTCGTCCCGTCGCACAATAATCAGTACACTGAAGGGGGCGCTTATCTGAAACAGAACATGCACAAGTCGAAACAAAACAATAGTTCCCTTAACTAACAAATCATGTATTGAAGCACGGGTTACAGTGGGGCAGCGGAGTGCGTCGCCCTATATCTATGAATAGATTATATCTAAGAAAACACCAGCTGGCGCGCGCTCTAAACCTAGCGACAGATGTTGAACAGTAATGAACAAAGTAGCACTTGTAACATAGACAGTCTGTAATTTGGAATGAATGTACAAATATGCGGGCGCGACGCCTTATGCAGCAAACAGTAATGCAAGCCCTTATAAAATAGACAGTCTGTAATTCGGAATGAACGCACAAATATGACGACAGTGCCTGTAGGCACAAGAGATGTGACGGGCTCGCTCGCGGCGTCCCAATACAGCTCGTACGCGGGGCTTAATGCTCTCCGCGGGACAGGTACACTCGCGTTCACAGCGGTAATCAGTTCAAAGACACATACCTTAATATGTAGGCGGTTGGGGAGCCTGGTACAGTGGAGTTGCGACAGGCTGCAGTCTTAGGTGGCAGGTACATTCGATGTTCGACGGCTATAGGGATGAGTGGACATCCGCCATACTGGCGACGTGAGACGCGTCAGGACGCGTACAACTGGACGACGAAAAATGGGCCACTTACGTTCTGCGGGACAGATCCTCGAATGTCAAGATGAAGGGGACGACCCCTTACTTACGGGAGCATAAACTGGACTCCAGATGCACCCACGCTACGCCGAAACAATTCGAAGCTCGCACAACCGCAACACCTCTCGAAGGTGAAAGAATTCTCGCAGCGCTCGCTGCCACAGCTCGAGACGGGCAACGGAAAAGAGGGCCTCCACGGCAACAATACTAAAAGGACAGCGGCAGGCGTCCTCGGGCACCTAAGGGGCCGAAGGACGCCGCCTGGGTAACACAACCACCAAACGTACGCTTTCTGCAACGGGCTGCGATCAACTGCCCAGAGGGAAGCGCTGCCGCAGGTCACATCGGTCGCGTCCCCACGTGACTAAACCTCGGCAGCCAATCGCGAGGCGATAAAATGAAACAAATTAATGCCGGCGACAATGGTAGCACGCCGCAACGGCGTGTTTTCTAGAAGATTCGGAATTCTTGCGAGCGATAACGCTCGGCTGCCAAAGCGCCATCAGAGGGGCGCTCCAACCGACGAGAAATACTGCGTTTGGGGCTAAATATGTGCAAAATCATGATTCTGGAATTAGGCGATGGAGCCAAATAAGTAACTAAAAGGGTTTAGCATACGGGCACGCTGCCCTAAAGCCTAGGTGGCTATTTAAAATACCAAAATGACCTGAATCAAATGTGCGGAAGATGAGATTGTACTTGTGCGCAAAGATTGAAAATGGTTTTAACATAGCAACAAGTTGCCCTAAAGGCGTGAAATGCAATTAAGCATCTACAACAGCAAAATGACTTAACAAGGTGTTAACATTTTGCGAGCTTGTAGTGTTAAGCTACAAAATGACAAGTCTGAAAAATATCTGTGTATGTTGATAGTGTGAAGGTGCATGGAAAATATCGCGAAATGTACATAAATTCGAAAATAATAGCGGCTGCATTACGCAAACAAAAGCCAGTAGAAGTGCCCCCGGCAACAAAAACATTGAGCTCAGGTGTACCAACATTTGATTTCAAGCACAAATGCTTTTTGTGGGATGACCCAACTGAAGAGTTCCATCCAGTACAAACAAGGCACGAGTGACCCCGAAATTTGACTTTGACAATAAGAAATATCGTATTATTATTAGCTGTCAAGCGTAAAGAAGAGTGGGGAAGAAATATTCAAGCTCGCCTTGCGAATATTGCTGATTTGGTTGTCGTCGAGGCACGGTATCATAATTCATGAATGAAAAAAGCCATCAGAGAGGCAGAAACGGCCCGAATCATAAGAAAGGTTATCGACCGGCTACTAATGTTGAAAAAGCTATGTAATATATCTACGACTACCTGGAGCAATATGGAGAAGAATGTCAATTCTTTTCACGGATTTGTACGATCAAATTCAATGCGAATACTGTCCTGATACATGAACCAAAAAGGATAAAGGCGAGATGCTTACAAAAATACGGTGACGACATTTTAATAATTGAACGTGGGACACGACCAACGATTGTTTGTTATCACAACACAGGGTTGAAAATATTTTCTGAATCATGGTATACAGACAAACAAGCCAATGATGGCGAAGAAAGATGAGGTATTGTACTGTCTACAGCAAAAATGTTGCTAGAGGACATAAGGTCGCAAGTTTACGACACACGGGAATATTCCTTATCAGACAGATTTTTCACAGAAGTAAATACTGTAATTCCCGAGACGTTGACTGCTCTCATTGAAGAGATAATCTTGAAACATAAGCGAGGTACGCTCCCCTAAAGGCGCATTAAATGCACTCCCATTTGTCACGCTACAATAGTGGCAACGAGACTGCACCCTTTTATTTCTCCTTTGTAGGTGGGTCTCGGTGCATTCTTATACTAAAAATTCGAAACAAAAGAGCTGCTGGATGTTTTGTCCTCCCCTTCGTACAGAGAATACGTGTTATTTCTGCTTTCAGTTATAATGCGTTGTGAAATCTAAATCGAAAGGGGTGCCTTTTTCCAATTTTCTTATGACAATGGTGACTTCAATACGAATACTCTCTATGGCCTGAATACATTCCATGCAATGGGCGGAATTCAATGTGGTACGCCATAAAAGTACCCCCGGCGGCAACTGTGGCAGAGTTTGGAGTTATTGAACTACAAACATTTGAAAAAGTCAAGTATTACCTTCACAGATCTAGAAATATTACATCCCATTTCTATAGAATTTGTTACAGCATAAAACGATCATTAAGACGCCGTAATAAATATTCGTAGCAAGGCTCGCCCCTGCGTGTCCCTTCCAGCCCATTTGGCTCCAGCTAAAATTCAATCGGGAGAGGGGTTCGAACGATTGGGTACAGTTCAGGGCGAGGTAAGACAATAGGGGTAGTTGATGGTAATTGCTTAAACAAAAATCGACGGGCGCAACGACTTTTGGGAGTGTAGTTCTAAATTCAACTGACGATTGGTCAAAAGCCGAAATTCAATCGCCGTTGGGTCGCGTTGTTACCCCCAGGAGGCGCTGCACAGCTGCAGAAGTTTACACCTACCTTTGGGTGTCCATCTTGCAGTTGTTTGAGCCCTGTACGGAGGAGTATACACAGCACGAAAAGAATACCAGTTCGTGTGACTTTAAATAAACACATAAAAAAAGTACAAGCATTGAATTAAAATAAAGTGATTTATTTACACACCTATGAGTTTGGACATGTAGTATGTAGTAAAATCGGGGTTAGTCAACGTTTTTTACAATGATTAACTAATGTAAGATGGGGACAGCACGTCCACTAAATCTGTTGGTACCCGAATCCAAGAACAACCAGTATAAAATGCCAATTTAGGCTTTCTTCGGTACTTGGACTCAAATTACCACAGTCTCTTTAGGAAAAGTTTTGTAAACTGAAAGCGAACGGTGCCTAGTTAATCTTGTAAGGTACAACATAGCATGCATTTTTCAACGAATGTCTAAGATGCGTCAAACACTTTATAGAACAGGTAGCACTCTTAAAACGACAATTTACAATACCTTTTTGTTGGCGTAGAAGCCCAACAACTGCATTTTCTATGATAACAGGCGGAGAGGGCCTCACCTAGGGGTACTCTGCGATGTTGCCTGATGATACTATCGAATACGGGATGTTTTGACGTACAACAACGACGAGGGTTGCAACGACGACGGCGCGGTGGCAGACCAACTTATCCCGGCCGCGTCGAACACAGCGAACGGGGCGGCCGGAGCCCAAAATTCACACAGGTGCTTGATAGCTCAGAGATGGGCGGTAATTGAATTACTTAAGCCACCACTTCAAAATTCAGCTGCCGCCACGCAAGCGCGTGACTTAACCCTCTCCTTGTTTAGCTTAAGCGCAAAACCAAGAGCTGTGCGGAAAATTCCAACAAGCTGATGTCATTTATGACCAAGCAATTCGCACGAGCTCGGGGAAGGCGAATAGATGGGCGGAATAGATTGAGTCACCCCAAACAGCAATAAAGCTTATATTTATAATAGCAGCGTACGAAGAATTCATTACATAAGAACTGCAAAGCGTTAATATACGGGCTACGCGAAAATAAGGTTTTGCGGAATCAAAGTTTGATAACATCAATAAAACGAGAATTTTAATTTAAAAATGCTAAAATTTGGGCTAAAAATGCGAGAACCACTAGGTTCGGGAAATTGTTCTAAGAAATTGTTGCCTTCGTTATACGATTTAGCATGGATGTATGATAGATACGCTTTTGGCTTCTCAATATCTGGATGGCATGGTTTCATGGAACAAGTTACTCAGTATTTGCGGTTGTGGAAGTCGATGTATTAATACTCCTCCCAACGATTATGACATAATTTACACCGCGCTACTGTCTGCTGCTGAAAAATATAAGAGCTTAGGACAAAACACATGATTTGTAACTTTTGATCAACCGTTATGCATAAAAGCTCGGCGTATCACTGCTAGCGTTGATGATGATAACATCTTAACATCGTTGTGCCCATACTCGGTGGCTTTCACTTGGTGATCTTGTTTGTGGAAGGTATTGGTTATCTCAGGGTAGAAAGCGGTCTGAACGAGCTGTGGATGTGCATTTACACACGAAACTCGGTAGAGAAAATGTTAACTGGTCATGCTTACTTCCGGGCAGTTAGGTCGCATATTTTAACACAGCTTACTTTAACGCAAATAATCCTACAAAATATTGAACTACCAGAAGGAGAACAGAATGCCATGGACGAGCTACTGAATGAGAGCAATAGATTCAAACTGCTAGCAGCGAAGGAGAAAGAAGTTGTCCAGCTAATCGCTGAGAAATTGAACTGGCACATTAGAAACAAAATGGCCAAACGGCAAACTGTGGGTGCAATATTTTCAGATGGTGTGCTTACTGAAGCGATTTATTGAAGCAGAACGAATGAGAAATTGGCATTTAGACACTATACAACAAATGCTACCTTACTGCCACGCCAGTGGCCATTTCCCATACGCTAAGTCATGTTAAATATATGTATTTGTTCCTCACTTGTAAACATCAATTTATCAACTCACTGTATTCACCTTGAAAATGTTTCTTAACTGGCTAGCCAGTAATTTTTTACTGGCTAGCCAGTAAAATTTTATAAACGTGCTCATAGATAAATGATAACGTGCAAAGCCAGAGTTGTCTTCCTTAGTATGTGTCATATTGATGAATTTAGTTGCTTGTCAGTTTGACATTGTGAATAAATGGTAAATTTATAGTTATTTACAGGTGAAGAACAAATAAAATATTCAACAATACACGAAGGTAACGGGTTTTACTGGTTTCAGAAGGTCCTTGTGTCCCTCTTACCAAGTTAGTAATGTTAAATACTATTACAGGACATGTATCAATTGCAAGAGAAAATGGATCCATTAGAATACGGAAACTATACCCAAAATGACTTTTTTACTATCAGGCGAAACAACAAATTTTAGTCTGGAATTTGGTCAGATATGACAATAAAGCAGACGTTGATGCGTACCAGAAATCATTGGAGGTCTCATGCATGGAAGAGTGATAACGGACAGCGTCCTTACTAAATGAACATTAGGAATGGTCTATCAATGTCTGCAATACGGTGGAAGACTATTGTGGAGTATCAATTGCAACTACCGAGTATCAATTGCAACTAACGAGCAGCATATATAGTCGTACATGAGACGGTCGCGTGTACTCCGTGATACCAAAGTTGAAAAAACACTAATCTATTGGTTTGCCCAACATCATCCGCTTCCGAAGATGTGTTAAGACTCCCGATTTTCGTTAAGAACCTATGTGTAATTCCGCATTCTGCTCCCGCATATTGCAACATAATTTAAGCCATCGGGCATCTTTTCCAAATTCTCGAACTGTTTGGCACATATGTAGGCCAGACCCCGACATCTGTCGCATAAAGTATCTTAATTATGGCATTTGCTTCAATATTGAGGCGGACGCTGTAACGCATGATCATAGCATCAAAACCCTGCTAAGTGACTTAATAAATCGCTGGTAGATGGAGTTTGCATTCAGTCCTCAATAAGGTCACTATATCAATAAGGTACCGCCATTCCATTCCTAGCGTGAGAATGTGAGAAAATTGTGAGATAAGGATAACAAATACAAATTTCCCAAGTGCAATAGGGAAGACACTAGTTTTTGGGGATTTTCTTTTTGGTGTAATGGCACTTGTAAAGTGGGGAATCTGTTAGGTTATGTGTTTTTATCCCCAGTTGGAGAAAATTGTGCGACAAGGATAGATATAAAAAATCACTAATGGCGATACCTTATTGATATAGTAACCTTAGTCCTCAATACAGTGGCTATATACAAGACAGTGTGGCCATAGGGATGTCTTCGCCGCTATTGGTCGAAGCGAATATCCGCCATTAACAGGCAAAATATTTAGTTACTTTTAAGTTGTTCTCAAGGAGGTTGGTAGAACCTGTTCATTTGGTTATGGAAGAAAATAAAGCCTTTCAAATCTGACAATTGTAAATTGTCAGTGTCAAATAATTCATTAGCGTCACAAGCGGGTCAAATTTTATCATCTATTGCCCTGCACAGTATTTAAATGTGACAATTTATAATTATGCTATTGTTGTAATAGCAGAAGATGCGTTCGACTTGGAATATATGATAAAGAGATTACATCGGTGCTACGATGAATGGGGCCTTAGCATAAGTTTAGAGGAAACGGAGTATTTAGTAGTCAACTCGAAAGCACAATATGCAGTCTTAATAAATGAAGATGTCGCAGTAAGACAAGTAGAAAGATTTAAATACCTCGGTGCTACAATACAATCGATGAAAAAGGTTTGGGAACAGAAGAGATCAGAACTCGAATAGTACAAAGTACTTAAAATCAATTTGATGGGACAATACTATCTCTAACAAAAACAAAAAAAGAATAGGTAAAGTAATGGTAGAGTCGGTGCTATGTTATGGCAGTGAGGTATGGACTGTAACAGCGGAAATGAAATGAAGACTAAACACAGTTCAAATGGACGAAAAAGCTCAAAGGTATCGAGACGAGATAGAGTGACGAACGAGGAAATAAGACGCAGAATGGAGGCACCAGAATCAGTTTTGGACAGAATTGGAGAATGGAGGAGACGACGTGGCTTATGAAGATCTTTAAATGGTCGCCGCCGGTTAAGAAAAAAAGAGGTAGACCTCGCAAACCGTGGAATGAGGGTATTCGGAGAGCCATGGAGGAACCTGGAAGAAGACCAAGCACAGGACAGGGAGGTTTGGAGACAGGGAACAGGAATACGGCATTTAGCTGTATTGTAAACTAGCATAACTGAAACCGGTTGTAAACTTCATGTAACACCTTAAAGCACTACGAACGAACGCCAATGAGAAATGTCAATATCCAAAAATAACACTGCACGTGTAACTAACATCAACTAGTTAAAATAACTAGCGCCAAAATAATGACCACTCAAAAACGTTCGATTATTTCGAATGGCACTGTATATCTCTATGCTCAAATTTGCCTGTTAATGGCGGCCAACAATCGTATGGCCACACTGTCTTGTATATAGTCACTGTAGTCCTCAATTAAGGGTCTCTAGTCCTCAACATAGATATATTAAACAAGATACAGCCATGCGGCGACATAGTTCAAAATGACGTACCTTCTATTGCTGTCACTCTCAGTGCTTGAATTACGTATAGCGCTATCCTTTAGAGAGGTACCATTGCTTGCATAGAAAAATGTGTTGGTGGCACTGTAAGTCTATGTCAAATTCGAGGTTACCAGGTTAGGTTTTGCGTCAGTTTGTGTCAAAACTGACGCAAACCCTAACCTGCTAACATCGAATTTGACATAGACTTACAGTGCCACCAACACATTTTTCAAAATACAATTTTTTACTGTCCCACTTTTCTATGCAAGCAATGGTACTTTGATGCGATATTGAGAGAAATTCGGACAAAATACATTTAACTTGTGTTACCTTTGACCATATGACCCAAGCAGTCGGTGTCTAAGGTACTTGGTACTCTGCATGCCTAGACCTTGTCCATTAACAAACAAACAAACAAACAAACTTGTGTTACATGGTGCCAGAAATAGTCTTTGTTGTCTCAATATAGCAATCAAAACCACGAAAACAGCAGTTTGACTGGTAAATCTGCATGTTCAAAATTATAAGGAAAATATGTAGACGGATTGTAATTGGCGTCGGATTCTGCATTTTAGCCCAAAATAGTGGGTATTAAATAAATAGTCGTGTTTATTTGATTGTGCATTATGTTTGATATTAGTTACAATGAGAGGACAGCATATTGTAAGACCTAAAAACCATGGTACAACTTAAGGAAAACCTGAGGTTGAAAAACCTGGAAAAATAATAGGAAAGGCCAGGACACACCCGCAGTTTTGAAACAAGACAGAAAGCAATCTAGAAACTAATTAACGGCATCCATAACTTGTCAGGGTTGAGGTGCCAAAGAATAATAAGTACAGGTAGTAAGTAGGTATTATTTAGGTATTTTAAAAGAGTTTACGCACCGATGGAAGGATAAATCTTCATAAAAAGGACTATAAGAAATAGAATACAGAATACAAGTCCTCATTTTCATTATAAATATTAATTGAGCTTTTTATTATTTCAATAAACTACGTAAATTACGAGGTTGGCGTAATTTTAAATTTGAATGACACTTCAAAACAAAGCACTCGAAATTCGTGCGACTTACGGCTAACTAGTAAAAAGAAATAACAAATACATTAAATGCGTGGCAGAATGAAATGGAGAGATGTACCGAATTCTTTGATATGTTTTTTAAGCACGAACATACGTTTACCGCGCATGGCTGTATCTTGTTTAATATATCTATGGTCCTCAAGTTAAAAGGCGAGGCCTTGGATATCAGATTACAGCGCCGGAGAGACGAGGTAGTGCACGGGGGAAGCCCCGCGTTTTGTTGCACGTTATATTTTGGGTGATGCAATTCAGCACTTCGAACAATAGATCCTTTATGTACCCGAGTAAGTTGCCCAACTATGGAAAGTTTTACGCATGACGCAATCATCGAATTTACGCTGCGTCCAGCGCGTTCCCTCCCGGAGAGTCCAATTTAAGCTTCGCTATCGCACGGATGTGCAAGTTAACTTAAGAACAAAGAACAACCCCTTTAGTTCTCAGGGGCGCGTTGTACCCTCGGACTTGTGGGAGTTATAAGTGCTTTTCGTACCTTAAAGTTCTAAGTACCGGCGTGTACAATTCTTCGCCCAGGTTGGCGGATTCGTAACAGGAACGAATACAAAGCATCAATATACAGGGTGAGCAGTTGTGAGTTATCGTTTGGCTCCACCCTGCTACTTCTTCAAAGGATCTTGCCGCCACAATTCCCCGAGTAAGCTGGTCAACCGTCCCTATCTGTTTATCAACCCCTGCCGCATCTAAGCTGCTATCGCAACCCTCTTCTGTAAGCATCGCCAGAGCGTTGAATATCTCCAGGTCGAAATCTTCCGGCATCAGCACTTCAACAACACAGTTGCTTGGAGCCCTAGCAGTAAATCAAGGTATTGTACTAGTAGTTAAATAAAACAGTGAATTGCGTATTATACAGTGACGTGCGAAGTTTCGGGACTCTCAATCTATCGTATATGCTATTTGTGGGCCGTGTGCTAATCGCCCGAGCCCTAGGTATCGTCAAGTAATGTAAATAGAAGCCTTCAGCCCTTATTGTGTTGCATTGTTTACTAACCCCAATTTGTAGCATTTGCTACCTGCACACTTGCCTTCGGGCCTGTAACTAGTATGGTAATAGATTACCCATTTGTAATTTACGTATTGTTTTTCATTTCAATTATTTGTGCATTTTTGTGACCGACAAGAATTGAGTTTCTTGTTGCGTTGTGTATGTATTCCTTTGTACAGGGCCTAAGAAACTGGAGAAAGGACACCCAAAAGGTAGGTGTAAAAGCCAGTGCCGTGGGAGTGCCCCCTTGGAGTGCAACGCAACGCTACGGCGATTGGTTTTCGACTTTTGACCGGTCGTCAGTTAATTATCAATTTTAACATCTTTCAAATGTCGTGGCGCCCCATAACTTTGTCTTAATGACCCGATATCGACACCCCGTCGTGGCATTTCGCCCCAAGACCTGTGAACCCTCCCACGCGATTGAGTTCTGGCCGGAGCATTTGAGCTGTGGGGGTACGTGCAAGGGGCGGACACTGCTACGAGCATCCCATGGGGTCTTAATGAGCAATTTATCGTGTAACAGATGTATTATGCATGTCAATTAGTATCAAAGTTGTCGGCAATGCGATCATCACCTGTTACAAAGAACTAAAACAGCGGACGCAGCCTCCATGCAGCGAATAGTTGGAGAGACATCTGCTTCCGTCAAAATGAGACGAAAAGATAGAGTGCTTTCTGTCGCGACTATCAATTGAAGTATTGAAGTCGATGGAGTTGTAGATCCTGTAAATCCTGTTACTTGCAGAAGAAGTTGATAATGGTTACTAGAAGATTTCTGTTACGAACTTGCTCCGTGCCCTCTACCTTTATTTATGGAGCAAGGAAAGCGCAGGGGAACAAAATCCTCTTTGTATACAGCATTTACACCACTTGTCGATTATACTCCAAGAAATCGAGATATTCATGTTGTAGATGGTGGACACTTGGTACATAAAGTCCGGTGGCATCACGTCGATCTGTATCAAATATATTCAATATATTGCAAGGCACTATGGCCAAAACGCAATCTTTGTGTTTGATGGATAACCACCTAAAAAAGCTTGCAATAGCACGAAGACCGCAGTTCGCGTGCCCATAAGTCCTTTGATGTAATTTAGTAATGAAACCATGTTAGCTACTACCTCCCAAGATGATTTTTGTCCAACGAATCAAACAAGATTCGTTTAATTGCTATGCTGAAGAAGATTTTCGCAGACGCCACATTTATAGTAAAGCAAGCCAAAAAGGACAATTTTCTCGTGCTCTTAAAAGATTTAGGACGCAGCCAGAACAACGCTTATATCGGTAAAATGGGCAAAGGCAAAGCTGTTGAGAAGATATACACGTAGATCTGGCTGAATTTTGATGAGACCGTAGCAAACAACCCAGAAACTACCCCATATTGAGGACTTCATTAGCGCGTTTAATAATAATGATAACGATCCAGATAGCATAGCTGCAGTAGGAGATAAATTATTCGTTGCACTGTACGCCACAAATAATGGTAAGCAAAATCACAGCCTGAATTCCATTCGCTACAAAAATTTTAAATTGTGTGCCTCCAAAACATCATTCCACTTAGCATCTCTACCTCCAACATCCAAAGCCGCTCGACAACACTCTTATATATATTCAACGAGATTGACAGCGGTAACCTAGAGGAAAGGACCAGCTCCGGATACTCTTTTGAAATATATCATGTAAATATCGCAAAGATTGTACTGCTGCCTGTAGTTGCAGGAAAGCAAAATTTTCACCAATGTGTAATTTCTGCAATGGGAGTGCATGCACCAACGTACCGGAAATAATATCACACTTTACTGACGACTGCAATAGAAACGGAAGCGGAAACATCGTAAGCCAGTGTATTGGTAAAGAAAAGAAAACAAATGGAGCTACACCGTAAGAAGATGTAACCATGAGTGACGAATTGACAAATTGTAGATTAGGCCCACAGGGAAAACCATATAACAAAAACTCGCTGATTATTCAACCTCACGGGTGGCGTAGAAACGAGTATAATAAATAAAATAAAACTAGTTTTATTAAATTCCAAAATCATTACAACTTGTTAAGTGCTTATTTATGATTCTTAGGGCCGGTTGCAGAAAGCAATGTTAAGTCTGGTGTTAGATAACGTCGCGTCAAAGTGAACAAAATCGCATCAAATTTTGTTTACTAATGTATTAGTTACCATAAACATTTGAGATTTGATTCGTTTTTGTTCACTTTGACGTCGCGTTAGCTAACACCAGACTTAACGTTGCTTTCTGCAACCGGCCCTTAGAGTACCCCCAATCCATTCACGGACGCCGAAAGATATGTTTTCTGTAGAGTTTCACTTTTAAGTATAGGTTTTCCAGGCTTATCTCCAAAACGGTCGATCGTAAAACAATGCTATATAATCGACTTGTGGAAAATGTTATACTCTTTAAATTAGAAAAAAAAAGTTTTTTTGAAAGCACGCACTATGACGGAGATTCAGGCGACTTTCTGATTTTTGGTGCCAGTTCTCCAAGATGGTGCCACGAGAGTCGCGACGCAGAGGTTGCAAATTTAACATGTTAATAAATAACTACCCGATTTTCTGCACAAGCAAGTGTATATAATATGTTACAGCTCAAATATTTATTTATGTATTAAGGGCGTAATTAATAGATTATAGCACGAGGTAATGTTTAAAGCTCGACGCGAAGCGGAGAGCTTTAAATTTCCCGAGAGTTATAATCGTGATTAGGCACGTGGTACATACAACGTTTTATTTTATTTTAGTCCTCAAAATGGACAAAATTCAAGGACTCAGTATTTTGGCTACAGACTACTGCGTCGTCGTTGTGCTGGCGCTGTGCATTTTTGGTGTGCTATGGTTTCTATGCAGATTGTTGGTGTTGCTATACTACATTGTTGGTGCTTGTTATACTGCTTAGCAACTTTATAGGCCCTAGGGCTATAGAAGCCATTTTACGCCCTCTATCGAGGGCCAATAAACAAGATTATGGTTCCAAAATGAAATAAATGGCTTTTACGACCTTAAAGCACTATACCGACAGTCTAAATGGGTCGTTAGGACACGTTAATCTTCAAAAAGGCAAAGCTCATTCTAATAAAGCCTCAACTTGATGTAACAGACAGTTGACCGGCTATTGCTTAGGGAGAAGAGACGGTTCGGATCAACACGTGTTTTACAGCAAAATGTTCTCACAATAGGTGGCAATGGGCGCCACGAATTTTATTGATAGAATGGGGTCTTGTGCGACGTTCCGGCTGCTTGGGACCTACTTTGGTTGACCTGCTGGCCTCGCCGGTCCCCTTATAATTAATAGATTCAAGAAAAGAAAATATCACATGTACATAAGCAGATATACGTATCATAAATAAAAGTCTAGGGCGTTGGAATAAATGTAAATCTATTAAAATTTAAATATGTAAGTAAATGTTTGTCATGAACAGTTGCAAGAGGGGTTAGCACTTTTGTAATTTATTTACTTAACAATGATATGTATGACACAAATAGTCCAAAAATTCTGTATGACGCCACAATCATGAAAATTTATTTTAAAAATAGATCTCGCTCATCGCCTCGAAATATGACTGTTGCTAAGTATACATTATGTCACTTTAATGTCAACACAAGCGCGTCGCACAAACGCTCTCAAATTATTTATACAAACAAGAAAAAACAAGTAGTTTACAATACCAAGTGATGTCCGGCGATGTTGCTCATTAATGCAACTGAAACATCTCACCGTCTTGTCAAAGTTTCTGAAGATGGTTAAAGAACAGGGCAGACTGCTGGCCGTCGAAACGACGGATAACGGCCGGGTTTTGCATGCAGGTCCCTGTAGCGACAAGCATAGGGAAGAGGGCAAAACGACACCTAATTACTACAGTTTCTTAGATTTTGCACGTCGGAAAGTCTCTCTCGTAGAAATCCGCCAAAGCCTAATTGCACACACAGTGCAACAATACCTTGATAAATTTGACCCAAACAATTGCAGTCCAATAAGCGTTATCGCTGTCTGTGCCAAAACGGTGGAAATAATTGTTGTAGATTCTCTACTTCCTTTCCTTTTGAACAACAATATTATCCCTCCAACACAACATAGGTTCATACCTGGAGGGTCCGCTCTCACCAATCTACTCTCTGGCCTCAACGAGTTCTAAAGTTAAAAAAAAACTTCTTCTAAAGCTTGAACGCTTTGGTATCCGAGGAAAACTTTTATATCCTGAATTTCGGTCTTCTTATCCTATCGTAAGTTCAAAGTTAGGATTGGATCTGAATTTTTAATGTGGTCTGATGTAGCCTCTGGTGTAGCTCAGGGTTCTGTTCTTGGCCCCACATTGTTTCTTTTAAATGCATCTTATCTTCAGCATATTATTAAATCCGGTCATGCTTTTTATGCCTTTGATAGTAAGTTTTTTCGAAACCCTATCACTAACTACAGTACACTACAAGAGGACCTGGAATCTATGCAAAACTGGTGTGATACTTGGTCTATCCCCCTAAATGTCGAAAAGTGCTGTGTACTACACAACCCTCGTCTATCTTATCAGGCAAATGGAATTCTAATCCACCCGAGGGATAGTTGCTCCGATTTAGGTGTCTTAGTTAATAATAAACTATCATGGTCTGAACAAGTTCAAGCAGCTGTCAAGAAGGCTAATACACCAAAATATTTACTTTCTAAAGCTTCCAACAGTTAGACCTAAGTTGTCCTTGACCCTCTATAAATCGTACATTAGGTCTCACCTTGAGTACGCCATTCAAGTTTAGAGCCTTTTTCTCGTCATGGATATACAACTTATGGAAAGAACACAACGAGCCGCATGGTTTCTGGTACTCGCAGAATGTCTTATGAAGAAAGTCTATCTCGCTTGGAACTACCCTTCTTACTGGACCGGCAACGTCTGAAGCTCTGAAGAACTTCTCCGTATTATATTAGTATTGTGTTATAATATATTGATGGTATGCTACCTATGGCAATTCTCGTCCCTTTATTATTATTAAATAAATTCTTATTGATTAAAAACCAAACATGAACAGAATTGGTAGTTTATTAATCGCTGCAGATAGAAGTATTATGAGAATTAGACATTGATAGATTTATAAACCATAATTGATAAGTAATTTATAATTTTTAGACTAATAATAGCAAATAGGTTCTAAGAATGCTATCGTCATGGTTTAGATTAATGTAATTCGATGTTATGATTTAAAATGATAAGTGCTACTATGATTTTGGTAAATGCTCAGATATTTGAAGTAACGTAAGACATGCTAATCAGATTGTGTTAGTAAAAAGGGTGACGAGGCTTCACAGAGTCAAAGTGCAGTCAGTTTGTATTCAGTGCCACATACTAGGCTGTTGGTCAATGAAGTTACGGGTAATAATATACTGAACAAAAATTATGTAACATGCGTAACATTCGTGTAAATAAAGTATTTTCAAGTTCCAACTACTCGTATTATTGTAATCTAGGCGTGGCTTATTTGTGTATAGTGCAGTGTTTCCGGTAGTTAGTATAATAGTCAAGATTGAAGCAGCAAAACCCCGGACTTCGACAAACAACCACGAGTTGGAGTTGGAGACTATCATCTACGATTTGGAGTAGCAAACGAAACCTGAGAGCGGGTACGAGTGATAGCAGCGACATTGGGAGCACTAGCGAAGGCAGTTCAAGCAGCAAGGTGGGCCACCATTTTATCGCAGTCGAGGGAGCTACCGGCATCTTGAAATTCTTGAATGAAAGCGGTTCCAGCCAGCAGACTACGGTGCAGAGTGGAAGAGACAGGCGCATTTTAAGCAGTTTCCAGCATCTGGGGCCCAAATTTAGCATAGGAGCAGGTTGGCGTTCTTTTGAAATTCTGATCGGGAAAACGTTGAAGACGGTGTCCCTGGTTACAGATAAACAGGTTTGCTTAGTTACGGAGTTGCATTTATTTTGTTGTTAGTTATCGATGACGTAATTATCAACAGCTTGATTTGATTAGAGTAAAATTGAAGGCAAATTAGTGTGTCTTGCTTGACAAATTATTTGAGGTTAACTTTATTCGCATTCTCCATACTAGCGCAGTTATCATAATATTTCATACGTTTTCTAGTGTGTACCGACTCAACCCTGGGATGAGAGTTTTGCGAAATGGCTAGTCGGAGTGATTAAAAAATTATGAAAGGGCAGCATAACTGTTAATTTTTATATTCATTTAACTTCATTTTTACTTATGCATAGTGTTAGCAATAAAGTTCAAACAGTTGGACTATTAAGCACAATTATATTCCAGTACAATATAATACTGCTATACGCAGCAAAACTGTAGTTCAACGGAAATCCAGCTTAATATTGCTTATTTTGCAGATATCTTTAATTACTATTTTTAAGGGTTTGATCTTTATGGTTTGTTTATCTGGTAATAATTCATCAAATTTATTGCTTAGCACATTCCAAAGTGAGCCAGAAGGAAGGAATAAGCGAGGTAGACCCAGACTTAGCTGGAAAGAAGAAGTAGAGCAAGATCTGAAAAACCTGGAAGTTATCAACTGGGAATTAACAGCACTGGAAAGAAAGACATGGAAGCAAATAGTTGAAAGAGCCAAGGGCCTATAAGGCCTGTAGCGCTGAAATATATATATATATATATATATATATATATATATATATATTATACATTCCGATAAATTTACACTCGTACACCTATTGCACAATGCTCAACATAAAAGTGAAAGAAAATATTCCATACAGTTTTTCGTTTAAAAAGATTATAATAAAATAACTTCTCACATATCCTGCACTCAAATTTCCGCATATTTTGTGCGTGAACACGAGTTGAGTCCTTACATCGTACATTTCGCTACGTTTCCTTACATGTAGCGGACATACCGTACGGTTGATGACACTGGTTCTATCCCATCGTCGAATGGTCACCCGGCTCAGTGTCGCTCTAGTTAGTGTACCTCTATATTAATTACTTGATAAGAGTAAGGAAATGTTGCACAATTCGTTTTCATTGGTGGATCACATTTTGCAAGGCGAACGTGATTGTTTTTGAAAAGTGACACTTTTGACATTTTTTATGTCGTTCTTGTAGGATTATGTGGTAGACAGTAGAAAATGGATATACAAAATAACTACAAAATTAGCATACATTCAAATAAATTACATGAATTTAGGTTCAGGTAAATGCTTATTTGCTTTTTTTAATTTCTTACAGAATCTCTCATTGCATGACTCCTTCCTAATTTTGGCCTTACACTTTCTTGTATAAATTTGTAATCTAGGTATTTATCTAAAATAGTGAAATGGCTATTTTGCTGTTGAATTTTTGTACCATTTAGACTGACATATAATTTATTTTCTTGTAATATATTCTCAGTTCGTGTATTAGTTCCATGACAAAATATGGTAGGCACAGAATTTGCTCTTAATTTCTTTCCTAAAACTTCCCATTGATCCACCGCAAAATGATTTTCACACAATCTTCCATTATATTGGCTAAACTGCAGAATCCGGGGCACATTCCCCTCCTTTTAGTTTAAGATAAATAATAATAAATTTAGTTATGGTTACTAGAGAAACATAATAATTAATATTAACAATAGGAAAGGAATGTACCCCGGATTCTGCATTTTCCCTTCATATTTTTCACCCATGCCTCCGGTGTAAACGAATTTTTTGGCATAGCTTTAAATAAAAGTCCATCTTCTGATCTACTTTTGCACCCTTTTCCGCTGAACTAGTCATCTTATTTAACTTTCAATATACCTGTATTTATCTTTCACTTAGGAAATTGGCAGATTTCAAAGTCAAACATTAGAAAACATCACTGACATTTACTGCAATAGTTAACTACTCCTTGGAAAACATGATTCACCAATTAAATCGTGTTATACGAATTTTCTTTACTCTTATCAAGTAATTAATATAGAGGAACATTAGCTCTAGGGCACTGTGGAACGAGGTCCACACATATCCACTAATTAGAATCAAGGAACTGTTTATTGCAAGCCCTGAAACCCACTGCTCACCAAGGTGGTATAATTTATAAATGTTTTACCACTTTACCTAACAAAGTTAAAAATTCAAAAACATATTCAGAAATGTAGACGAGCATGCTGTATATACGTTAGAGGTAAATTTACTTCAGCAAACGACTGTAGTCATTAAACTAAAATATTTAGTATTATAAATTATTCTAAAGAATAACGTGAACAGCTAACGCTGCAATAAATTGCTACTGCCACTACTTTTATATTTTGAGGGTTACCCAACTGGTGGATTAAAGTTAAATGTTCATTTACTTTGGTATTCCCAAGTGATTTCAAACTGAGTTCTTCATTTATTATTCTACAACTGTGGCTCTTTGAAACTTATTTGTGAAGTTTTTTATTCCTCTAAGTTCTTGTTATGAAGTCAGCGAAATAATTTCTGACAGTAATTTGAATTACAGTTGAAATTCACGATTGCAATCTTTCATATTACTGTGATTTCTGCCACCTGTCAAAATTATATTCAGGACTTACAACTTCTCAATGATGATGATCAAAGCACTATAAAAAATCGTGTAACATCTTTTTGAGGCACTAAAGTTACAGTTGCATTGAATTCTTGCATATGCAACTCAGCTTTAAAACCTTTCATTCAGGTTGCGTATTCGCCAGAACTGAGTTTCTTTAGCTCTCATAATTTATCCCTGTCGATGAGAAGACTGGTGGTCACGAAGCCCTCACGCATTGTTAGGATGACGTATTTCCAGACTAGAAGTAAGACAAATTGGCAGTAATAGTATGCCGGAATCTGACAGCGGAAATGAGCCCCTGCTTGTAACTTCATATGAAATACGCCATACAACGACAGCTTGATGGAGGTTGGAGGAAATCCACGCCAGAAAGTGTTTTTGAATTGTATTTTAAAACCGCTGAGAATAACTTTCGAATTGTCTTTATCTCCAACGACAAAGACGCAATGCTAGTCAATTTTCCAGAAATTAAATTTACCCAGTGGAAGGCACATGGAATTTAGATGAGGAGCGCAGCTAAGCTTGCGGCAAACTAAAATGTGGAGTAATCGCTAGGGCTGTTTAGTAAATGCAGTTATGCTAAATTAATTACATAATGCCGTCTGAGTGCTTCCTGTTAGAACATTAACTAAGATTATTGAACATGATTCTTGGCGCGTTTGCTGTTGAAAATTGCGTTACCTTATATTATCCTACGGTGGTCCATGACAATCGTTTTTTTGCGACCGTGGATTTCAAGTTTAATGAGATTCGCCACACTTTGATTTTAAATGTTTTAATTATTGTACATTTTTTCGGATGAAGGGTGAACCAGTTTCACACGCACTTAAGCCTCAGTATGCTTATTGCACTAACTCTAAGTCATGTGTGTGTGTAAATGTTTTGATATATAGTCTTGTTACTCTACCTCTACCAGTCTGCATAGGAGAGTGCCGTTAATTGTATCCCAACGTCGAATGGTCATCCGGCTCAGTACAGATCCAGTGGGCCGCGGAAAAGTTTCCGCTTATCCATGGACTGGAATGGAGGACTTGCTTATTGCAAGCCTGGCACCCTATCTATTAATACAAATACAAATAAATGCCGAGAACAGCTAAAACGTAAAAGACTACATGAGCGCTTATAATAAGATAAGAAATGTAGAAAGTAATAATTTTACACGTTATCTACATCTACACAAAGGGCGAGGTTCAGATATGAATTAAAACTAATACTAAGGGCCGGTTGCAGAAAGCAATGTTAAGTCTGGTGTTAGCTAACGTCGCGTCAAAGTGAACAAAATCGGATAAACATTTTGTTTACTATTGTATTAGTTACCATAAACATTTGAGATTTGATTCGTTTTTGTTCACTTTGACGTCGCGTTAGCTAACACCAGACTTAACATTGCTTTCTGCAACCGGTCCTATATGTTCTACCACTTAACCCGTTGAACAAATATGATTACTAGTAAGGAGTACGGTTATATTCTATAGCAAATACAGAATTATTATTTCAAATTAAGTAAAATACAATTGCAGCTGCTTATCCAATAAGATGCTGTGGAGATGTCTTTTGAAGCAAATTGATGACAAAGATTTTAGCTTATTATGCAAAGAATTGTAAAAAATCGTTCGTAAAAACTAGTTTTATGGTAAGGTGGTGTTATTATGTTAATATGGTGGTGACTTTGTACTAATTATCTTATGAAATAACATGCAGACTGCAGAAATCGACGATTATTCATGTTCAGCCATTTAACCTTCTTTAATTTATGCGAAATATGTTCGTATGTACGTATACCAAAAATTAGCCGAAGACAGGAATTTTGCGTACGCTGAATTCTCTTACTCGTATTATCAACAGCATCTAAACATGGTCCATAAACAGAATCGCCAGAATTAAATTATAACGACACTAGCGATTCACAAACCATAATTTTAACATTGCGGTTTTAACTATATCTATTATTAAAAATTAATTTGAGTTTAACTTAAGATTTTTGTAAAGCTGTCGATACATGCTTCTTGAATCTAAGATCAGTCTCAAGTATAATTCCTAGGTTTCTTGCGTCATCAGAAAGCGGCAGTAACATATCTTTAAGTTTAATAGCAATATTCTGTCTTACAATATTTTTTTGTATATGTCTATCAAACAGCAGAACAGAACTTTTATTAGCATTGATTTTTAAACATTGTTTTTCTGATAACTTAACAAGACTTTTAATATTATCGTCGACAATAATATTTGCAGCAACCACATTGTCAGCAGGAAAATTGTATAATAATTGCGAATCATCTGCATAAAGATGATATTCACTATGTTTTACAGGTGTTTTAAGGTAAAATGTGTATATTATGAACAATAACGGACCAAGTACTGAACCCTGTGGTACACTTTTAGTAATGGAGAAAGAGTTGGATTTAGATTCCTTAAGTATAACGGTCTGAGAGCGATTAGTTAAATAACTTTCAATAATTTTAATGGATTCCGACCCAAAACCAATAAATTTAAGTATTGCAGCAGTAAATTATGCGATATTGTGTTAAAGGATCTTGAATAATCGATCAAAACAAGAAGTAATAAATTATTTTTGTCAATAGCAGAAAATATATTATCTGTAATGTTTAGTAGAGTCGTGGTGCAACTGTAACCCGGTCTAAATCCTGATTGTATATCCGGAAGAACATCATGCTCAACCAAGTGTTGAAGAATTTGATATGAAATAATTTTTTCCAGGACCTTTGACAGTGTAGGCAGGATACTAATCGGAAGCAAATCTCTGAATTCCTTGGGTTGCTTGATTTTAGGTAACAGTATAACATTAGCAGTTTTCCATGCATTAGGAAAAGTGTTGTTTAAAAGACATGCATTAGTTGTATGCGCAATAAAGGGAATTACAAATGGACAGAATAAATTCCACATTTTAATATTAATCCCCTCGGAAAAAAGAGAATTAGATTTTATATATAGAATAATTTTCAGAATTTCAGAATTTAGATTTAAAATTCGTAAATGTACTACCGTTATGAAAATCAAGCAGCCCTTTATCTTCAATAATATTGAAGTTAACAAAAGCATTATTAATTTCATTAGCGTCACATAAATTGGGTGGAACTTCTGTGTGTTGCAACCTATTATAAATATCTGTTTTCTTTAATTCCTTCCAAACTAAATTAATATCGTTGTTTGTATTACGTAGTTTAAATTCAAGGTAAGCTGTTTTCTCGTTTCTAACTGCAAAAGTTGTAAAATTTCTCAATGATTTATAATATTCCCAATGAGAGGAATTTTTACTTCTTTGAAACCTATTCAAAGCTCTATCTCTAAGTGACATCATAAGTTTAATACTTGCAGTCAACCAAGGCACCGGATGTTTCGAAATTTTTATGGTTTTACAAGTTGAGTGACTATCACACAAATTGACTATAGTGTTATTCAAAAAAGTGACTATCGTTTACATCACGGATTTCAAAAACTGTATGCCAAGGAATTGACTGCAAATCGTCATTAAAGTTATCATAATGAAATTCACAAAAATCATGGAACGAATATAAAATTGGATTTTTTCAATTTTAAATTTCAATCGGATAGTCACAATAGAATTTCCTTATCGACAGAGACAACTATAAAATCTATTAAAGTAGAGCTACTTTTGGTAATACATTTGGTTACATTTATGATTTGTTTATAACTTAACGAATATATCGTCAACAAAAATTGAACAGTAACAATGTCATTAAACTTTAAAAGGTCAATATTGAAATCGCCAAGATAAATGATTTCTTTCGAAAGAGGTGTCACTACAATTACTGCATCTTCAAGGGCATCTAAAAATTCAATATATGAAAACTCCTGTCTTCTACTATAGACAACTCCAACAGTTAAACTAAGTTTTTGTAATTTAATTGTAAGCCACATTTGCTCTATAGCATCGCTATATTTTACAGAATGAATCAATGAAGCAGTAATGAAATTCTTAACATAAATACCTACACCTCCTCCCGTTGTACTAGTTTGACGATCTCTGCGGAATAAATTGTAGCCTTATATATACACAGTGTCATCAGAAATGCAAGGTGACAGCCACTTGTCAGTCATATTCGGTGGGCAATAAATAGCGTTCGAAATACTAAGGAAAATTACCACCTATTTCAACATCACCTGTAACTTTAAAGTCACATCGCATTATTCCTCTGCTGCAATATAGTAGATTATGCAATGAGGGAGAGAAATGTCTTATTTTGCTGAGGTGCAATTTTGCACATAGCACTGAATCAAAATAGCAGTCTCTCCGAATTGCATATACTATTTTTTTCAATTTGCAGGAAGATTTAAAACTACAAACCTGGTTTTTCTAAAACGTAATTTATTGACATTTTTAAATTTTAAAGTTGGTGGCACTGTAAGTCTATGTCAAATTTGAGGTTACAGGTTAGGTTTTGCATCAGTTTTGACACAGACTGACGCAAAACATGCTAACTTCGAATAATAGTCATAATGAAAACTCCCGAGGTAAATTTCTCTGTAGGGAATAATTCATTATTTCTGTCACGATTTTGGTATCGTAGAAACTGTGTTTTTTTCCAAGACGTGAAAAATCCATTTAATATTTTTTACGCTAATTCATTAACTGCTTTGTTATTACAGTTATGTGTGGTATAACTGTGAAACTCAAGAGATTGATAGGTTCAGTGAGGTATTTTCTCGGGTCTTTTCCACTAACTGGATTTTTTCTACCAAGCTGTAGAATAGAATTTTGTGGCATCTTGTATGTGTTATTTTACTTAAGTTAATGTCAAAGCTTTATTTCCTTCACTTTTCTTTCAGCGTACGTAGAGACAAAATCATTTTCATGTTCAGCAATAATTATTCGATTGCTAGTAATAGCAGTGTGAAAATATTTAATAAGGATTCCTATTCCTTGATACTTTTTCTTCTTACGAAAACGCTTCATTAATAATATGTGAGACGGAAATTACAGCTTAGTAACACCTTTAGATATTAACTGTAGATTTTTTAAAGGAATTAATATGCAACCTTATAATGTCCCTTTTCCCTTAAGCTACATTACGACGTACCTACTATCATAGGTATTTCGAGGATCTATAAAGGTTATAAACACCGTTCATCCTATGCATAGTTTCTTTCGATGATTACTTAACGGAACATTGTCAATACGGTCTCAAACTGCTATTTCATTTTCTAGCTTGATAATGCTAATACCATGCTAATGGTATTTCTTTTTGCATTTTTTTTATAACATGGTTGAATACAGGCTTTCACGGCCGTTTTGCATAATGAATGGTTTTTCCGTGTTATGCCGCGGTCGTCGATTTAAACTTGACGATTCGCTGCTCATGCTGTCAGCATTTTCAAAAGCTGACATAACATAACCTTTCACCCATTCTTTTTTCTCGCTTAACTTTTGGGATAACCTAAATTATATACAAAAGTTTTATATGAACATACCTGAGACTGTGTATTATAATGGTATGATGTTTAGAGCAATTCTGGTTGCATTAATAACATAGGAAGACTAATAAAATATTCAAATTGTCCCAGAATTGGTATTGTATTTATTCCAATAATATAAGTCACTAGTAAACATTGAAAATTACATAAGACATGATTAGCAATAACTGTAATTTAATTAACAGAGGTTAGTAATTAAATAAAACAGTATCGTCAATAGTTGTGCTCGGTATGGCATATGTAGTTAATTTGTGATGAAAGACAAATTAATTGCGTAACGTCAAGGCCTGATAATGAATTCGTTTAAGTACGAAGGTGTTTCAAAGAATTAGAAAAGTTTTATGCAGCTAAAGAGTTATTAAGCAGTGTAAGAAAGAAAAATGATGCAAAGAGCATTTGAAAAGCAACCTGAGAATTAAAGAAGACTACAAGAAAGTGCTAATAACTTGTGAATCAGTGTTTATTTCACTAAAAGTGAAATGATGCAATCAAAGTGCGGTTAGAGTGCTCCTGAATGACATTTAAGTAAACATTTAGAAGTTAAGGATCAAAGATTGTAAAAATTTACTAAAACAATTGTATAACATGTTACTGTGATGACGTAGAGTGTCAATTGTTGCTGTTTATTGGGGAAGCCAAACCGAAAGTTTGTGTGTAGTTTTGGCTCCCCGTTTTTAATTAATTTCGTTAATAAAAGTATGTTATTTGTGCGAGTTGTTAAGTTTTATTTATTCACCATTGTGCCGAGGCCAGTTGTGGTCAACTTGGTAGTGTTCAATAGTGCATTTCTAAAGAAAATTTAACCTGGAGCTGCATCTATTTGTGATTGTCTTCGAAACGAAGTTTTGACAAGTTTTGGAGCCGTGGGAAGCAGAAAGCAGAGTGCAGCGTCTAGGGCAGCCCTTGTTTGTGGTTTATAAGAAAGCAGCAGTAGCTAAAATGTCGCCAGGAGGCAGATGTAAGCTTGGCTTCTCTTTCAACCGTGGGCCGGTGCTAGGTCAACTTTCGAGCCCGATTGAACAAGGCTGGGAGCTACGAGAAGCGGACAGCACGGTTCGGGACCTGGGGAAGGCTTTGTTCGTTGTCCAGGGACAGGCAGTAACCGCTGAAACCATTCCAGGAAAAAATTACGAGCTTCGCTTCATGTTTTTGCGGAAACCGGAAAAGGTTTGGCGAGCAAGCAAGAAAGAAAAGCTGGTTTATTTGTGGTCAAAATAAGCTGGATTTTTGTCTTTTCGAACGGCTTTGTTTACAGTCACATATTTCTAGTTGTCTGTCATTCTTTAAAATCGAGAATTTTCTATACAATGGGAAATTGTATACTGTGTAACAAGCTAGCCCTGCAGATACTGGAGTCAAGGAAACGCTAGCTGGACCAGAAAATTAATACCCACCATTAGAAGTTGGAAGGACAGGAAACATGGAGATATTAACTACTTCTTGGCACACTGTTTAAACATGAATAAAATAGGAAAACGGCCATATACAACTTGCTGGTACTGCAACGAGGAGGTACTATATTAAAATTAAGAAATTGAATTACCATCAAATGGAGCCCTGCACCGAAGTAATGCCACATGCGATTCCGGTGATGGAGCGATTTCAAGCGGTCCACTCGCTCCGTCTCAATAGCTAGCAGGCACAAAGTTTAATAAGTTGCTTATAAATAAAATATAGAAGGCAACACACCCCTATAATTGCAATAAAACTTGATTAAATAATCATAATATTTAATAAACCCAAGAGAAGGCAAAATAAAAGTCTGGTGTGGTCGCTATTTATTTATATAATCACAATGGTGTTACGGTATATTGTACTAAACTGTGTCCGAGCGTTGTTTTGAACTTCACTGGTTTCAACAGTCCTCTGAGGCAGGTTTCTGCTTCAAGGAGGTTCTGATCAGAACCAGTAGTTCTCTATTTGACTGTTATATCAACTATCTTTAATTTAATGGTGCTAATTATTTTAAAACCATATATGTATCGAAGCTTTCTCAAATCCTCCTCTCCGTCTGTTAGCTCAAAAATTATGTGTTAGAAGAAGTAAATATTTTGCTTGCCGATTATTTGCCTACCTGACTCGAAATTGAGAGAACTGCCGTCAAATATATACAGGGTGGGAATTTTAAAAACAGAAGTTTTACTTATTTTTACTTTAACTCACGAGGTATGAGTTAAAAGAAAGTAATATTTTTCAGATGACTTAGGTTTTTACCCTTGATGAAAAAGGGCATATTTTGGACACAACACGTATAGAACGAACAACTGCCTTTATCCTTTTTAGTTCCTTTTACAATAAAGGAAGTATTGGATTCACCCCAAAAATTCGAAATTGAGTTTTCAACAGATCTTCACGTTTTAGAGTCACCTGATCGAAAAAAACATATTTTTTTTCATTGGTCTGTGTGTCTGTCTGTCTGTCTGTCTGTCTGTCTGTCTGTCTGTGAACAGAATATCTCAAAAACGGAAAAAGGTATGGCGTTGAAACTTCATATATAAGTTTTGTGTACTATGTAGATGAGACAGCAAGCTTTTGAAGAAAATCGCATAACCGGAAGTAGGTGCTTACTCTTGTGATTTTTCAGTTTTTTTCGATTTTTTCAAAAACGGCTCTAACGATTTTTTTTTTAACTTTACATTTTTATTACATTTTGAATTTGTATTGATGTGAGATAGGTGATTTTCCAGTTGAATACTTCTAAAATGGGTTTCTTTTGTTTTTTTGTCTATTTTTTTTATTAACTCTTATTTTAAATAGAACACCCGGCATATTATTACATTTTTGAATTCACCTTAAAATTCTAGAGAAAAATTTTCTCTTCAACTAACGCTCTATTTTGGACCGTTTTTGCAGAATTTGTAATTTTTGAAAATTTTTGACAAATGCTTAAAACATTTTAAATCAAATTTTTGGCTAATTATAAGATCACTGTAAAAGGAAGCTGTGTGCGTGTATCACACCAGATTTTTATCTTGTTCTAATAACGCAATTACAAATATTATCTTCCAATTCTGGTTCTGCTATTTTATTATGTTTAATGGGATATTGCTGTAGGTACTATTTTATTTGCCACAATTCTGCAGAATAGGTTAGTTCCACTTATTTCCTCTTTTATTTTTATATCAATTCATCTGAATTATTGTTGCACCTTGGCAATTTTTTTGAGAATCTATTCTTCGACGAATGATAAAAGCTATTTACATAAATTTAATTCTAATGGATTTGTTATTTAAAATGTTATTAATATACTATATACTACACGGATAAAAATTTACCGCCTTTAACAGCTCATACGCTAATAAATAATTTTGCCGTGTGATATGAAGGGGCTAAACACAGCTAATTGGTTGAGAATTTTTATTGAGTATTTTAACCACAAACAAAAAAGCTCCTCGGCTGCTACTTTTATTAGACAAACTTGTATAAAAGGTACTATACTCTTAGATTCCCTCGGAAAATTTAAAGTACACTATTACTTATGTAACCGTTTGGTACTTGTCGGTGAACTAACTGAACACTAATATGCACAGCTTCACTGGAGTAGGTCGAATAATTTCGCCATAGCCGCTCATGTTGTGTTAGCCTGGTGCAACCAAATCAAGAAAATTGCCTCCGCACAGTACACAGTACACATTGTGTTACAAGTTTGTCCGAAGTGGCAATCAGTTTTTGCCCTCTCCTGTAAAATTTAGGTAAAGAGAGATAGGAGGTATTGCTACTTCACTGACGCTATGTTGTTAACGATTCTGTAATTTCGAAAATCAAAGTCGTCCATTGGTTTTTACAACGGTAAAATAAGAAATGTCTCTTGATGTGGCTCCCTTTTCCTTATATACAAAATTATTGTTTGTTAAAATTTAAAAGTGATACTTAAAATCATTGGGGGGAAAATTGGCGTAATTAGTTATTATTATATAATAGAAGCCAAACGTCAAAATTAAACGTTATTAAATTACACCTTATATATTTTTTTCTTTAATAATCGCTTCTGGGCCTCTGGCTAAGATCAAAGTGTAGTATATTATTATGTTCTTATGGACTTCAAAATGTAATAATAAATTATTAATTGTTATTTGTATTTATACTATTCAACAAATGAACTGAACCATTTGCATACATTGGAGTATTTTTTTAATATTTAGATATTTCCCAAAAAAAACAAGTTTTTGTTTTATAGTACTTACGTTAAACGTAATTAATTGCACTGTACTCATATATCAACTTGAAAATTAACAAAATCATATTTTTATTTATAAAATTGAAAAATTATGAAATTATAAAAGAAATGTTTAACAAGAAAATTAATATCGAGTTGGGCCTCCTCGAGCATTTAAAAGTTCTTGGCAACGATTTGGCATACATCGTATGCAATTTGTTATTAACATTGGAATAGTGTCCCACTCTTCTCGCAACGCTCCTTCGAGCATCTAATGTGTGTGGCGGGTTTTACCATTTTGTAAGTTGCTTCCCCAAATAGGCCCATATATATTCTATAGAATTTATATCTGGCGAGACTGCTGGTTACTCTATCCGCGTAATCCCTTGCCTTTCTAAGAAATAATTTACCATTCTCGCCGTGTGGATCTCAAGCATTAGCATCCACAAGAGTAAATTTAGTGTACCTGTATAATACTTTAGTAAGAGTAGAGCGAACAGCGAAAAATTTTGGATCATTTTTTCATGGCTACCAAGATTTAATGATATATTGAAAAACAAGGTTGGTAAAACTGACACACGAGTTGTCAGTTTCATTAAATTCGAGGTTAGCAGGTTAGGTTTTGCGTCAGTTTTGACACAGACTGACACAAAACCTAACCTGCTAACCTTGGATTTGATGAAATTACCATTTTGCAATCACAGACTCATTTCTAAATATTACGGTGTCTATTTTCCCTTCCAAACCTATTCATCCTTGTTGCTCCCTTCTTCCGCCTTTAAAACAAAACCGGGATGTTCTTTTGAATTTCTTTTATCGTCAGATAATTCCGGTTACTTTCTAATTTTCGTTCCATATGGAATTCTACTACTTCTTCTAAGATATCCTAATGTGAATTTTGCCTCCAGGGTAACCATCGCCTGTTGCTTTTATTATTTCATCTGTAATCATTATTAGATATAATTACAGGTTTTTCTTATTATAGTTTTATTTTTGTATTATTTATATGTTATTTCTAACATTTTTATTTCAGTGGTTTATAAAATGCAATAGACTGAAACAGAATCGACACCACATTAATAACTTTAGTAGTGGAATCTTTTATGCAAAAATGTTTTAACACCTCAAGATGATTCGTAAAAGCTAAAATTTTAACTAATAATGATGGTGGGACAAAAACTAAGTTATTAAGTGTAACTTTCGAACAGATTCCACAATCATTAATAATTTCCAAATTGTATGTGTAAATATGGCCAAAACCATGACATTTGACCGGGAAAATAAACATTTTCGTAAAAAACCTTCAATCGACAATATGACGTAGTTAACTCCTTTTTATATTTAGGCGTTCTAATCAATCAACAACAAGGAGTCTTGCAAAAGCCGAAATATGCCGACGCATACAACTGAGTAGATTCGCCATGCCCCAGCTCACACGTGTATGGTCGGCTAAAAACATTACGCGCAACACTACAATCTACTTAGTTTAGATATTTGTATTTTCCTTGTTCGATTATGTAGGTGAGACCTGGACTATGCGTATAACTGACCAACCTAGAGTAGACGTCTTCGAGATGTGCTGTTGGAGGAGAATGCTGAGAGTACCTTAGACCGCTCGCCGAACGAATACCTCGATTCTTAATAAAATAAAACCTAAACAGCGGCCTTTGAGCAGTAGTCTTTGGACGCATATTAATTTGTACTTCCGTGGTATAAAAGTCGCAGAAAGTATTGTAATCGCTAGTACCTTTCGAGATTTCCTCAAATCTTCACGTTTCAAGGTCCCTAGCTGACGAAAAAAGGTTTTCTCTTTTCTGTCTATCTATCTGTCTGTCTGTCTGTCTGTCTGTCTGTTGCCAGTATAACTCAAAAACTATTTGCCGGAGGAACATAATATTTTGGATACACATTATATATCTACCTGGCATGAACCGAGAAAATTTCAGACAAATATATACAGGGTGAGCACCTTAAAAAAATTAAATTTTGTTTTTTTTTATTTAACTTAGCAATAAATACAAGTAATAATTTGTACATAGAGCAGGCTTTATTCTTAACAAAAATGGTCCCGATAGATACAGAATAAATGTTGTACGATACAAAAAGGAGTAACAAATTAGTGCGTTACTTAATACAGCAGCAACATAGGAATTCGAAGGGCCTGTGCTCCGTAGCTCTAGTAGAAATATTGTTTAGGAACCAAACATAAATTTTAATCCTTTTAATTTAATTAGGCGTATATTTCACAAACATATATTGCATACGGAAAATGCTTAACAAAGCGTCAGCAGTAATGTAATCAGTGCTCGAATGACCCGGTGAATAGCCTGCAATTCTGCACTCTGCAAGTTTGTTTGTTATGAAATTGAATACGCAAGTGCATATGCGAGCTGAAACTAGGGCAAATATTAAACTTTGTAAGCTAAGTCAGTATTTTTATATGTATAAATAGAAAAATATTCTAGTCAATAAACATACAGTTTGAAGTTTTGTTTCACTGTGTCACGCTGACCAACGGCCCCAGGTCTTTTTTGGTACATCATCTCGTGTGAGACCGCACGAGACCGTTGGTTTGCACCCCTTTCTAATTCCTGCACCCCTAAGATATTCCTGCAACTGTCCAAATTAAATTCATACAGTCCACTACAAGCTCCACCCTGAACATTTTGGTCCTTTCGAGCCTTTAAACGTTCCTGCCCCTAGCATTTTGGTCCTTTCGAGCCTTTCAACGTTCCTGCCCCTAGCATTTGGTCCCTTAAAACGTACCAGCCCTCATCGAACAAGACCGTTACGATGGCGCAGCGACGGGAGATTTTCACAACCCAAGAAGATTTAGCAGAATCCATTCGCTGGCAGATTATCAACGTGAGGAAGGATGGCCCATCAAGAAAAAATGCAGCATATATCACCGCTCCCAGATCCACCCTAAAACAACTTTGGGAAGAATTTGAGGCCAACCATTCAGACCTGGCGAAGGAAGTCGAGGAAGAACACCCATATTTTAAAAACAATTTTTTTCAGCAAACCAAAGACGTTTACAATGAAGGGGTTGCCCTGCTCGACAAGTGCGAAGAAAATCTAGCCACAGTAGGTGAAAGTTCACAGCAGCCAGCTGGACCAAAAGAAGATACGACCGCACGTGCTGACAAGGAGGGACAGTTTCGAATAAGAAGGCTACAGATCAAGGTGAATTCACTCCAAAGCGACATTCAGGAAGTCTGGAATAGGTTGAATGAGGAATGCAGTAAAAGGTATTGTGAATACAACATTAAGAATCTTAAGGATGATTGGGATGACATCAGAGCTCTAAACGAGGAGATACTATCCCACGGTAGCTACGACGACAAGGAGTTCCGTGAGACCAAAAAGATGGTCAACGAAATAATTGTAGTCCTGTACCAACACATCCAGGATGGAGAGGTTCAAAGTGTCAAGGAACACAGCCATGCTAATATAATGTTGCCTACTCTTAAAATTCCATTTTTTGAAGGGACCTACGAAGCATGGCCTAGCTTTCATGATATTTTCCGAAGAATTGTTCATGAAAATTCACGACTAAGTAAGGCGGAAAAAATGCATTACTTAAAGTCACAGTTACGAGGGGAAGCCAGCAAGTTAGTGCAACACCTGGAGGCAACTGAAGCCAATTACGAGTCTGCATGGTTCATTATAAGGAACAGATACGACAACACCAGGCTGCTACTTGCGAAGTATTTGGATGACATATTCAACCAGGCAACCATGTCGAACGAATCTGCAGAAGGGATCAAGAAACTCCATGACACGACTGCAGAATGCCTAAGAGCAATTGAGAACACTTAGGAATTGAAACGGCCACATGGGGGCCTATCATGTGTCATATAGTGACACGGAAGTTGGACAATGAAACCAACAGACTGTATGAGCAGTCACTAACGGCACCAAGAGAAGTGCAAAAATTTGAGCAGCTACTGAATTTCTTAGAAACAAGATTTCAGTCGCTGGAAGCTGTACAAAGACGGAACAAACTCGAACCCAGAAAACAAGGAATTGGGAAACCATGGGAAAGTCACCAGGATCGGTGGGCAGTGAAGACGTACCACACTGCTGACATATCGTGCTTCCACTGCGGAGGATCACACAGCATTAAATCCTGCCCAAAATTCAGCAGTCTAAATATATCCGAACGTTGGGACTTCATAAAGAATAAAAAATTATGTTCAAACTGCTTCAAGCCTACAGAAAAATAAAACTCCAGACACTTTTGCCCAGGGAAATGCAAGGTATGTAATAAAAGACATCATTGGCTTTTGCACGAAGATTTTAGCAATCAACAGCCTCCCAAGACCACAACGGCAATTTCCAGTGCTACAGCAACCAATAAGAACGAAAACATTGTTGCAAGCCTAGTAGGAAGACAGCATCGCAACGTTTTGCTTGCAACTGCCCTAATTAAGGTCCAGTCATCCTCAGGGAGTTTGGAGTATCTCAGAGCCCTGATAGACTCCGGATCACAGGCATCATTCATCACAGGAGATGCAGCTCAAACGCTGGGTCTACCAGAAGAAAAGGTGAGAGTGCACATTTCTGGATTAGGCAAGAAAGGAGCAGGTACAGCCCGAGGACGATTAACTGTAAACCTACGTCCACGATTTCCAAGCAACTACACAACCATATGTGAGATGCTGATACTGCCACAGCTAACCAAGTCACTTCCAGAAAAACCAGTCGAAAACTATCAACTTCAGGACTGTAAGAATATGGTGTTGGCTGATCCACTATTTCAGAAACCTGGACCAATAGACGTTATCCTAGGAGCAGACATCTACAAGGAAATCATTTTGGAAGGAGTACGAAAATTCAACGGAGGCCTGTTAGCGCAAAACACGGAACTTGGATGGATCATCACGGGGAATGCAACAGCACCATCAGAAGAAAAGAAAATTCTTAGCATGGTCGCATGTGCTGCAGAAGATGAACAACTCACAAAATTTTGGGAGATTGAAGAAGTTGTACCAGAAAAGATGATGTCCAACGAAGACAAGGAATGCGAAGAATTCTACAACTGCAACCACCAGAGAAATGCTGATGGTACAATCGCACGGTTCCTTCAACTAGAGAAGCGATTAGAAGAAAATAAAGTTCTAGGTAAGGAATACAAAACATTCATGAAGGAATACTTAGAACTGGGACATATGAAACGAGTTCAACCAGGAGCCAATATACGAAAAACCTACTTCATCCCTCATCGAGCAGTAGTAAAGGAAGACAGCATTCAAGTAAGTCTATTGACAGCCAAGTCAAAGGTTGCACCTATAAAAATGAAGAAAACGTTGTCAAGGCTGGAGTTATGTGCTGCATCGTTAGCAGCAAAAATGTTGAAGGAAGCTATTAGTGCACTGGACATCCCCAGCATCTCCATCTTCGCGTGGTCAGATTCCATGATAACCTTATCCTGGATAAGAGCAGGTCCGGAGAAATGGAAAACATTTGTTGCAAACAGGGTAACAGAAATATTGGAAGTAACCCCCAGCGGAAATTGGCATCATGTGCGCTCAGAGGACAATCCAGCAGACGCTGTACCCCGAGGGCTCACTCCTGCCAAACTACAGCATCATCTATTGTGGTGGAACGGGCCGCAATGGTTACGAACTAATCCTTTGCCACTGACGAAAACAACTATTCCCATAACAGCTACAGAAGAGGAAAAAATTCACCAAGTCCAAGCATTTATCGCATCAAAAGAAGAATTGGACATCTTATCCAAATATTCGTCACTGCAGAAGTTACTACGGGTCACTGCATACTGTAACAGGTTTGCTCAAAAATGCAGAAGACAACCGTTTCCGACCGAATACCCTATGGCAGCAGAACTCAACAATTGCCTCATTCAAATCATCCGTATAGTGCAAGCACGCAGCTGGGCAACAGAGATTCAAACCTTGAAGAAAAACATCCCGGTTCACACAAAAAGTTCCTTGGCACCATTACGACCATTCATCGATGATGAAGGAACTCTTAGAGTGGGAGGACGACTTCAAAATTCAATGTTGCCATATAATGAAAAACATCCTATTCTCATTCCCCATAACAGTCATCCAGACCAATTCATAGTGAGAGATGTCTATCGGAAGCTACATGTCGGAAGTCAAGCTACAGCAGCATACATCCGTAGAACATTCTGGATCATCAATGTGAAGAAAATAATACGCAAAGAAATTCACACCTGTATGAAATGTTTTGCATTCAGAAGACAACCGTTGCAGCAACTCATGGGCAATTTACCTGAGCCTAGAGTAACGGCGTCCCTGCCATTGTCTCACACTGGCCTGGATTATGCAGGGCCAATACAAATCAGAACCGCAAAAGGAAGAGGGAATAAGTCATACAAAGGATATATTGTCATCTTTGTATGTTTGGCTACCAAAGCAGTTCATTTGGAGGCTGTCAGTGATCTAACAACAAACGCCTTTTTGGCAGCCTTCAGAAGATTTACATCCAGAAGAGGAACATGCCTTCATATCTATAGCGATAACGGAACCACATTTGTAGGAGCAAATAGAGTTCTGCAGAAGGACTTCAAGAAAACTCTAGGAGACTTTAGCGTTTAAGAAAAACTAACTCAAGAAGGAATCCAGTGGCACTTTATTCCACCGGCAGCTCCCCACTTCGGAGGAATCTGGGAAGCAGCGGCGAAGTCAACAAAGTATCACATGAAAAGGACTGTAGGGAACAGTACCCTCACGTTTGAAGAACTATCGACCCTCCTGTACCAAATAGAGGCATGTCTCAATTCGAAACCACTTTGTCCATTAACCACAGATCCCAACGATGTGGTAGCGTTGACCCCTGGTTATTTTCTAATTGGAAGGGAACTTATAACACCAAATGAACCACCATTAGAAATACATTCAGAAACACTGACAAGATGAAAACTACTTCAAAAGTTGACAAACGACTTTTGGAAAATATGGTCTAAGGAATACCTATCTGGGTTACAACGCAGAACGAAATGGACTTTGAAGGAAGAGAATTTGCAAGTAGGGGATCTAGTGTTACAAAAGGATGAAAACAGTCCTCCCAATCGATGGCCTTTAGCAAGAGTGACAGAAGTGCATCCAGGTACAGATGGCATTGTCAGAGTTGCAACCGTTAAGACAAAGGGAGACACAATTCTCAAGCGTCTTATTACCAAGCTCGTTCCGTTACCAAGACAGGAGGCAGAGGAAGGAAGAAGAAAGCAAAGCAGGGGTAGTGGAGTGTCAACAGTAACAAAAACTATAACACTCTTACTTACGTTATGCACCATAATTTCGGCAACCAAGGGGTCGTATACAGTAAAGTATCCGTCACCTGGCCTATTCATTGAAGAACTTGGCCACGCAAAACTCTCGAGGGGAAACTTTAGGATCGAAGTAGCAGTGAACATCTCCAGCATCCAAGTAGATGAAGAAGATATAAACAAGACAATCCAACAAATGAATACCTTATGCGACAAGGCACTGGTATTATTTGCAGAATCCCATTGCAAAGAATTAAATCATCACCTGAGAGCGCAGCAAAGACAGATCATCTGGAATATGAGAAGCATTTATAGTCAAGATGTCAGAACCAAGCGAGGATTATTAGGGCAACTACTAACCTCAGTGTTTGGAGTCAACGATGAAGTCTACCATGACATCGAATCATTGGAGAAAAATCAACTAGAATTAATACATTCATCTAATCGTCAGACGAAGATCATGTTGTCAACTGCAGCAACTCTAAATGAGACTGAAGCCAGAATATCCCAGAAGTTGGATAATTTTCGAAGAAAACTCAATGAAGGGTTGCTAGCAATCAATGAGATGGAACCTTGGTACAAGCAGACGGACGACAACAAGTTAAACATACATGTGTTGACATCATATCAGATGCCCACCAACTACTTACAAGAGATGGGTGAGAAGTACAAACAACTTCTAAATGTAAAATTTAAAAGGGCAGGCATTATGCAATTTATTCCATCGTCACAATTTGACAGAATAATGACTAATGCAATGGTCAATCTTCCAGCAAACCTAGAGATTCTTACTACGCCAACGCACAAGATGGAAGTTAGCTTCAACAGTGAATCAATCGAGATCTTCAGTTATTTTCACATAACTGAGAAGCGGGAATACAACTTGATAAAACCAACTCCTATTCCAGTAAAGAAAGGAAATGGAACCTACGCATCACTGAACTTGCCAATGGAGTTCTTAGCTATCAACTACAACGAACAAACCTATTTTGAAATCCAAGAGGACAAGTTAAAGGAGATCGAGCCAATAGGAAAACATCGTTACCTATGTAGGCCATCCGCCGTTCGAAGTATTGAAGACAATCCTAATTGCATCATTGACGAAATCTATCAACGATTAAACAAGATCAAATGTTTGGTCCATCAGTTTACAGTTAAGACACTGGTATGGAAGAAACTGTACGCAGCGAATACATGGTTGTTTATTCCCAATCAACCCACAACAGCAGCAGTACAATGCAGCGGGAATCGAGAAGATGTGAAGATTCAAGATATTGGCATAATCCAGATATCCCCAGATTGTACTATATACACCAAACGGACTACCTTGCATACTCAGCTATTCACTACTATTCCTGTCGTAGCTGGGTTCAACAAACCAATGCAAGTAATTATTAACACTACTTTGCAGAATACGAGCACCCACCCTCAACTGCAAATGGAGGAACCTGTGTTGCTACCGTCCGATCATTTTCAACGCCTACAACAAGAAGAAGACGAGTTGCAGCTACATTAGGAATATCCATTGTGGTACCATCAACATACCATCATGGTGAACACTGGTACTACAATCGGTATCTTGGTATCAGTTTGTATCATCTGGACATTATGGAAGTACTGGAGAAAGAATAGGAAACCGCAGCCACGCCCAAATTTAGACCCGTCAGAGAGCTTCAGGTTACAACCACTGCCACCTGACGAAGAAGATGGAGAGACAGCCTCAGCCACACCATCCCGGCCCTTTGTCGCTCGGCAGAATGTTTAGGAACCAAACATAAATTTTAATCCTTTTAATTTAATTAGGCGTATATTTCACAAACCTATATTGCATACGGAAAATGCTTAACAAAGCGTCAGCAGTAATGTAATCAGTGCTCGAATGACCCGGTGAATAGCCTGCAATTCTGCACTCTGCAAGTTTGTTTGTTATGAAATTGAATACGCAAGTGCATATGCGAGCTGAAACTAGGGCAAATATTAAACTTTGTAAGCTAAGTCAGTATTTTTATATGTATAAATAGAAAAATCTTCTAGTCAATAAACATACAGTTTGAAGTTTTGTTTCACTGTGTCACGCTGACCAACGGCCCCAGGTCTTTTTTGGTACATCATCTCGTGTGAGACCGCACGAGACCGTTGGTTTGCACCCCTTTTTAATTCCTGCACCCCTAAGATATTCCTGCAACTGTCCAAATTAAATTCAGACAGTCCACTACAAGCTCCACCCTGAACAAATATTCCACAAAACGTTGCGACTGCATACGCGGACCGCCTGCCCTTCGAATGCGACAACCGGTAACGTTTTTGTTTATTTGAAATTTTATTTAATTTATTAGAAACATGTAGATATTTTTACTCATAACTTAATTTCATTTTTAAAATTATTTAGTGTCACAATGTCGCAATAACAAAGACAAATTAGTAGTTCAGAGCAAAGCAAATGGTAAGCAGAGAAGAGGAAGGCCTCCGACCCGCTGGGTTGATACGGTAAAGAAACTCATCCATACCGACATCGAGACCGCCATCCGAAAAACAGCAAACAGAACGAAATGGCGGAACACTGTCACAAGTAATATCAAACCTGGACAAAAACCAATGGACGACATTGTTTATGTTACCACATGTCTGACAAGACATTGGATTTGAGAAGAAGATATGTAAGTATAATAGGATATTTCATGTTGAAAATTATCGCTACAATAAAATAACGTTTTCAACAATAAAGTACCAGACAAGAATCAGCCCAGCAATTAGACATTGAATTTCCATGTTCGAAATAACACTTATATGTAAAAGAAAATTAGAGATATAAAATTTTATTTGTAGTATTTTGTTATAAAATCAAATCCTATCATAATTGAAAAGATTTGTGATCTACCTTTCTTTCAGATAGATCTAATTGCAAGCAGAATGTATTAATTTCTAAAAAATTAAATTCCTTCTAAATCACGCTAGTATTGCACACTATGGAAATGCTATGCTAATCAAGTTGAAACCTACTACATTAAAGGTTCACACTAGTAAAAAGTAATTATAATTAGGCAGATTCAAGCATGTGACTAATCCGGAAGTTAACTGTGATGACATGGGACATCAGAAAAACAACTATATTCACTTACACAGTTTCTATGAAGCTGGCTGTTTTTCAATTTTAAAGCACTATTTTCCATTGTAATTCTGTCAAGGAACAGATTCACGTTCGTTAAACACTGTCTATACCATTACTACAACAAATTTACAATGCAATTTAGATTCTCAGTAGGTGAAGGTAACCTTAGAACTATCGCAATTTCCGAGAAATTTTTCAGATTCAGCACATCTGAAAGCTTCGACTGCACAGCGTTTCTCCTGTTATTTCGCAATCGCATAGTTTCGCTGCCTCTAACTGCAATTTCTGCATGGCTGCTTGTCATTTTCCACCAGTCTGTTAGTCGGGGATTCTCTGCCTTCCTATACAACTTCTTGTTGAAGCTGTTATTTGTTATAATTTACTTAGAGAGATTTCATTTATCTCTAGGTTATTTTAGAAGGATTCGCGGTTGTTTCCAGAGAGAATAATGGAAAAAAGTTATACTTTTCCCTGGAGAAAAGAGCCTATAAACCTCTATTAATGAATTTATCGCGCAAACTAATTTAAGAGTTCGCTGTGTTGTTCGGTGTTTCACTCCATGCGTCTAATGTCCATAAATTGCTGCAGCGCAGCGTTTTAACTTCGCTCTTTTGGTTATTTATGTTTACTTTTACTTCCATGTTTATTAGTTCTCTTTGTAGCAAATAATGTATCACATGGGAAGTGGTTAGTCTCTCTCCACGATATTTAGCCGCAATTAGACTAAAGCCGAGCGGTCTCCAAACGTTAAAATGGACTAAGCATTATTTACGGCTAGACTTACTCTCGATCGATTGTAACTTACGTCGGGCACAAATGGGTTCTAAATTATAGTTACCGACAAAATATTTCCCCGGATTCCTGCAAGTGCTGGTTCATTTCTCTTTCTTTCTAATTCAAAGTTATGTCGCCCGCTCGTCCTGTCGGCTCCCAGGACTGACCCAGTCTCGGCGCCTGCCCATGTTTGTGGATCTTATGAGTTTACTTAAGGTGCAGGTATAGACTAGTACGTCTTCAAAAGCCTCTCTTCTAGACGTTTTAAAATTCATTATCTGCGACAACTTGCGACAGCTTTTTGTAGCGTTCTAATGCAATTCATGGCGTTTTGCTGAGTATTTCGGCAACCAATTTTGTTAATCTTTATAAAGACAATATTTCAGAAAAAATTATACGTATTTACATTTTATTGGATTATCTGGATGCGATTCAACGTATTCTAACCGCTCTCTTTAATTTTGGCGTTTACGGCTTAGATCAATTTTGTTATTGCGTGCCAACACCCTTCGTTATTATTTATTACTAGCTCAACGAATTTTAGGGGAGTAGAGCTAACTTTACTCCATAGTTCTCAAAAACAACGCAAGGCCAAAAATTTGGATCGGCTTCACTTCCTTTAGTTTCATTTTGTAGGGCTCTATAGAGATCTGAAACCCCATACCTTATTCATCGGGCGTAAAGATGCATTCACAGATTTTCTGAATACAGCGGTGGTAATTTTTCCCAAAATTCAGACCGCGATAATTTAATTTTTCACTGCACGTAGTCACAGGATTGCATTTCAGATATATTTATATTTCTTTTGGTTTAGTGGTGCTAATGAGTTCAGTTAGTAACACGAGATTCATAGATATCCTTTGGGATTCTCTTGAATTTGTTTGACGCCTACACGCAGATCTGTTACCAATTACACAGCGTCCGTTTGTGATAGCTGCAGAATTCTGAGGTTTTGCAAGCATTGTCTTGCTTCTCATTGCATACTTGTGAGGCGATTCTGTTGCTACCCTCGGAAAATCAGATGGCCGTAGCCCTGATAAAACAATACCTCTCTTTTACAAACTTCATATTTAATTAAACGTGGTGGGTAAAACAGTACCAAGGGGGCACCTAAGGCAGCCAGCTAAAGTTATTTAAATATTATTTTGATAGTAGGTACTATGCTTTATACTAATACATTTTTCGAAGGCCTAGCTACAGACTTGCTTTATATTTCTCAAGTTAGAGATTACTTTTTTTATAAGCACCTTTAGGCTGCACATTAAGTTGGATGGTTTTTTTATACCTGCGTAGTTCTAGTAACTGTTTTATGATTGTGAACTTCGACGCTATTAAACGCGAAATTAATTTAAACCACATTTCTATAATTTTCTTTGATATTTAACGTTGTTCACCTTTTATATTTATTTTATACCTAACGTAGCCGCTGCAAAATTTACTATCTTGTAAGATCCTAAGTCGTTTTGCATTCATAGACCCAGTTTAACTAGTATGTGCCATTTATAAACAAATTGTAACATTTAACTCCAGCTTCTTTAAAATCGACAAGCCCGCTTTAACTTTTATGTGTCCAGGACGCTATTTTTTGATATTGTTATTAGGGAGTTTTTGCACACCCTCACGTTAAATTAGGGTTACGATAACGTTACGCTAAAATCGAAAAATTTTATTTTGATTGGCTGCATGGTTGACGTCGCTAAGTAACATAAGCTTTAGCGGTCCTTTATTTTAGCGGAACCCAATTGCAAAAACTCCCTACTACTTATATTTAACTGTATTGAAACGGTTTAGCTATTAAAGTCTCGTTATCATCTCCTACTACTGGTACATTATGTTTTATTTGACCCAACCGACACTGCTCGTTTTTTAGAGTATAGGTTAGTGTAAACTAGAAGCCGTACACTGTAAGTGCGAATATTTTACACTGTGAGTTCAACTGTCCTTTTGTTGTTGTTGTTGATGATGAGTGGCAACCTTTTGTGTTTTGCTTCATTTTATTTCATTGTATAATAATAATAATGTCTTTATTCCACCATCTAACTACAATTAAAAATTAACACTCAAAAAAAATATTTAAAAAAATAGGTATCGTAGAGCACTGGAAACACGAGGACCAGTTCAGTATTATACCGCTTTTCAACTGGACCTCGATTAATTAACTAACACTATAAATGTAATGCCTAAATATTTTGTTTAGGGTAGTATAACACGACAAAGTAATATAATTACCTGGAAAACCTGAATGTACAAGCAACCATAAACCTTTGTTTTGGTTAAATTTCCGAACATTGGCTGGACAAAAATTTTGAGTATGTTTTCTTAAACAGTGATGGCGTTAAAAGTTTTAATGATTCTGGGAGGTTATTGTAAACTTTACTGATATTGTATTGAAAGGATCTCTCAAATAAGGCTGTTCTATGGTATGGAGGAGTAATTAGACCCCTGAATCTCAAGTTTAAATGATGTACATCAGTTCTAAATTGAATTTTATTATATAAATAAGGTGGGTTCTTTTCAAAGATAATTTTATGGTATAACGATGCTGTGCGAAGCAAACGCCTGTCTTTCATATTAAGCCACTTAGATTCAGATAATTTGTGTGATATATGGTCATATTTACGCATACCGTAGATAAATCTTAAGCTTGAATTTTGAATACGTTGTATTCTATTGGAAGTATCAGAATCTAGGCTAGGAAAAAATATTTCTGAACAATAAGAGAACTTAGAAAGCACTAATGATTCGCACAACATTTTTTTAATTGATGGATCCAAATAATGTTTATGGGGATATAACAGCTTTAAACTAATGTAAGCTTTTTGTATGCATTTATTAATATGTTGCCTGTATCTAAAGGTATTATCTAATATTATACCTAAATTTTTCATACTATTTTTGAGAGGTAGATTAGTATTATTAATTGCGACGCGTACCATACTTTGGATATCAGGCCTATCAGCATCTCTTCCAAATAGAAGAACACAACTTACCCTTCCAGTACTAGCGCCTTCTTGAGAAACACAACCACTGGCGCAATGTTACTGAGACCCTTATTGTGTTTCATGAGCTTTACGTGCTATATTTACGATTTGTATTTGTACAATGTTTTACGTTATTATACACACTAAACTGCAATATCAAAAGATTTAATTGCGTAATGGGAAGATTTGTATCATATTTACAGAAAGAAAAAAATGAATGTCGTTAATGTAGAATTGAGACCCATCGGTACATTTTCTTTTATTTTGGGATAAAAATGCAATAGTATAACCTAGGTACTTACTAAATAAATGAACATACACGTTTTCTATTTAGTGTTTATAAAGTTACTGGCATTACATGAGAAAACTGCATGTTGCAAACATTTTTTTGGTAATTTTTGCAGAATGGTAGGGTTTTCCTACTAGCTTTTCGGAAATTGCACTGTTCCCAGTTCCAGCTTGTAATACCATAATTTCAGGTGTTCTAGTTTTAATAACTACTAGTTTTCTTTGGCGTATCTCCTGTTCCGAATAATAAAATTGAAATTGTTATTTTGTAAAATAGGTCTATCGAATTTTATTTAAAAGCTTTTGTGAAGCTATATTCTACTAAGCTCAAAGCTTTTATGAAAATATACCTAGTAACCTAGTTACCATAAAATTAATCAGTTTTTTAATACCTAGAATTTAAAATTCAATATTGATAACACGATCACTGGCGCCGTGTCTCACAGACCTTTTTACCAAATAAAATTTAAACAAACTCACAAATTACTACGAAGTTTTGAACAATAAAAAAAGATGTAGAAATAGAAAGCTATTGAAGCTGTCAACCTTCTACTCTACACGATACCTTTCAAAAATAATCAATAAGAATTTAGCAGGGGTCTCTCTGAGACAGGGCGCCAGTTGTGGAAGGTTAAAAATCATTGCCTGATCCTTACCCATAACAACAATTCGCCGAGAGTGTTTGAGCTAGTCTGGGTTGTAATCGCCTTTTGCTGAAGGGCAGCGCAGTTTAAACTGTACATTTCAGCGCAACTTGTTGAATTTCCATTTTGGCTCATATTTATTCGTCATTTACATCTTTCAGTTTAAAAGTTAGCTGCTTTCTTCAACCACTTTTTGACTCTGACTGCGATACAAAGAGTCAAACCTTTACCAACGCTTTCGACATTCTCTCTAAAATGGTATTGGAAAATTCAACGTCTTATGGCTCAGAAGTTTGAACAGTAAACAAATACCTTAAAATAAGAATAAACGTTATGGAAAATAATTATTTAATGTGTTGTGGTATGACTCTCTTAAACCACATTAGAGCAGAAACACTAAGTGTGAAAATAATTAACAATGCATCAAGAATTCATTATTGGCACCACAGTTTTTGCATTAACACTTCCGCTAACTGAGTTATTTTTATTAGATTTTAAATGTCAGCCAGAGTGATCAAGGTAGCAGGTAATTCTCCCCTAAGAGAAAAGCGTTACGCAACGTGATAATTAAATATCGATCTTGCAGCTGCTTTTCTATCCCGTCCGAAACTTGGACGAAATTGCTTCCCAAATTCGATGACGGAGTTCACGAAAGGCCACAAAGAGAAACAACATCGTTAAATTTATTCCTGGAGGACTAACATTGCGCTGCTCTTTCCGACTATTTCCGCGAATATAGACCTAGGTTGATCGGACTTTGATCTCGACTGGGCTGCATATTTATCTACCTAGTTAAAGGAGCTTTATAATGCAATTGCACCCACAATTAATTTACATGGTCTTTTGTCAGAGAAAGGTAGTCATTATGGGATAATTAATGAGATAAAACGTTTATGTGCTTTGAGCTTAGTGGCTTTCTGGTCTAACTACAAATTATACTTCTCAATGCAGTTTAGTGTGTTAGTATTAATTATTGGTATTAATAAATGCTTTGAAATATGCAGGTAAACGATAATTAACAGAAGTACGTACGGGTGCCAAATTCTACAACCAAAGACGAAAGATAAAAAGCTTTGTAGCTGTGAAATACGCGTCAGTCCACGAGAATAAAGTTACTTAAGTTGCTTAAAATAATTGAAAATGTAGAAGCATTTATTATAATAATCATCGAAGTCTAATAAAATAGTATATTATGATACTAGTGTATAAGTACGCCTTTAAAGCACGTGCGACGAGTTTAAGGGCACGACGCGCTAGCGGAATGCTTTAACGTCGCGAGTGCTTTAATGGTACTTATACCCGTGTATCATACGCTATTTTTTCTACGATCGTAACAGAAATATAAAAACTTAGTTCGGTGACACTTTTTCCGTCACATTGTGTTAAATATTCTAAGTTATGTTGACAGTCAAACTTACGGCATAGCGTGTTTTAATTTAGTACTAAAAAACGCTTCCAATGGCAACATGCGAATAAGACGTATTTCGGGCGCTAATATTAAGAGTGCTACAAACGTTGCTTTTGACACTAGAAACAGTGCAAAAAGTTGTCATTTTGATACGATCGTAGAAAAAGTATATTACAAATTTCTATAACGTAATACAAGCAAATAATCAAATATCAAAAACATCACCCTCAAAAAATTCAAAGTAGTGCATGGGCTAGCGTAAGTGGTGCGAATCACGATCCAATTACAGCCTTAGATGTGATACAAATCAAGATGTTAAGAATCTAGTAAAAAAACTTGAAGTACTATCGGACGCAGCCTCTACTGGTTCAAAAATCCAAGCACACAATCTAACGTAAACACAGGCGGTTTTACTGCCAAAAACTAAAATCCGAATTTAATCAGATGGTTGCAGCAATTTCACAAATCATAAAAATTAAATCTGCACCAAATTTATTCACGCTTTTTTGCGATAAATCAGTTTACTTAAGGTTTCCAAAGGTCTTACAGCATCGGAAGTAAGACTAAGACTAGATACCACATTTGCACATAAGTTAAACTTGTAACTACAAAGGTAATGCAATTTTAGATTTAGAAAACATTTAAACAGTTTTCCATAATCTACAAAAGGAAACCATGGATACCATGAAAAAAACAAATCGATGACGACTAAAAGTTTTGGGACTTGTACACAATCTTTAACGATAAATTTCACAAAACATACTAAAAACAAATTTCTTTAGTTATGAACTGTTAAGGTTTAATATTTTAAGAGTAGCCGATATGAGCTCTCGCTATTAACAGCTTTCAACTAGAAAAATGTTAAATAAAGAATATCAGAAGAGAGTAAATAGTCATTTAAAAATAATGAAAGAAACCGGTTTTTATATATTTATGGCGTATGGAAATCTGTAGTCACAAGCAAATCATGTAAAACCAATTTTGAACAATTCCCAAATGATATAGATAGCTTTAACATCCGTATCAGTATTATCAACTGATTATGTGGACATACAGTAAAATGTTTATAAGAAGAGAGGAAAATCGGATCAAACTGGGCAGATTCACCTTTTCAACTACATTCTTTCTTCTATTTGTCATTTACGAAAAATTATATTGGTTAGATGTTGCCCCTGGCAGCGTAAGCATTCTTCCAAACGTACCCTTGCATTTGCCATTAGTGTCTCGCTCCCCAACTTCATGGACTCTTAAAATTCAATGACGAAATTTGGTTGCAGCAGGATGGAGCCACTAGTCATACGGCAGCTATTACCATAAGAGACCTCCAGAAAGTGGAGCAGGGTATATTATAATCCACGTGGAAATTTACAACAGTTTAAGGACCGTATTCGGGAAGAAATCAATGCAATTCCGGTGCAACTTTGTCAACTCGTAATGGCAAACGCTAGGGTACGTTGTTACACTATAAAATACTCATTAAGACCCCCCAATGAATATTCGTAGCAGTGCTTGCCCCTGCGTGTTCCCTTCAGCCCTATTGGCTGCAGCTAAAGACTCAATCGGGAGGGGGATTCGAACGATAGGGTACAGTTCAGGGCAAGATACCACGTCAGGGATAGTTGATGGTAATTGGTTAAAGACAAATCGACGGGCGTCACGGCATTTAGGATGGTATGCCTAACTTTAACCAACGATTGCCCAAAACCCGAAATCCCATCGCTGTAGAGTCGCGTTGTTACCCCCAGGAGGCGTCCCACGGTACCAACGTTTACACCTACTGTTTAGGAACCAAAACATAATTTTAACTTTAAACTAAATATGCATACATTTCGTAAGCAACCTGTTGCATGCGGAAATTATAAACAAGGCATCAGCGTTTATTATCAGCACTGGTCGAATGACCCCGGTCAACAAACTGCAATCCTGCAATCCTGGCTGTTTGTTTGTTATGAAATTGAATACGCAAGTGCATATGCGAGCTGGAACTAGGGCAAATATTAAACTTTGTAAGCTAAGTCAGTATTTTTATATGTATAAATAGAAAAATATTCTAGTCAATAAACATACAGTTTGAAGTCTTTGTTTCACTGTGTCACGCTGACCAACGGCCCCAGGTCTTTTTTGGTACATCATCTCGTGTGAGACCGCACGAGACCGTTGGTTTGCACCCCTTTTTAATTCCTGCACCCCTAAGATATTCCTGCAACTGTCCAAATTAAAATCATACAGTCCATTACAAGCTCCACCCTGAACATTTTGGTCCTTCGATCCTTTAAACGTTCCAGCCCCTAACATTTTGGTCCTTCGATCCTTTAAACGTTCCAGCCCCTAACATTTTGGTCCTTTCGAGCCTTTAAACGTTCCTGCCCCTAGCATTTTGGTCCTTTCGAGCCTTTCAACGTTCCTGCCCCTGAACATTTTGGTCCTTCAAGCCATTAAAACGTTTCTGCCCCTAGTATTTGATATTTCGAGCCTTTCAACGTTCCTGCCCTTAGCATTTGGTCCAGTGATCCCTTAAAACGTACCAGCCCTCATCGAACAAGACCGTTACGATGGCGCAGCGACGGGAGATTTTCACAACTCAAGAAGATTTAGCAGAATCCATTCGCAGGCAGATTATCAACGTGATGAAGGATGGCCCATCAAGCAAAAATGCAGCATATATCATAAAACAGCTTTGGGAAGAATTTGAGGCCAACCATTCAGACCTGGCGAAGGAAGTCGAGGAAGAACACCCTTATTTTAAAAACAATGTTTTTCAGCAAACCAATGACGTTTACAATGAAGGGGTTGTCCTGCTCGACAAGTGCGAAGAAAATCTAGCCACACTAGGTGAAAGTTCACAGCAGCCAGCTGGACCAAAAGAAGATACGACCGCACGTGCTGACAAGGAGAGACAGTTTCGAATAAGAAGGCTACAGATCAAGGTGAATTCACTCCAAAGCGACATTCAGGAAGTCTGGAATAGGTTGAATGAGGAATGCAGTAAAAGGTATTGTGAATACAACATTAAGAATTTTAAGGATGATTGGGATGACATCAGAGCTCTAAACGAGGAGATACTATCCCACGGTAGCTACGACGACAAGGAGTTCCGTGAGACCAAGAAGATGGTCAACGAAATATTTGTAGTCCTGTACCAACACATCCAGGATGGAGAGGTTCAAAGTGTCAAGGAACACAGCCATGCGAATATAGTGTTGCCTACTCTTAAAATTCCATTTTTTGAAGGGACCTACGAAGCATGGCCTAGCTTTCATGATATTTTCCGAAGAATTGTTCATGAAAATTCACGACTAAGTAAGGCGGAAAAAATGCATTACTTAAAGTCACAGTTACGAGGGGAAGCCAGCAAGTTAGTGCAACACCTGGAGGCAACTGAAGCCAATTACGAGTCTGCATGGTTCATTATAAGGAACAGATACGACAACACCAGGCTGCTACTTGCGAAGTATTTGAATGACATATTCAACCAGGCAACCCTGTCGAACGAATCTGCAGAAGGGATCAAGAAACTCCATGACACGACTGCAGAATGCTTAAGAGCAATTGAGAACTTAGGAATTGAAACGGCCACATGGGGGCCTATCATGTGTCATATAGTGACACGGAAGTTGGACAAGGAAACCAACAGACTGTATGAGCAGTCACTAACGGCACCAAGAGAAGTGCAAAAATTCGAGCAGCTACTGCATTTCTTAGAAACAAGATTTCAGTCGCTGGAAGCTGTACAAAGACGGAACAAACTCGAACCCAGAAAACAAGGAATTGGGAAAACATGGGAAAGTCACCAGGATCGGTGGGCAGTGAAGACGTACCACACTGCTGACATATCGTGCTTCCACTGCGGAGGATCACACAGCATTAAATCCTGCCCAAAATTTAGCAATCTAAATATATCCGCACGTTGGGACTTCATAAAGAATGAAAAATTTGGTTAAAATTGCTTCAAGCCTACAGGAAAATATAACTCCAGACACTTTTGCCCAGGGAAATGCAAGGTATGTAATAAAAGACATCATTGGCTTTTGCACGAAGATTTTAGCAAACAACAGCAACAACAGCCTCACAAGACCACAACGGCAATTTCCAGTGCGACAGCAACCAATGAGAACGAAAACATTGTTGCAAGCCTAGTAGGAAGACAGCATCGCAACGTTTTGCTTGCAACTGCCCTAATTAAGGTCCAGTCATCCTCAGGGAGTTTGGAGTATCTCAGAGCCCTGATAGACTCCGGATCACAAGCATCATTCATCACAGGAGATGCAGCTCAAACGCTGGGTATACCAGAAGAAAAGGTGAGAGTGCACATTTCTGGATTAGGCAAGAAAGGAGCAGGTACAGCCCGAGGACGATTAACTGTAAACTTACGTCCACGATTTCCAAGCAACTACACAACCACATGTGAGATGCTGATACTGCCACAGCTAACCAAGTCACTTCCAGAAAAACCAGTCCAAAACTATCAACTTCAGGACTGTAAGAATATGGTGTTGGCTGATCCACTATTTCAGAAACCTGGACCAATAGACGTTATCCTAGGAGCAGACATCTACAAGGAAATCATTTTGGAAGGAGTACGAAAATTCAACGAAGGCCTGTTAGCGCAAAACACGGAACTTGGATGGATCATCACGGGGAATGCAACAGCACCATCAGAAGAAAGGAAAATTCTTAGCATGGTCGCATGTGCTGCAGAAGATGAAAAACTCACAAAATTTTGGGAGATTGAAGAAGTTGTACCAGAAAAGATGATGTCCAACGAAGACAAGGAATGCGAAGAATTCTACAACTGCAACCACCAGAGAAATGCTGATGGTACATATACAGTGAAAATTCCGTTCAAGGAACCAATAGAAAAGCGTGGGGATTCGAGAAAAAAGGCAATCGCACGGTTCATTCAACTGGAGAAACGGTTAGAAGAAGATAAAGTTCTAGGCAAAGAATACAAAACATTCATGAAGGAATACCTATCTGGGTTACAACGCAGAACGAAATGGACTTCGAAAGAAGAGAATTTGCAAGTGGGAGATCTAGTGTTACAGAAGGATGACAGCAGTCCTCCCAATCGATGGCCTTTAGCAAGAGCAGCAGAAGTGCATCCAGGCACCTACGGTGTTGTCAGAGTTGCAGCTGTTAAGAAAAAGGAAGATACAATTCTCAAGCGTCCAGTTACCAAACTCGGTCCGGTACCAAGACAGGAGGCAGAGGAAGGAAGAAGAAAGCAAAGCAGGGGTAGTAGAGTGTCAACAGTAACAAAAACTATAACACTCTTACTTACGTTATGCACCATAATTTCGGCAACCAAGGGATCGTATACAGTAAAGTATCCGTCACCTGGCCTATTCATTGAAGAACTTGGCCACGCAAAACTCTCGAGGGGAAACTTCAGGATCGAAGTAGCAGTGAACATCTCCAGCATCCAAGTAGATGAAGAAGATATAAACAAGACAATCCAACAAATGAATACCTTATGCGACAAGGCACTGGTATTATCTGCAGAATCCCATTGCAAAGAATTAAATCATCACCTGAGAGAGCAGCAAAGACAGATCATCTGGAATATGAGAAGCATTTATAGTCAAGATGTCAGAACCAAGCGAGGATTATTAGGGCAACTACTAACCTCAGTGTTTGGAGTCAACGATGAAGTTTACCATGACATCGAATCATTGGAGAAAAATCAACTAGAATTAATACATTCATCTAATCGTCAGACGAAGATCATGTTGTCAACTGCAGCAACTCTAAATGAGACTGAAGCCAGAATATCCCAGAAGTTGGATAATTTTCGAAGAAAACTCAATGAAGGGTTGCTAGCAATCAATGAGATGGAACCTTGGTACAAGAAGACGGACGACAACAAGCTAAACATACATGTGTTGACATCATATCAGATGGCCACCAACTACTTACAAGAGATGGGTGAGAAGTACAAACAACTTCTAAATGTAAAATTTAAAAGGGCAGACATCATGCAATTTATTCCTTCGTCACAATTTGACAGAATAATGACTAATGCAATGGTCAATCTTCCAGCAAACCTAGAGATTCTTACTACGCCAACGCACAAGATGGAAGTTAGCTTCAACAATGAATCAATCGAGATCTTCAGTTATTTTCACATAACTGAGAAGCGGGAATACAACTTGATAAAACCAACTCCTATTCCAGTAAAGAAAGGAAATGGAACCTACGCATCACTGAACTTGCCAATGGAGTTCTTAGCTATCAACTACAACGAACAAACCTATTTTGAAATCCAAGAGGACAAGTTAAAGGAGATCGAGCCAATAGGAAAACATCTTTACCTATGTAGGCCATCCGCCGTTCGAAGTATTGAAGACAATCCTAATTGCATCATTGACGAAATCTATCCACGATTAAACAAGATCAAATGTTTGGTCCATCAGTTTACAGTTAAGACCCTGGTATGGAAGAAACTGTACGCAGCGAATACATGGTTGTTTATTCCCAATCAACCCACAACAGCAGCAGTACAATGCAGCGGGAATCGAGAAGATGTGAAGATTCAAGATGTTGGCATAATCCAGATATCCCCAGATTGTACTATATACAATATACACCAAACGGACTACCTTGCATACTCAGCTATTCACTACTATTCCTGTCGTAGCTGGGTTCAACAAACCAATGCAAGTAATTATTAACACTACTTTGCAGAATACGAGCACCCACCCTCAACTGCAAATGGAGGAACCTGTGTTGCTACCGTCCGATCATTTTCAACGCCTACAAGAAGAAGAGGACGAGTTGCAGCTACATCAGGAATATCCATTGTGGCACCATCAACATACCATCATGGTGAACACTGGTACTACAATCGGTATCTTGGTATCAGTTTGTATCATCTGGACATTATGGAAGTACTGGAGAAAGAATAGGAAACCGCAGCCACGCCCAAATTCAGACCCGTCAGAGAGCTTCAGGTTACAACCACTGCCACCTGGCGAAGAAGATGGAGAGACAGCCTCAGCCACACCATCCCGGCCCTTTGTCGCTCGGCAGAATGTTTAGGAACCAAAACATAATTTTAACTTTAAACTAAATATGCATACATTTCGTAAGCAACCTGTTGCATGCGGAAATTATAAACAAGGCATCAGCGTTTATTATCAGCACTGGTCGAATGACCCCGGTCAACAAACTGCAATCCTGCAATCTTGGCTGTTTGTTTGTTATGAAATTGAATACGCAAGTGCATATGCGAGCTGGAACTAGGGCAAATATTAAACTTTGTAAGCTAAGTCAGTATTTTTATATGTATAAATAGAAAAATATTCTATTCAATAAACATACAGTTTGAAGTCTTTGTTTCACTGTGTCACGCTGACCAACGGCCCCAGGTCTTTTTTGGTACATCATCTCGTGTGAGACCGCACGAGACCGTTGGTTTGCACCCCTTTTTAATTCCTGCACCCCTAAGATATTCCTGCAACTGTCCAAATTAAAATCATACAGTCCATTACAAGCTCCACCCTGAACACCTACTTTTGGGTGTCCTTCTTCTCAGTTGGTTGGAGCCCTGCACAGAGAAGTGTACACAACACGACAAGAATATTAGTTCCTGTCACTTTAAATGAACACACACAAATAAAATGCAAGAAGTAAATTAAAATAAGGTGGTCTATTGACTCAATATTTACACGCAGATGAAAGTTTGGACAAGTAGCATGTACTAAAATCGGGGCTAGTCAACGGTTTTACAATGAAATTACTAAGGTACATGGGGACAGTGCGTCCACGGGATCTGTCGGCACCTGAGTCCAAGAACGACCATTCTTAAACGCCAATGCAGGCTGCTCTCTCTGTTCCCGGAGTCCGATGACCACAGTGCCTTTATGAAAGGCTTTGTAAATTCAAAGCAAACGGTACCTAGATAAACTGGTACGCTACAGAATAGCATGCAACGTTCGATAAATTTTCAAAATGCGCACATCACTTGACTAAGCAGGTCACACTCTTAAAACAATGTTTACAATAACTTTTTGTTGGCGTAGGGGCCAAACAACTGTAGTTCTGATGATGGCAGGCCGGGAGACCTCGCCTAGGAGTATTCTGCGATGTAGCCTGAAGAGGCTGGTGAAGATAGCCCCAAAATGACTGAAGGTACTGCACTGAAGCAACACAAGTTGCGGGTTAAAGCAGTCTACTGGTGATATCCCCGAAGAGGGTACAAGAAACGAAGTCTAAGACGGTGAGGCAGATTCCGAAACGGCAGGAACTTTGATGCACAGGTAAGCTTTCTTAATAGAATCTCCACGATAATAATCCGTTCGAAGACGTATTTAAAAACTTACGATAAACGGGAATATCCAAGCTTACAACGATATGCGGTACTCACGACTTTTAACAACAACCCCAAGTACAACGCGTGCAGTTCGAGAAACAATAAGGCGGTGAACTGTACTTGAAACGTTTATTGAGCGATTTCTAATCGACGGAAAAGCACACCAGCACATATTTCACAGCTCTCCAGACGGCACCATAAGTCAACGGAAGCACACATTAGTTGGGAAGCGGTAGCGGAAGCGAAATTATACTCTCTTCAGAGATCCACCCCGCGGTCGCATAAAGCGAAACCGCAGGGAGGCGAACTTGACACACTTACGGTTTAGTTCAGAGTCGTGCGGTCATTGAATTATAAAATCGCAAGCAATTCGACGATGGCCCTGCGTCGGAAATGCATCTCACTTCTACAACGACAGGCTGCATTTTCCGTCGCATGATTGCACCACTAAACGTAACATGACCAAATAACTCGGGAAAGCCCCGGGCCATTCAAACCGCCTACTTGTCGCCCTAAAAACAATAAAAGAAAGCGATAACGGACCACGTCACTGCAACGCTGCAGAAAGAACAAAGAACACAAAAAGTTCCAGAATAATCGAAAGCTGATTAAGCGATTCCAGGGAACTCGTGTGTATCAGAACAAGAATGAATACTAGGAAATCGAGAAGCTAAAACTGTATTGTTTGCAGAACGGAACAAAGGGTAAATTTATAACTGAATTTCGATGAATGTAAATGGGTCTGTAATACGTCAGCATATGAAGAATTAACAAAGTTTGGAAGAGTGCATACGCCGTCAGAGGAAACATCTAACCCATGTAATTTTTCGTACTTAATTTGCAAAGATTCTTTTTTCAATTGTTATAATTATCTATATTGTCGTGAACAATGACTACTCTATTTAAATTGACTTTTCAATATGCAAATTTTCAAATATTAAGATGATAGCGCCTGAGACTCTTTCAGGGGTTTGGGTTCTATTATCTAGTTACTTTGTTCTGAAAAAAAATGATTTTTAAGCATTTTTAACTATTCATTCGAATTGAATGTCATTTCTAATGTCAACCAAATCTCAACAGTAATTCTCAAATCTCAATGACAAATGCCCAATTCTAAGAATTGTACATTATAACTTTATATAATACGGTAAGTTATTGTTTCTTAATTAATTGCACCGTTTAAAATGTCTTTATTTGCTTTATAGCTGAAAATGTTAAAGACTGTAATCGACTTTTTTTGCAGCTTCTTGCAATGCAGCTGTCACGAACAAATCACCAGTGTTACGCATCGTCCAATACCACAAAACCAAAAATCCCTGGCAGCAACCAGCTAATAGTACAATCCCAGGTCTACTCCTATCTCTTTCAATACCTTCTGGAATGGACCCCTTCTAAACAGCTCTCTGCAATGCAGCACTCACGTATGGATCACCGGTGTTAAGCTTTGTCCAATACTCCAAAACTCAAAATCCTTGACAGCAAATAGCTAATAGAACCATTCCAGATCTGCTCCTGTCTCTGCTGCTACCTTCCGGAATGGATCCTCTCGCTTCACCGCCACTTTTATGGTCTTTCTACTCAGCAACACTTAGATTGATGTAAACACCTTTTTATTTATGTTACTTATCAAATGTATTCTTCTCAATAAAACTGTTCCAATTAATTCTTTAATTATTCACTTCTAAATAACAATCCTTGTATCCACTAAGTTTTACCACTTTGCCAATTATCTTCTGTAATTGAATTCTTTGTTTTTCTTACTTGCCTCTTAATATTTTTTTATATACACCACGTAGATTTAGATTACCCTTCTTAAATAAGCCAAGACATTTTACATTAAAAGAGGGTTAAATTCGATATTTTTTTAATTAGATCAAAACGATTTTCTTTACATGTTTTTCAAGTTGTTATTTTCTAATAATGGGACCAAACTTCCTAACTACCATATTTCCATTTTTTTATACCTCCTATATTCTATTCTTATTTGATATCTACCTGCTTCAATTACATCCTTATTAGAATTTTGAATTTGTCATTACTTATACTACCGTCTCTTAAATATTCTTTTTATATTCAAAACACCTCTAAACGTTCAATAGATATCATGTCATTACTATATATATATATATATATTTCGTATGAGACATATTACATTAAACAGACTTACTAGGTAACATTCTTTAAATTAACTGAAAATTAATGCTAAAAATAACTAACACAACTAACATTGCCGGTGTGATTATAAATCGAGCTTTAAGTTAAGAAGCCAGTCTTTTCCCTTTGTTGTTAATGAGTATATGTCCTCGGGATTTCCGTCGTAACGATATATTGGACATTCGGTTACAATGTGGGTTATGGTTTGTTCTTCTGCTCCACATTCGCATTCTGCAGATTCTGTGTAGCCCCATTTGTGCATCAAACTTTTACACGAACAGCAACAATAGAGACAGTCATAAATAGTGGCTACTATGTCATTACTAATTTGCTTTAACTCAAATTTATTCATGAAACTTTTATAAACATCATCAATCTTTTTTAATGGGTTAATATGGATTGTACTAACATCCCAATTTCTTTTATACATTTTAATTTTATCTACAACCAACGTATGGTGTATCATAACCTATTTTCCTCAAATTAAAAAAATATTTAAAATAAATCAACTTAACAAGCCTACGTCTAAGCTCAGTGGTAGATTCCACAATGGCGTCAGCGTAAGAAGGGGTGTGGGCGTTACCCTGGGCGATGCTGCTAATTGATTGGTGTAAACTTTTAATACTTTTATTTCTACGGACACTCTTATATATACAAACAAAACTTAATATTATAGATACACAAAAAAAACACGAAACGGAATATATATACAAAGGGTCATCTAGACCCGGGCGCTGGGGGCGCGGGAGGTGATGGGGCAGCCTTTCCTACTGGCCGGAGGCGGGGAACGCGGCCTGGACGCAGTCCGGTCCTTCCGGGAAGCAGTCCGGGGCACGGCTTGTAGCGGGCGCTGGGAAGTCCTCCTTGGACGTCGGCGGATCGAGTAGGCCTCTCGGGGACGGCGGCTGGAGCGGGGCGTTGCCGGGGCGCGGGGTCGGCCTTCCGCTAGGTGAGTCCGGGGACGGGTGGTCCGTCGCCAGCGGGGGCCGCGACGTGGGCTGCTATCGGGGCAGGTAGCCCGCCACAGGGCTTCGAGCTCGGCTTCCTCGGCGTCCGTCAGTCTCACCTCGAGGTCCCAATTGAGGATCCGTGGACGGGGAGCCTGGGGGGTCGGCGGGCGGCGCAGCCGGGCAAAAGGTGCGTCTCGCAGGTGCTGCACCAACGGGCTCCTCTGTGGGGTGCCGAGCTCCGGATCGCTCTCGTCCGTAAGGCCAACGAAATCCGGGGTGAACGCCCTTGTCGGCGTCCGTGGGCTCCCTGACGGCAGGCGTCCCTCCCAGTACGGAGGTGGCCGGTTCAGCTCCTGGATCCGGGCGCGGGCGATCTGGGCCAAGGGGGAGGCAGGGGGCGTCTGGGGCGATGGGCCGAATAATTCCTCGTGGCGGCGCTTTCTGGAACACAAGGCTCGATGTCAGGCGGCGGGCGAGAGAGGAAACCTCCAATGGTTCCGGACTGGCTTACGTGTCAGACCTGGGGGTGCCCATGGCGGAAGTGGTTCGAGTTCCCAACTTTGCCCGAAGACGGAAGGCAGCAGAGTCCAATGCGGAGGATTGGCCCTAAGTCCACGTATGTGATAGGTTCTGGAGAGGGCTGTGGCTGGTAGGTCCTTGGAAGGCTGGAGCTGCTAGCGGGGCCGAGTGGATGCTGCAGAAGACAAAGTCCAGAAGTGGCTGGATGCTGCAGAAGGCAAAGTCCAGAAGTGGCTGGATGCTGCAGAAGACAAAGTCCAGAAGTGGCTGGCTGCTGCAGAAGACAAAGTCCAGAAGTGGCTGGATGCTGCAGAAGACAAAGTCCAGAAGTGGCTGGATGCTGCAGAAGACAAAGTCCAGAAGTGGCTGGATGCTGCAGAAGACAAAGTCCAGAAGTGGCTGGATGCTGCAGAAGACAAAGTCCAGAAGTGGCTGGATGCTGCAGAAGACAAAGTCCAGAAGTGGCTGGATGCTGCAGAAGACAAAGTCCTGAAGTGGCTGGATGCTGCAGAAGACAAAGTCCAGAAGTGGCTGGATGCTGCAGAAGACAAAGTCCAGAAGTGGCTGGAGGTCCTGGAGAGGCTGGATGGTTCCTCGAGCTGAAGTGGCTACTGGTGGACTCTCCTGGGTTGAGTAATTTCCTACTGCCAGCGTCTGACTATTTAAAGGAGCCAGTCCTTTGTCAAACGCGATCTCGCAGCTCATTGGTCGAAGTAGAAGGGATGATTTGCCCGTTTTCGATATATTTCGGATTATAGCGTTTAATTGAGCGTCGCGATCAATTATCGACTTGATTTGAGTCGCAATCAATAGTCGTTCAAATGTCGATTCTAACGACACCCAATTTGCTAGGTTTTGGTAAAGATTAGTTCAACTTGGAATTTTTAATTCCGTGTTCGGCGTAAAACTTAATTAAGTATTACTCTTCTGGCGTATGTTAATAAGTTTATTATACTTCGTTACAAAATGCCTTTCCCCGGGCCGCTGTGTATGCTGAATTTCGGCCGCTCCGCCCGCATGCATTCGCTGGCTGATGGAAAAATTCGTTTTTCTCGATCTGCCTGGGTGCTAGAAACTTGGGATTGATTTTATCAGGTGGCGGCTTATTCCTCCTATCGGCAGGTATCCTTATGTGGGATTAAAACAGAGCGCACTCTGTTTTAAGAGCGTTTTAGTGAAAATTTCTTAATTCAATCTGCAAACATTCGTGAGGCGTATTTCGCTTGCTGTCACCTTTCTTGGCCGGCCGGTTCCAATAAAGTTTATGGTTGCAATCTTGCTGCACTTTAGAAATTCGTTGTAATTGCACTTATTTTTATGATTTTAGGGTTTTGAAAAATACTTTTGCGTAGGATCGCGGCGGTTAGTTAAGCAGATGTAATATTCTTTGTTCTTCTGGCGCCTTTCGGGCGGCGTACGTTTCCTTTGTTTTTTCGATCTGTTTAACGGTTCATATCAATTCCCCCCTCCTTTGGCGTCCGCGATCCGGTCACAAAAAGGTTAGGGAGAGAAGGGGCGGAGTTGGTCTGCGTGAATTTTGAGGGCCTGTTGTCCTCTTTGGATCCTATAGATGCTTGGGCCAAGTTGGTCCAAGATTTGGTAAGGTCCACTCCATTTTGGTTGGAATCCTGCATGAATCCCAGCTGTGGCGTTCGAGAGAGGGTGATTTTTCACCATTACCAGCTGATGACGTTGAAAAGTGGGGCCGCTGGTGTCTGGTGTTTCCGGGTGTTGAGCGATGGCTCGGTTTCGGATGCCCTCGTCTCGTTCGGCGCGGTTGTGTGTCCGCGGTTCGTGGGGCCTTTGTGGCGGTTGCATAGGTTGCCGGAATCTCCACTCCCCAGGGCGGTCCAACTCCTTTCCGTACATTGCGTGGGCCGGAGAACACCCTAAGGCAGTGTTATGGCGATTCCGCAGGCTGAATAGGGTTGCAGGCAGGTGCTTGTCCCACTCGCGGTGGTTCCTTCCTTGCAGGTGCAGGCGTAGTCCCTTTTTTATTTCCTGGTTCCTTCGCTCTGTTGGGTTCGCCCGGGGGTGATAAATGGCGGTCGTCCATGGCTGGACATCCCACTGCAGGCAAGCTCGCATCCATTGTTTGCTAATGAATTGGCGTCCGTTATCGGTCAGCATGGCGCTCGGGTATCCCAGGCGGGGAAAAACCTCATTTCGCAAGGTGCGGATGATGATGGGGGCGGTGGCTTTGGCTAGAGCGAAGGCTTCTGTCCACCGGGTGAAGAGGTCGGTTATTACCAGGATGAACTTTTTCCCAGTGGCTGATGAGGGGTAGGGGCCCATGAGGTCGAGTGCAATCGTGTCCCACGCTCGGTTGGGTTGGTGCGGCCTCAGGGTGGCTTTGGCTTGATGGCGGCCCTTCTTGCATCTCAAGCAGAGCAGGCATTGGCGGACGTAGTTCCGGACATCTTCTCGTACATGCGTCCAATGGAAGTGCGTAAGGATGGCCCGCGTCGTTTCGGCGATGCCGGGGTGTCCTACCAGGTCTTGGTCATGGTATTGGTAGATAACCTTTGGCCGGCTTTCTTCCGGAACAAACAGGCGCGGACCCTGCTCCGTTCGGCGGTAGAGCAACCCATCCTCTATATGGTATTGTTCTTGTACGGCTAAGAGATCCGGGGTTGGGTCCTCGGCGAAGTAGCTTTGGTGCCATGAGTTGACTAACTCTTGACAGTAATTATCCTGTCTTTGGTCCTGTGCAATGGTCTCCCATAAAGTCTCTTCGACTGCGTCCAGTAGGCTTAGGGATGACTTGCCTGGTGGCTCCGTGACGGTAGCATGGTTGCTTGCACGTTGATACCTCGGTGAGTCCTCACCGTGTGGTGTTTGGCTGCTGGCCGCATAATTTCCTGTAGCGGGTTCCTGGAACCTGGGAAATCCTTTCTTAGCGGGTTGGCTGGCCGTTACACGTTTTTGGGCGAAGCGCTTGTTGTGAATGGGAGGTAGCAGTACTGTCGGGTCATCCCACACTGCTTCGGCCGGCTGTCCAGTCGGCTGTCGAGATAGCGCGTCCGGCAACTCGTTGTGCTTTCCGGGGCAATGCTCGATTGTGAATTGGAACTCCTGTAGCAGGAGAGCCCAACGGGTGAGTTTAGCTCGCTGGTCCTTCAAGGTGTTGAGCCAGGTGAGGGCGCGGTTATCGGTCCGGAGGGTGAACTGCCTGCCTTCTAAGTAGGGTCGATATTTTTTTATCGCCCATACGGCGGTTAGGCACTCTTGTTCGTTGGAGTGATAACGCTGTTCGGCTGGCAGGAACCGGGTGCTGGCGTAGGAGATGACGTCTCGACCTCCATCGGGACGTTCCTGGTAGAGCACGGCGGCGATGCCAAATTTGCTGGCGTCTGTTTGTAAAATGAAGGGGCGAGAAGCATCGGGTCGGGCTAACTTCAGCGGTGTCTGAAACAGTTGTTTCACTTGTTGAAATGTTTGCTGAACGTCTGGGGTCCAAGTCCAGCGCTTTTTAGTGCTTAGTAGGTCGGTGAGAGGGGCCGCAACGTCGGCGAATCGGGGAATGTACTCGCGTAGCAAATTGCATATGCCTAGGAACTGTCGTAACCCCTTTCGGTTAGTAGGGGGCGGGGCGTTGGTGACCTGCTGTACGTGACCTGGTTGAGTTTCGTTTCCCTCTGGGCCAACGATATGCCCTAGGTAGTGCAGTGTGGATTTCCCGAAGTGGCATTTTTCTGGCGAGCATATGAGCCCATGTTCCTGTAGTCGTTCAAAGACCTTGCGGAGGTGTTGAAGGTGCTGCTCCCATGATTCGGAGTAGATGATGATGTCATCTAAATACACGAGGCAGAATTTATGGAGGTAACCCACCAGTACTTCCCGGGCCATCAGCCTTTGAAAGGTCATTGCTGCCGTCTTGAGCCCGAATGGCATGACTCGAAATTGATAGGCTGCGCCATCCGGAGTTGTGAACGCGGTGTAGGGTTTGGCTTGGGGATGTAAACTTATCTGCCAGTACCCCGACTTTAAGTCAAGTGAGGAGAAGATGCTCGCTGAACCTAGATCTTTGATGGTTTCGTGGATCAAGGGTAGTACCGCCGGCTCATTGATGGTGGCTTCGTTTAGCCTACGAAAGTCTAAACAGAACCGGGGCGTAGAATCCTTTTTCTCCACGATGACGATTGGCGAGTTATGTGGTGACTGGCTAGGCTCGATGAAACCGCGTGCCAGCATCTCTTCTACTTGCTCGGCGATGATCTTCTTTTTTGTTTCGGAATATCGGTAATTTGGGCTGCGTATAGGGGCATCGGTTTTTACATGAATCTCGTGCTGCAGGGTGCGCGTAGGTGGCGCCGAGGGCCTCCAAATTTCGGGGAAGTCTTCTAGTAGCTGATAGAGGTTGTGTTCCTGCTCGCGAGGGAAGTCATGCTTCAACTGGGGAAGTTCCATCGGGTCATTCGCTGGACGCGGGTCTTGTTGCTCGACCAGGCAATGAGTGGTTTCTCGGGTCCTCACGCCGTGGTGTATGCAACGCCGTGCGAAATCAAAGGTAGCCTCGTGTTCCGTAAGCCATGGTAGACCGAGAATGATGTCCTCCCTTAAATCCTCTGTTATGATGCACTGTATGACGTAGTTATTTCTACCGATCTGCATTTCCAAGCTTGTTTCTCCTCGTAGGGTCAGGGTTGCCTGTTCTTTGGCCATTTTGGCCGTTCTTTGTGCGTAGCTACCCGTCCCGGGGTGTTGCACTAGCTTGGCGCTAATGAAGTTATGCGTTGCCGCTGAGTCAATTAGGGCACGCATCTCCCGCTGTGGTGACCCTAGGTTCACCATGATATACGGGAGGTTGTGGCAGTTGGCCGTACTTATTGTGGAGCATTGTGTTGGACCCTGGGCGGTGCTTCGGCCTCGACGCGCCCGGGCCTTCGCCAGTTTTCCGGCGGTGGTAGTTGTCTAGCTTCGGGGGCGTTCATGGGGGCTTTTCCTGTTGCCTGTGGTGCTGGCCGGTGGCGTCGTGGGCAATCCTTATTGAAGTGGCGTCCCGGGCAAAAATAGCAGCGGGGTAGATTGGGCTCGGCTGGCTCTCGCGGACGTGTCTCGCGGTTTGGCGTTGGTGCGCGGTCGTCCATGTCTTTCTCAATTGCAGCCACCTTGTCCAACAGTTCCTCAATGGTTTCTGGTACAGCGACACGTAGATAAGGCCGAAGGGCCGGTTTTAATAGCTCTATCATTACTGGAATGCTGGCTCCCACTGACTGTTCGGTGTCCAGTCGGCGTATCAGTTGTATTTTGCGAAGAAGGAAGAGTTCGCCGTTTTCCTTTTGTCCCTGCTTTTGTCCGTAGAGCTGTGTCTTCAAGGAGGCTCGTACATCTGCGCTGTCGAATTTCTTTAAGAGCCTTTCTTCAAATTCATTCCATGAGAGTGGAAGTGAAGCGTATGGTTTCCACCATTGGCTAGCCTTCCCCTGGAGACAGTTTGTGGCTACTTTCATTAGTTCCGTTGTAGTACATCCGCTTTGCGCATGGTAGCGGGCGCACTCTGCGATGAACTCTTGGGGGTGATCTAACTCCTCGCCTTTAAAGGTTGGTGGAAGATCGACTTTCTTGGGCACAGCCATTCGTCCCAAAATTGCCTGGAATTGTTCGTCGGTTAATGTGATCGTGGGTGCTGCTGGAGCTTGTTCTGGGCGCCACTGGGTGTTTTCTACCACTCCCAGAAGTGGTGCTGGTTGGTTGGATCCTGCTGCTGTAGCTGCTAGGTTCGCAAGGTGGTGTGCCATTTGCTGTTGGTTGTCTTCGTTGACTTCCTGTCGCACTGGGCTGGGACTTGGAGGCGGTGTCCTTTGTCCACACGGGAATGAGGGTGCGCTGTCTTCTATTATTTCCGAACTGTTCAGACTTCCTCCTTGTAGCGGTGTCCGCTGAGGTTCCTCCATGATCCTTGGCGGAGTTGTCTCCATGTTTCCCTTCCTTCTTGACTTCACCATTGTAGTGGGCGTGACTTCCCTCTGGTGTCCACCAAAGGTTTGCCCCACGTTCCGGGCGACAATTAACAAGCCTACGTCTAAGCTCAGTGGTAGATTCCACAATGGCGTCAGCGTAAGAAGGATATAGATACACAAAAAAAACACGAAAAGGAATATATACACAAAGGGTCATCTAGACCCGGGCGTTGGGGGCGCGGGAGGTGATGGGGCGGCCTTTCCTACTGGCCGGAGGCGGGGAACGCGGCCTGGACGCAGTCCGGTCCTTCCGGGAAGCAGTCCGGGGCACGGCTTGTAGCGGGCGCTGGGAAGTCCTCCTTGGACGTCGGCGGATCGAGTAGGCCTCTCGGGGACGGCGGCTGGAGCGGGGCGTTGCCGGGGCGCGGGGTCGGACTTCCGCTAGGGGAGTCCGGGGACGGGTGGTCCGTCGCCAGCGGGGGCCGCGACGTGGGCTGCTATCGGGGCAGTTAGCCCGCCACAGGGCTTCGAGCTCAGCTTCCTCGGCGTCCGTCAGTCTCACCTCGAGGTCCCAATTGAGGAGCCGTGGACGGGGAGCCTGGGGGGTCGGCGGGCGGCGCAGCCGGGCAAAAGGTGCGTCTCGCAGGTGCTGCACCAACGGGCTCCTCTGTGGGGTGCCGAGCTCCGGATCGCTCTCGTCAGTGAGGCCAACGAAATCCGGGGTGAACGCCCTTGTCGGCGTCCGTGGGCTCCCTGACGGCAGGCGTCCCTCCCAGTACGAAGGTGGCCGGTTTAGCTCCTGGATCCGGGCGCGGGCGATCTGGGCCAAGGGAGAGGCAGGGGGCGTCTGGGGCGATGGGCCGAATAATTCCTCGTGGCGGCGCTTTCTGGAACACAAGGCTCGATGTCAGGCGGCGGGCGCGAGAGGAAACCTCCAATGGTTCCGGGCTGGCTTACGTGTCAGACCTGGGGGTGCCCATGGCGGAAGTGGCTCGAGTTCCCAACTTTGCTCGAAGACGGAAGGCAGCAGAGTCCAATGCGGAGGATTGGCCCTAAGTCCACGTATGTGATAGGCTCTGGAGAGGGCTGTGGCTGGTAGGTCCTTGGAAGGCTGGAGCTGCTAGCGGGGCCGAGTGGATGCTGCAGAAGACAAAGTCCAGAAGTGGCTGGATGCTGCAGAAGGCAAAGTCCAGAAGTGGCTGGATGCTGCAGAAGACAAAGTCCAGAAGTGGCTGGCTGCTGCAGAAGACAAAGTCCAGAAGTGGCTGGATGCTGCAGAAGACAAAGTCCAGAAGTGGCTGGATGCTGCAGAAGACAAAGTCCAGAAGTGGCTGGATGCTGCAGAAGACAAAGTCCAGAAGTGGCTGGATGCTGCAGAAGACAAAGTCCAGAAGTGGCTGGCTGCTGCAGAAGACAAAGTCCAGAAGTGGTTGGATGCTGCAGAAGACAAAGTCCAGAAGTGGCTGGATGCTGCAGAAGACAAAGTCCAGAAGTGGCTGGATGCTGCAGAAGACAAAGTCCAGAAGTGGCTGGAGGTCCTGGAGAGGCTGGATGGTTCCTCGAGCTGAAGTGGCTACTGGTGGACTCTCCTGGGTTGAGTAATTTCCTACTGCCAGCGTCTGACTATTTAAAGGAGCCAGTCCTTTGTCAAACGCGATCTCGCAGCTCATTGGTCGAAGTAGAAGGGATGATTTGCCCGTTTTCGATATATTTCGGATTATAGCGTTTAATTGAGCGGCGCGATCAATTATCGACTTGATTTGAGTCGCAATCAATAGTCGTTGAAATGTCGATTCTAACGACACCCAATTTGCTAGGTTTTGGTAAAGATTAGTTCAACTTGGAATTTTTAATTGCGTGTTCGGCGTAAAACTTAATTAAGCATTACTCTTCTGGCGTATGTTAATAAGTTTATTAAGCTTCGATCGGTTGCGCGCTATTTTTACAGGAATTTTGAGACTATTCACGCCTTCCTGTGATGCTTCCTTCCGCTAATTAAAATTTAATTTGTAATTTTGCATCCTTGCCCGCTGTACTCGGTCGTGGCCCTGATTTCGTCGTTACAAAATGCCTTTCCCCGGGCCGCTGTGTATGCTGAATTTCGGCCGCTCCGCCCGCATGCATTCGCTGGCTGATGAAAAAATTCGTTTTTCTCGATCTGCCTGGGTGCTAGAAACTTGGGATTGATTTTATCAGGTGGCGGCTTATTCCTCCTATCGGCAGGTATCCTTATGTGGGATTAAAACAGAGCGCACTCTGTTTTAAGAGCGTTTTAGTGAAAATTTCTTAATTCAATCTGCAAACATTCGTGAGACGTATTTCGCTTGCTGTCACCTTTCTTGGCCGGCCGGTTCCAATAAAGTTTATGGTGGCAATCTTGCTGCACTTTAGAAATTCGTTGTAATTGCACTTATTTTTATGATTTTAGGGTTTTGAAAAATACTTTTGCGTAGGATCGCGGCGGTTTGTTAAGCAGATGTAATATTCTTTGTTCTTCTGGCGCCTTTCGGGCGGCGTACGTTTCCTTTGTTTTTTCGATCTGTTTAACGGTTCATATCAAACTTTATTTTAACTTTTTTCTTAATTTTCCCTTTTTATTCAAACAAGTAATAATATCTTTTAACATTTTCGTTTAAAGAACTTTATAACAATTAAAATAAATTTACATTTCAATTATAACATTCTAACTTTTTTTTAACAAGCAACAACTTTTAAATGCTCTATTTCCTTCGTTCATGCAATATATGGGAATAACATAGTTATATGTTATCTCCCTCTTATTCTTCCATCTCTTTCATTTATTAGTTCATAAGTGTTACTATTATTAAATATTTTTTGAATCTTATAAGCTCCTTCATATGCATATAAAAATTTTGCACATATTTTGTCTTTCCTGTTTGCTAATCTAAGTTTTTTTACAATTATTACCAATTCCCCTATTTGAAATTGCAACCGTTTTAATATCTTTTTATTTTGCTTCTCCTCGTATATGTCTTGAATTGTCTTTAACCTTCTTCTAGTTCTTTCTTACAATTCAATTATTTCAACATTACTTATTTACACAAAGTAATTGCACTCATCTCCGTTGTTGCATTCGGAACATTATTTATAAAACTCTCTACTTCTGGCAAATGTTGTACCCATTTATTATGATTTTCAAGTGTTAGTATGTTTAAATATTTGATCACCTCATTGATGTATCTTTCTGCAATATTACTTTGAGAATGTCTTATACTACAACAACAAATCTTTATTTCTTTCCTATACAAATTATTGATTAATCTTGCATTTCTCAAATATGTTGCATTGTCTGCCAATATTCTTCTCGGTTTACCCACTTGTTCTTGAAAATGTCCAATTGATTTAATAACATGTTTTGTATTACTGGTTTTTGCTGGATATAATTTTAAAAATTTCGAAAACGCATCTACCATAATCAGAATATGCTGGTAACTATACTGTTCTATAACTAAATTTCCTAAGTAATCAATAGCTACCAGTTCCATCGGTTCGTTTACTCTAATACTTTTAACAATATTCTGAGTTTTAAAATTCTTTTCCTTCGCAAACTGACAAATTTAGTAAGTTTGTATTAATCGTGTAATTAATTAATTTGATGTCGCTTTTCCCATCCAAACATTCACAAAACATTAACCATGTCCAAATATTGTATGTATTTCCTCAACAACTTCTAACATGTCTTCCCTACTTAAAACCATCAATTCTTTATTTTCGATAATCTTTACTAACAAGTTTTCTTTAATTTGATAACCTTTATAATTATTTTCTTGACTTTGCAATACTAAATTTCTTAATTCTTGAATTTCTTCTAACGTCTGCTTATTTAAAATTTCTTGTCTTCACATCCTTCCTTCGTCATACATTTTCTCAATTCCAATTAAGTTTTGTTTTGGATTTTCATAGTTTGGTAAATTCTTTCTACTTAAGAAGTCTGCAACTACATTAATTTAATCTTTATGGTTTATGTTTAATTTCAAATTCATATTGTTGTAAGTACAATGCCCTGATGTATAACCTATCATTATGAAAAGTTTTATTTTTCAGAAAAAAAATCGCTGAATTATCCGTTTCAATGTCAAATTTGTGTCCAGTTAAATAAAATCTAAATTTATTAATTGCAAATATGATCGCCAACATTTATGTCTCAGCTATGGTGTATCTGATTTTATACTTGTTTAGTATCCTTGAAATAAAACATATTGGTACCTTTATCCGTTCTTGTATTTGTATTAACTCAGCTGCAATTGCTTGATCGGAAGCACCCCTACGAAGTATAAACTTTTATTTAAAGTTCGGATATTTTAATAATAATCCTTCATGAAATCTCTGTTTGATAGTATTCAATGCTTTTTCTGGTTCTTCGTTCCATATCCTTTTAACATCCTTCCTTAATAATTGCACTAAAGTAACGTCAACTCTGAGTAGTTCTTTATAAACCTTTTATAATAATTGAAAACACCTAATAAACCTCTTAACTTCTTTAAATTCTTCGGACGAAGTAAATTCTTAATTTCCTCAAGACGTTTTTCATTCATGGTTACTTCATTCTTACTTATTTTATATTCTAAATATGTTACATTTTCTTGCATACATTCACATTTTGATAGATTTAATTTTAGCCCATTTTTATTTAATGTTTCTATTACAATTTCTACATGCTTTAAACATTGTTGCTCGTTTTTAGAAAGCAATAAGGTATCATCAATATAATGCACACAAAAGTCTTCAAATTGATTTAAAATCTTCTGCATTGCTCTCGCAAGAGCAGCACATTATGTTGAAAGACCAAATGGTACCACTTTATATTGAAAAATCTCCCCATCGATACTGAAACCTGTATACTACCTCGACTCTTCATACAATGGAATAAGCCAAAACGAGTTTTTTAAATCTAACTTTGTTAGTATTTTTTTATCCCATATTATACTTAACAATCCATCAATCTTTTGTGGAGATTCATATTGTGGCTTTGTTATTTCATTGATTCTACGTGCATCTAAACATAAACGAAGCGAACCATCACGTTTCATAACTACTACCAAAGGATTGATAAAATTTCTTTTTGAAGATTCTACTACTCCATCTTTTACCATTTTCTGTATCTTTTCCTTAACTTGTGCTCTTAATGCAAAATGAATTGGATAAGATTTACTGTTAAAACTTTTTGATTCGTCAAGCTGTAACCTGTGAATATATTTCTGTGCTTGTCCTACTTGTTCATTGATAATCCCTTTATTTCTATTAATTATTTCTAATATTCGGCCCTTAAATTGTAGATTTTTCTCTTCTATTTTCAAATCATTCAACAATACCCCTCTATCAGTATAATCATTTTTTGTATTCACTATTGTATTATTATTAATTATTATACCTTTGTTCTATTTCAATGCGTCTCCAATACTTTTTGATTGGCAGCACTTATTTTCTTAGCAGCCACTTTTGGTACTGTTCCAAGATTTAATTAACCCCCTTAGATGAATGCACTTTTGCTCCCCATCTAATTTTATTCCCAATTGTTGGATTATATCGGTTCCCAATACCATATCGACACTTAGACCTTTTACGAGGAACAATCTAACAATACCTTCCCATTGATTAATAACTATTTTAATATTCAACATTTGGTTACTAGTCGATATATTTGTATACCATAAACAAGGGCTCCTCTAGACGCTGCACACTGGTTTTCGCTTCCCGCAGCAGCTCCAAAAATTGTCAAACTTAGCTTTGAAAACTATCACAAATGGTTCAGGTTCAATTTTCTCTGGGACTGCACTTTGAAACTTTACTAAATCAAGCACAACTAGCCTCGACATAATGGTGAATAAATAAAACTCAACAAATCGCACAAATCATATACTTTTATGTACGAAATCAAGTTAAAACTTGGGAGCCAAAATTACAAACAAGCTTTCAGCTTCGCTTCGCTATTAAACAAAAAATTGACAAGCTGGGTTTCTACAGCAACATAAAGACAGGCGTTGTAAAAAGTCTCTACGACAGAGCCAAAGTTGTTTGCTCTAATGATAACATTTTCAAAAAATAGAAAGAATTTATTATTAATGTTTTACAAGATAATGGCTATCCAGAGACTCTTGTTCGGAAAATTTTCAATACACGAAGCAATGCCACACACATACAAAGGAATGACACTCAAAAATATAGTACTCTAACTATACCATATATTCCAGGCATATCTGACAAAATTAGACGAATTGGAAATAGATTCAACGTTAGGACGGTATTCAAAACGATGAATACTTTGCGGTCAGTTCTTACAAAAACTAAACCGTTCAACGAAGAACAAAATCCAAGGAATTGTATATATAGTATTCCCTGTGAATGCGGGAAATATTATATCGGTGAAACATCCAGACCTTTAGCAGTTAGAGTTAAAGAACATAAAAATATGATGAAAACGTATCAATTCATAAAGTCTAAGCTGGCAGAATATGCTTGGGATGAAAACCGTAAGATACAATGGCACAACACAAAGATCTTGTCTAAAGAATCGATGTCAACTAGGCGAAAAATTAAGGAAACGGCATATATTTTACCTAACGAAGAAAAATGCGTGTCGTCTTTCTCAATATTTTTAGACAATAGTTGGCTATCGATTCTTAAAGATGAGATCAAGTAGGTATAGATATCAACAAACGTCAATGTCAAAAAATTCATTAGAGGTTGGTCGTTTTTCCTTCCAGTGAAAAAAGCTAAGTTCTTGTTCGTTTTAATTGTTATTCGTTAATAACGAGAGCAGATTGTCCCTCGAAACGTTCGTTCTTAATATTTTCGTTATTTAATATTTTTAATTTGCAGAGTGGCGAAATACCCAAATAATAATATGAATCTACATGCATTCCCTCTGCGCTAATTATGTGACCTAAGGACTTAACACTATCTTTTAGAAATTCAGATTTGGTCAATTTGACCGTCATCCCGGGCCTGGATAGTTGAGTTAGAACTAAACTTAATTGACGCTCGTGCTTCTCGAAAGTCTGAGACGCAATCAAAATATCGTCGACAAACACCGTAGTAAAACACAGTACTTCGGGCCCTAATACTCTGTCTAAACACTTACTGAATACAGCAACTTCCATTGACGAGAAATGCTGTGAATTTTCGTGGCGCTTCGTCCAACGGAACTTGCCAGTACCCACATGTTAGATCTAGTGATGTGAAATACTTTGCCTCATTAAATTTTTGGAATATTTCCTCTAAATTTGGTGGTAACCCCCGATCGGGAACTAAAATTTTGTTTAAGCGTCTCGCATCCAAACATATCCGGACAGATCCATCTTTCTTAGTAACAACCACTATAGGATTTGAAAATGGGGAATCTGATTTCTTTATGACCCCCCACGCTAGCATACGCTCTAATTCCCTCTGTACCGCTTCCCGTCGCAAATGCGGAATCGGATACGATTTTTGTATAAACGGTGTATCTTCTGATACGCACAGTTTACAGGTAAAAACCTGGCACAGCCCCGGCCTATCTGAAAGAATGTCTGCATATTTGTGTTTAGCTTCTTCAACTAATTTTCCTTTTTGACTTTTGCTGATAATTGCCCTACAATGATGCACTAACTTGTGCTTCTGCACATGATTTTCATAGACATTTTTAAACGGTAGTACTGCAAGACAGTATTGAAAAGTATAATTTTGTTGGGTTTGATAATTACTTGCAACAAATTCTTCATCGCGACCTGCTTTCAGTTCGTTTAATACCACCTCTAATTCTTTACTAAGATCGTCCATTTGTTCATTTTCTTGTTCAAACTTAGAAGCTACATGTTTACCCATTCCCTGTTATTTTTGGGCGAATAATTCTACATTTTGCAATTTAAAATCTAATTGGAAGTTTAACTGTACAGCGGGTGATGCTAGTTCATGCGAAAACAAGTTATCAACAAACCTTTCAATAAATATTTTCTAAAAATTTCAGTATTTCTTTCTTAAGGTCAATTTCGGCTTTCTTTTTAACCAGAAAGTCCATACCCAAAGTGATAGGTATGTTGAGAGCCTTAACAACTAAAAATACGATTTGCTGCAAAACTCCTCCTAATTCTACACTAAGAAAAACTTGTTTTTTTACTTTAACTATCCGCCCTGTTACTCCCTGAACCATTAAGCCTACTACCGGTAGTACAGAAACAGAATTATTTGTGGCTTCAATTGTTTCAAATAGTTCTTCGGACATTATACTTACGGTGCTGCCAGTATCTATTACAGCAGGTAGTTTTATATTCCGAATACCTATTAATATAGTCGGTACGTATGCTGGCTCTGTGGTGCAATTTTCGGCATCATACTCGTAGAGTTCGCTATTTTTGTCTATATTTAAATTAGTTTTCCTAACCTTTCTGTTTAGGTTTAATTTTGTTTGAACATTTATTTGCCTAATTCTATTCATGAAGTCCTGAACAAAACTGACATGTTTAGTTTGCTCCGCATAGCCTCAGTTTGAAACGATCGGAGCCTTCAGTTCCGAGGTTTTTAGTTTTCCGAACTCATACTTGCATTATTTGCTTGGTGGTTTATTTCACCAATTTCTAAGGCATATGACACGCGTTCTGTGCCTCTTGGCACACCTTGATCGCTTCCTCGCGGTTGGACGTATCGATAGTTAGATACTAAAGGGTACTTGATTTGGCGCATAAGCTGCACTGATTCTATTTGGATGATTATATGGTGCATTTCTGGCATAATTATCCCTAGGTGCCGGCTCATTTAAATGAGCTGGACGTTCCCCCTTATTTCTTTTTTCCCAGCTTTGTAGATTTGATAACAAATTTAATAGTTGCTCGATTGTTTCGATCTGCGCTGATATCAACATGCTTTCGATTTCGTATGAAAAATGTTTCCGAATAGCCGCCACAAAAGTTTTCTCAAAAAATTTTTATATCAAGGTGTTGCACTCGGTTCAACCAGTAATAAACGTGACTTACGTAGTCGCCAAATTTAGGGTTGTACTTGCGTGGTTCATATATTGATGCTCTTATTTTAAATTGACCGAGGAATTTTTTCTTAAAGTCTACAAAGTTATACCAATTTTCACTATAAATTTCCGCACAAATGCTACTGTTTAAGAACATATTAAGTTCATCGACTTTATTTTTCAAACTTTGCAAGTTTATAGAAAATAGAATTAAATTATTTGCACTTACCTTCGGACTGCTGCAATTAATATCTAGTTCAGTAGAACTCATATGAGTCCTTTTAGTTCTTTGTTTACTTATGCTTGTTATCTCTTCTCGCTGGGTTTCTTCAAATTGTAAAAAAACGTATTTACACTCACTCCTGTAGGCCATAGATCTGAACTTTTGATTCTCTGTGATTGATCGTTAGTCAAGGTGATTTTAAAGGACGAGTAGATTGTTGGATGTTTAGACTCAGCTTTGTGGCATAACATTTGTTTGAAGTTATTTTTTATTAAGTAATCTTCTAGACGTTCCTTCGTCATCGTTGGATCAAGCCTAGTCACATAAAAAGTAAACATCTTAGGCACACCCTTTATATCATTAATTGAATTTGTGCCCCAAATTCTGAATTCGTTCCTTTTTCTGCTGCTTCTTTTCTTAATTATATCGGCCCATGTTTGCTTATCTTCTTCCCCTTCAGTACAGGACGTATTGGCAAGATTTATTGCTGTTTGTAAGTTTTCAGCGGTTATTTCTTTAGGTTTAGAGCAGTGGTCGCCAACCTCTTCAATGTGTTGAGCTACTTGTTAATTTTGGAATAAACAGCGAGCTACCCACACGGAAGCCACGTAACGCAACGTAAATGAAATAATCTACAGTTAATTTATCATTATATGTATTTATTTTACTATTTATTTAACTGGTAATACATAATACATAGGTACTAATAATAACTACATTCCTACCTACCAAACGAAGTTGTTTGAAAAATAAACACAAACTTTTATCCAGCCACAACGGCACGTCACGTAAGATTTAAAAATAGTTAATAATAACAACAAAAAAGTAACGCACTATCATGAACATAAACATTGAAAAATAAAAAATCACGTTCAATGAGAAGGCTGACACTCAGACTCATCGATAATTTTTTTAATGTTTGCAGTATAATTTGATACAGCCATTCGAATACAATTATCCAACTGTTCATCTGTAAGTCGATTGCGATATTTGTTCTTAATAAACTTCATATTGGAAAAAGAAGATTCACACAAATAGGTTGAACTGAATAATGCTTTCACTTTCAAGGCAACACGGCATAGAACTGAATATTTGTCTTTACTTACAATAGGCCAGATACATTTGGTACTTGAGACTAACGATTTTAAGGCTAAATCATTTTGAAAATCAATTACTTCCATTTCTGTTGCAGCGATGTCTTCGCCAAAGTTCTGCATAACACAAGTTGCAAACTGTTGGATATCAATTTCCATAAAGGGTGAAACAACAAACTGCGCTACTAAAGCCATTTCGTTGAAATCCTTAAAACGATTTTTGAAGTTATTCTTCAGGGTAGAAACTATTTCTACATGATATTTGCTGTCATAGGGTTCTAATGGATTTTGAGATATTTTTTCTGAAAGAATAGGAAAATGCTTGGCATCGCTGTTAATTAGGTTTTGTTCCCAAAACTCCAGCTTTTTGATAAATGCTTTTATATCAGAAATCATTTCTGCTAGTTCTTTGTCTCTCCCCTGAAGCTGCAAATTAAGTTCGTTTAATTTCTCGGTAATGTCCACGAGAAAACCAAAATCTCTAAGCCAGATTGCATTTTCTAGTTCCGGAGTCGGTTCATCGCGTTTTTTGAAAAATTGAACTATGCCAGATAGGACATCATTAAAACGTTTCAGCACCCGTCCTCTACTTAACCATCGGACTTCAGAGTGAAGGAGTAGGTCCCCGTATTGACAGTCAACTTCATCGGCCAAGGTTTTGAATAATCTTCTTTGTAACGCTTGAGCTCTAATCTTGTTCACAATTTTTACCACCAGTTTCATAACGTTGTTTAGTTTCAGGAAATTTCCACATAATGCTTCCTGATGGATAATGCAGTGGTAAGAGAGAAATGGCGGAAAAGTTTCATCTTTACGACATAACGCCACCAGACCCTTATCAAAACCCACCATAGCTGGAGCGCCATCGGTTGTCAAGCCTACCATTTTCGATATTAGAATTTTCTCGGAAGAAATAATATTTTTTAAATGAGAAAACAACTCCTGTCCAGTAGTGTGTCCTTTCAGTGGAATAAACTTCAAAAGATCTTCTTTAATCGTAAAATCACTAAAAACCATCCTGACGAACACGGCCATCTGGACAGTGTCAACGACATCTGTTGATTCATCCAGTTGAAGTGAAAAATAAACACAGTTATCTAAGTCAGTTCTTAACTGTAAAAAAATATCATTGCTCATTACTTCTACACGTCTCATCACTGTATTAGCAGAAAGTTGCATAGATTTTATAGCTGAAACTATCTCGTCTTTGTTTCTAAAGTTGGCAAATAACGAGTCAGCAGCTTCTAAAAACGCCTGTTTTATCATTTCCCCGTCTTCATAAGGTTTCTTTTTTTGTGCAATTATCTGGGACACACGGTACGATGCTTCAGTTGCAGCCTTATTTTTGTCGATTGTTCTTAAAAATATTGATTGTTGTCCAATTAACTGCTTTTTTAACTGTTTCAGTTTCTCCTTTCTGGCGGTAGAATGTAGTGGGAATGATTTTTCAAAATTAGAATGTACAGTTTTATGATGTCTCTCAATATTTCCTTTTTTAGCAACGGAGACCGAAGTATTACATAACAAACACACATTTTTATCTTTAACTTCTGTAAAAAAGTATTGTTCTTCCCATTCCGAATGAAAGTGGTATGTCTTTACCTTCTTACAACTGCTTGCCATAATATTATTTTTTGTTGTTCACTACTAACCCAACCGCTGGACGTTGGTTACGCGTTCAGTTTTAAACTAAGCGCAATGTCGCCGCGCCGTGCGTATTTATCCCGTTCAAAGCAATCCAGATCGTTCTCGAACACTAACGCACTGGTCCGGCTGGTCGGTTCTAGCCGATTCTAGCCGATTCTAGCTTGATGGCGTCAGCGGCAGATCGCTCGCCGCAACGTTGCCGCTGTTTATGTTTAATATTATGACAATTAGATTTTTTTGTGGAATTTTAGGAAGCTTCTCTGATTTTGTATTTTCGTTGTGAGAGCTACCAGAATTGCCCCCGCGAGCTACCGGTAGCTCGCGATCGACAGGTTGGCGACCACTGGTTTAGAGTTTTTGTTAAGATTTTGTACCTGTACCAGAGACTGTTTATTCATTTGTTCTAATTTTTTGTTGTTAACAGTGAGAGACTGTTGCATCTGTTTACCACCACAACGTGTTTTGGTTTTAAGGGGTTCCTCTGACTTGTCAGAGATTACTGGTTCAATAACTTTTGCCTCATTTAGTGGTGCTGTAATTACGTCCCGTCCTGTATGAACTAGCTCAGCTGATGTGTTAGCATTTTTTAACAACGTGTTTGTAAGAATGATTTGCTCTTTTAGGGATAATATGTATTCGTTTAGATTCGTTTAGATAAATATGGAGTTACATACTGAAGCTTTACGGCATTTTTCAGAAACAGTGACAGTAAATTCTGAGGGCAGATATGAAGTGAATATGCCTTGGAAGGAAGGCTATCCACCTCTGCCTACTAATTATGAAATGGCTCTTAGGAGATGAAGTACAACTGTCAGACAATTGAAGACTGATGGCTGTTACGATGAGTACCAGCAAGTCCTAGATGAATGGTTGGAAGAAGGAGTTATCGAGATCGTGTGGGAAAGCGATGAAGGCGGACACTACTTGCCTCACAGACAGGTAAAGTACGTTTTTTCCTATAAAAATTTTGAAGGTCAAAGAATTTAGGGTTTATGTTGTCATTACTTGGATTCCTTTAAAAAATATATGTTGGTAGAATTTGTTTTAGTAACTTTTTAGAACTAAAAATTGGTGGAAAATTTAAAATCTGGCATTAAAGGAGTTTTGTTTCAGATAACCTTTCGCAGACTTCTTCTTCTGGCATGTTAGGCTGCAGATCCAACAGTTCCTCTGCACACTTCAGAATTGCTTTTTTTACATTTAATTTTAAAAGATTCCGTTTTTTACGCATATTCATTTAAAAAAAACTAACAATTTAATTTTAAATGTCAAAATGACACAAGTCGTTTACAGAAAACCCTAACAAAAATAAATTTTCTAATAATTTAAAAAAAGCAGTTTTGACAATTTTATCTTAACCTTGAAAATTTTTATAGGAAAAAAACGTACTTTAGTGAAAGAAAATAGTACAACTAAAATTCGACTCGTCTTTGATGCGTCAGGGCATGAGACGAATCTCCCGGCATTGAACGACTGTTTGGATAAGGGGCTAAACTTGATAGAACAGATACCTCAGCTGTTGCTCCGGTTTAGAATGAAAAGAATTGACATGGTCTCTGATATTAGAAGAGCTTTTTTACAGATCAGCTTGCAGCAGAGCGACCGAGACTTTTTACGGTTTCTTTGGCACGATAAGGAGGATAACTTGATTGTTTTCCGACTCAAGCGAGTTGTTTTTGGTGTTGTCTGTAGCCCGTTTTTACTGGGAGCAGTAATCCGCCATCATTTAACATCCGAGAAGACGACGCATTAGCAACGTAGCAGTAACTATTCCCTGGCTATAATTGATATACTTCTAAACAGTTTTTATGTTGACAATTTGGTGACAAGAATGGAAAATGAATCTGATGTGAAGCAGTTTATTGGTGAAGCTAGTTCTTTAATGGATGAAGTAAAATTCGAATTAAGGGGATGGGAGTGCCAGAAATGGACAGCACTCAGAATAATTGTTGTACAAACGTTCTTGATTTGACGTGTAACCGAAAACAGAATACATTAGAAATCAGTGATAACTGCTTGAAATTCTCTGAGAGTAAAGTCACTAAAAGAATTATTCTATCCATGGCTCATAAGATTTTTTACCCGATAGGTTTCCCAAGTCGAGTCACGCAATGTCCAAAACTTCTTCTGCGGGATATGTGGGAATCAAAAATTGGTTGGGATGACGAGGTTGATAACCAGATTAGATACAAGTTTTTAGATTGGGCTGAGAAATTGCATTATTTATATGATGTTAAAATTCCCCGGTGGCTTCCAACGATTCTTGGACCAGCTGAATGGACTCTTCACACGTTCTGTGATGCCAGCGATGCTGCATATGCCTGTGCAATTTTCTTGAGACTAGCAAGCGACTCTGGAGTCAATGTTCAGTTGATACAACCCACAACAAGGATTTCACATAGGAAACAATTTCACGCCTGGAGCTACTTGCAGCGATTATAGAAGATAGACTATATTCAAGTGTAGTTGAAAAATTGCCTGAAAAGTGTATGCCATACTTTTGGACTGATTCTTCCAATGTATTAGCATGGATTCTGAGGGATGATAAATGGGCTACTTTCATGTGGAATCGTGTAGAGGAGAGCAGAAAGAAGACAAAAGTAGATCAATGGCATCATGTCCCTGGTGCGCAGATTCCAGCCGATTTACCCTCTAGAGGTTGCTCGGGAAGACAATTTTGCAATCGTTATGGTGGGAGGGCAAACATTGGATAAATGGCCCTCAGCCGTGAGTGTCTTTGATGAAGAGACTATTATGAAAGAGAAGAGAAAGTCGGCGATTTATTCTTTGCTGTGTACTCTTAAAATGCCATTCCAGAAAGACTGGTATTATAGATATTTTTCAAATTTGAAAAAATCAACCGTATGATAGCTTGGATTTACAGATTTCTTAATAATTGCAGTTTTTAATGTAGATCACGTTATGCAGAAGACAGGACCACTTTCTGTTGATGAAATAAAATATGCGGAAATGAAGGAGGAATGTTTTAGTGGAGTTACTGATAAAAATATTGTCTGCCTGCAACCGTTTAAGGATCACGGTTTAGTAATCCGTCTTAAGACAAACATTTCTCACAGACCTGATAGCCATGATTTTAGATTTCTAATTCTTCTATCCAAAGGCCATCCAGTGGTTACACTTATTATAAGACAGGTGCATGAACTCAATTGCCATGTGGGAGTTCAAGGTTTACTTGCCATATTGAGAGAAAGATTTTGGATAATGGGTGGAAGGAAGGCGATAAAATCAGCAGTCGTAGGTTGTGTGGTCTGCAAACGTCAACAATCAAAACGATTTGAATCTCCTGCCATCCCTCTTTCTGTTGAACACGTTCGTGATGTAGCAGCTTTCGAAGTTCTGGCAGGACCTATTTTTCTTAAGAACAGACAGAAAGCTTGGATTTGTTTATTTACATGTGGTGTAGTACGTGCTGTTCATCTTGAGCTGGTTGTGTCCTTGAGCACTAATGAATTTCTTCAAGCTCTGCGCCGATCCGTTTCAAGGAGGGGTCGTTCTTCGGTTATATTATTTAGCGATTGCGGTAGTAACTTTATAGGTACCTGTAATGCATTCTCAAAAGTATACTGGAAAAAGGTGTTGGAATATCGCAGTGTACAGCGAATCATATGGAAGAATAACCATCCAACAGCATCCTGGTGGGGTACCTGGTGGGAGAGACTAATTGGTCTTATGAACCATCTACTGCAAAGGGTATTAGAGAAGTCTTCTCTAAACCATATTCAAATGGAGACGATTCTCTGTGATTGCGAGAGCGTGTTAAATTCTAGACCACTAACTTATATATCCGATAATACTCCTGAGCCTACACTCATTACACCAGCCATGTTTATCCACGACACACGAGAAAATGGAATGTGACGTGCTTGAAGCAAGTGACCTGGACAAGAGGACTAAAAGACGCTATAAACTGAAAGAGGATTTATGAAGCCGTTTTAGAAATGGTATCTCGATCAGCTGAAGCAACGGGCAGTAAAGAAGAAAATCTACAGAATTGAATTGGGTCAAGTTGTCTAAATCGGTTCTGACCAAACTAAAACACTGGATTGGCCTCTCGCTAAAGTTGTTGAGTTAATCATAGGAAAAGATGGTGTTACGACAGTGGTACGTTTAAGAACATCTTCTGGTGAAATTTTGCGACCTCTACAAAGACTCTATGCTCTGCTGGAAGCACAAGATAGCTTGAATTTTGCTTCTGAAGACAAAATAATACTGGAGAGACTTGCCAAGCAAAATATAAAGGCTCGCCAACCAGAAGTGAAAACTAGAAGCGGAAGAGTAATTAATATTCCTTGTAAATTATTAGATTAAGGAATTTGTGAAATTGTATTTGTATTGTTTTAGCTTTAAGTTAACTCCAAGTGTTCTGTTAACTTAGGTGGGAGGATGTTGTAATTGTAGATATGTTGACGTCAGGGTACTTACAAAACAATGAGTTCTTATTAATAAAAATATATTATCTGTCAGTGAGTGTTCTCAGTTTTTACATCCAAAATCTACCCAATTCTCGACACTGTAAGAGCCAGTTAATTGTCAAACTATGAATGCTGATTTGATTAGACATTTTTTAATCTTACACCATACAGACAGTATTGATGACCAGGGCTCATCTTTCGTCGGATGCATAGTATTGTTCGCTACACCCGTTTTCGCACCATTGGCCGTGTGTGAGTATTTCTCTCACATATTACATTTTAGCTATTGAATGGTTTCTATTTGTATATAAGCGTTCACTTTAAGATAATAAAACAATTTATTTTTTAATAAACACTTACTTGAAAACATTTCAAAATAAAAACAATTTTTAAATAAAATATTTTCCTAACCGAAAACGAGTCATAGTGCAAAATAATTTAAAAAACGCTTAATCTTCACACGTTAAAACTGTACGTTTAGGGCAAATACGTTCGACATAACAGGAACAATTTTTCTCTAATTTGTTGTTGCTCCGTCTTGGACAAAACGCTCAAAATCCTTCCTTTGTTTTTTCATTTGAGATCGATGGTCGAGGGTGCTCAATCTTGGCGATTCTATGGATGGAACTCGGAAGTTCTAGAAATAAATTCGGAATAGATATCTTAAAATTTTGTGTTGGCTCATTCATTCCAAAGCAAAACTTTTTAGAAAATTATTCTTACACATTTTTTGGCTCTCGTTGGAGATGTAAATAATTTGATAATGCCTCCGATTATCATGTAAAAAAGTAGACAAAGGCGATCGACAGCTTATTTTAGAAACAGAATATCAAGATTTTAAGTTCTTCGACAATATCCATGCCACCCTTAGTCAAATTATAAAATATAACCTATTTAAGCTTACATTGCGTACCAGTAGTCACATAAATTTTAAAGTTATCATGGAAAGTAGAATACTTTAAAACGTCTGTTTTCCGGTATATATTGATATGGTTTTACAATGGCAAAGCATCTTAAATAAAATACAATTAACATGCAGCTTAATTATAATAAAAATAAAAATGATACTAAGTCCAGCAGTACGGTTTTATCACTGAAAATTCTATTTTATACAATGGAATCAACACTTCTTCCTTCAGCAAACTTTTACTGTCCATTACTGAAACAAAGAAGTTCGTTTCTTAAGTATTTGCTATATAGCAGGGTTATTGTTGCACATTTTTACATAATAATTGGAGGCTGGCACCAATTGAGAACAAGTTAACCCAAATATAGCATGTTTAGCTAATGTAACAATGGTTGAAAAGTAGATATGTGTAACATTTTAATATTTGATTTCCATAGTTTTGGAGATATAAAAACATTACAATAACAAACGGTGTGTAAACATTTTGAATTGAAAAAGACACCAGCTTTAAAATCAAACTAAAGATATAAAAATTATATTAAAAATAAATACTTCAAAATAAGAAATGACATTTATAATTTTAAAGTAATTAATGTGGAGAAAATTAATGTCAAAAAAAATTTTAAATTATGTGAAATTTCAAGAATGCGTGATTTTAATTATTTTTTGAAGAATAAAAAATCACAAGTCATAAACATGTTTATTAATAAGATAAAAGTTTAAAACACAAAACGTTTCGCAATTTTAGGTTGCTTCATCAGTTGTACACATTAGAAAATATTGAGAATACTGGAATACATTTATAAAATTATATTGTAGGGTAGTACTTAGAAGAGTTTGTTGAAGGTATTATATTATTGTAATAAATTATTTGTAAAACACTTTAAAACTCATAAAACATTGTTTAGTTACGCTGGTGACGAAGACAAATTTACAAATTAAAAAATTAATTAAAATCAGTAGCACATGTAGATCAAAAACAGCCCCTTGTACGGGTTAATACTGTTATATGGAAATATTAAGCTATTCATTTCGCTTGGTATGAGAGTGCAGGAATTCCTGATCTACATGTGCTACTGATTTTAATTAATTTTTTAATTTGTAAATTTGTCTTCGTCACCAGCGTAACTAAACAATGTTTTATGAGTTTTAAAGTGTTTTACAAATAATTTATTACAATAATATAATACCTTCAACAAACTCTTCTAAGTACTACCCTACAATATAATTTTATAAATGTATTCCAGTATTCTCAATATTTTCTAATGTGTACAACTGATGAAGCAACCTAAAATTGCGAAACGTTTTGTGTTTTAAACTTTTATCTTATTAATAAACATGTTCACTACTTGTGATTTTTTATTCTTCAAAAAATAATTAAAATCATGCATTCTTGAAATTTCACATAATTTCAAATTTTTTTGACATTAATTTTCTCCACATTAATAAAAAATAAATACTGGTATGTGCCCAAAACAAGTGTTCCTTATAAAATACATGTCGTCATCATAAGAAGTTTGAACTTTGAATCAAGAAGTATGAAGCGGTTGGTGGTATGCGTGTAGCATAACTGGCTGGCGTTGCCTGATCCTACATCCGCCTCGGCATAGGTTTTAACTGCAGTGACACTGTTACAGAATTTCTTGTTAACTAAAATAAAATCAATCTGATTTTTCATAATATTATCCTTGCCACCTGCAGGCATCCTCCTTGTGTAATTCCTTATTTATGAAAGTTTTAAGATTGCATTTGTGACTACATATTGTTCTTCTGAGCAGAATTCCACTAAACGTTCTCTTCTAGGTTTTCGTTCCCCTAAACCGTATTTCCCTATATATTTGCCTTCTTTTCCAAGTCCAATTTTGGCATCAAAATATCCCATTATAAGTATCAATTCGTTGTTCTGTATTTTCTTTAATATTCTGTAGTTTATTTGTAGAATTTCTCTACTTTGTCTTTGTCTTGGGATTATGGATTATGTGGATGTTAGTTGGTTCTGCTTTTATTTGTATAGTAGTACGCTATCAGATATTGGAACAAAGTTATGTATCAACTCTTTTATATTTTTTTGTTACAATTAGTTTCACTTCATATTGATGTCTTATCTTGCTTCTTGAGTATAGTCAAAAATTAAGGACCATAAATTCGATCATAGGGTGTGCCTATGCTTCGTATCCTGCAGCTGTAAGTCAGAATGTGGAAAATATTGTGGATGCCAAAACGCGGACTCGAATTGCTTCGCAATTTGCGAGCGCTGCAATGGATCCTCACGAAACCACTCACCTGTCATTCTAGAAAAAATACACTCCTTTCGGCGAGTACTTCTGTAGGTTTTTTAGATTTTGACTGTAATTACTGTAAATAATTAAAACTCTATAGTATTGTAACTTATTTAGTTATTTTTAAACAAGCTAGAAGGATAAAACGAAACTTTGAACTTTAAAATTAAGATACGCTTTCCTTCAATTTCTTTAAATTAAAAAAGTCTGTAAACGTTAGCCCAAACTCATACAAAAATATTATTCTATTACATTCTTTTAGGATAACTCTAAAAAATTACACCGTTACGACCATTGGTTACCGAGCTATAAAGCAGTTTTGTAAAGTCTCCGAATTTGAAGTTTTGAAAGGGCACTAAGGTGGAATCACTGGAGAGGGACGAGGAGTTTTGAAAAAATGAATCTCTTCTATTGGTCTAACAACTGGTCAAAATACTGATTTCCCGTAACAATTTCCAACTTCATACTTTTATTTCTTCGGCTACGCGGTTAAAATCGGTGACCGGCGAGGAGCGACACGCGTATCAAACAAAACACGCAGTGGAAAATAAATACTTTTTACAATAATAAGTAAATTTAGATAATTCCTTCACTAACAATTTCTTTATTCTTTTCTACACATTTCATACATTGGAAGTATGCAATTATGTGAAATAGTTTTCAAAATACATAGATGCTCAAATTTATACCGCGCTTTTGAGGTACGCTTTGTTTAAAATAAATTCTGTAGCATTTGGCAAGGTGATTCTAGGGAGTGTACATTTTCTTAACTATATCTACGAGTGTACACCCCATCATTTTAGAAGCGTCTTTTGAGTGGCCAGATTCCTGACTAGTAATACACTGTGTGGTAATTTATTACACATTGCCCACTACCAGGCCATCTCATTTCGGTGATACATATAAAATCTATTTTCAGTTTTTCCTTAATGGTGCTATGAACCTTTCCTGCTAGGAACATGCTTCTAACGTTCCGAGTAGCTATCTGAATTTTACTTGTACATGTTTCTCTAGGCTTTAGCTACTTTCAATGTATTCCCAGACGAGAATCAGATTGGGGTAATTGATGCTCCGGAACATTTATTGAACTATTATGTTTTATACTACAGATGTCATCAGAATCTTTAATGTTGTCGGTTTCCTTTGCGTTTAACATCTTATGCCGTTGAAAATACACGTTGGTTCATTGGCCTTTAGGTGCGCTTTCATGCACCAAGGGCAAGAGGGTGACTTTAACTGTACTGGCTCATCTACCCTATGATGTAGACTGTCAGCGTAACACAGGTAACCGCCTAACCGCTTATCCCGACGGTTGGTGGGTGCCATTGGAAGTCTTTCTTTTCTCGAGACCGGATAAGATATAGGAGTAGTCAAATTTAGGTGTAAGTGAAATTAAAGTTGGGTTGAGATCTTTTCGGATAGCAAGTGGGGGAAATAAATGGTTTACGTGGGCTGGGTCGCTAACCCTAAAGTAGATCTGCTCTCTGTTGGGAATGTAGAAGAGTAACTACCCGCTATCTTAATGCTACTAGTATTGACTAATATACTTCTTCTCCTTCTTCTACTTTTACATAGGCCTAGTAGCCAAGTAGCATATATATAAAAACATGTATGTGTTAAAACCGTTAAACCAGATACTTTGTCAACGTCTCTAACAGCTCGTTCTTTATTTTTAATTTGATTGTAATCCATGTTGTCATTGACATTTATATTATTTTTGTCGGGAGCGAGTATTCAAGTAATTGCCCTTTTAGTAAACAATTTTTATTTAATCTATTTATATTTTGCCTGTTTTTCTAGACTCGTACAAGTTAAAATTATTTACTGACTTTTGACGTACAAATAACTACTATTGCCTTCCAATGTGTAAAGATCTACCACAAAAAAAAATCATTTTCTATATTTCTTTGTTATTTATTAGTAGTTTGTTAAGTCATTTTGCTGTTGTAGATGCTTAATTGCATTTCACGCCTTTAGGGCAACCTGTTGCTATGTTAAAACCATTTTCAATCTTTGCGCACAAGTACAATCTCATCTTCCGCACATTTGATTCAGGTCATTTTGGTATTTTAAATAGCCACCTAGGCTTTAGGGCAGCGTGCCCGTATGCTAAACCCTTTTAGTTACTTATTTGGCTCCATCGCCTAATTCCAGAATCATGATTTTGTACATATTTGGCCCCAAACGCAGTATTTCTCGTCGGTTGGAGCTCCCCTCTGATGGCGCTTTGGCAGCCGAGCGTTATCGCTCGCAAGAATTCCGAATCTTCTAGAAAACACGCCGTTGCGGCGTGCTACCATTGTGGCCGGCATTAATTTGTTTCATTTTATCGCCTCGCGATTGGCTGCCGAGGTTTAGTCACGTGGGGACGCGACCGATGTGACCTGTGGCAGCGCTTCCCTCTGGGCAGTTGATCGCAGCCCGTTGCAGAAAGCGTTCGTTTAGTGGTTGTGTTATCCAGGCGGCGTCCTTCGGCCCCTTAGGTGCCCGAGGACGCCTGCCGCTGTCCTTTTAGTATTGTTGCCGTGGAGGCCCTCTTTTCCGTTGCCCGTCTCGAGCTGTGGCAGCGAGCGCTGCGAGAATGGTTTCACCTTCGAGAGGTGTTGTGTTTGTGCGTGCTCCGAATTATTTCGGCGTAGCGTGGGTGCATCTTGAGTCCAGTTTCTGCTCCCGTAAGTAAGGGATCGTGCCCCTTCATCTCAACCTTCGAGGATCTGTCCCGCAGAACGAAAGTGGCCCATTTTTCGTCGTCCAGTTGTACGCGTCCTGACGCGTCTCACGTCGCCAGTATGGCGGATGTCCACTCATCCCTATAGCCGTCGAACATCGAATGTACCTGCCACCTAAGACTGCAGCCTGTCGCAACTCAACTGTACCAGGCTCCCCAACCGCCTACATATTAAGGTATGTGTCTTTGAACTGATTACCGCTGTGAACGCGAGTGTACCTGTCCCGCGGAGAGCATTAAGCCCCGCGTACGAGCTGTATTGGGACGCCGCGAGCGAGCCCGTCACATCTCTTGTGCCTACAGGCACTGTCGTCATATTTGTGCGTTCATTCCGAATTACAGACTGTCTATTTTACAAGGGCTTGCATTACTGTTTGCTGCATAAGGCGTCGCGCCCGCATATTTGTACATTCATTCCAAATTACAGACTGTCTATGTTACAAGTGCTACTTTGTTCATTACTGTTCAACATCTGTCGCTAGGTTTAGAGCGCGCGCCAGCTGGTGTTTTCTTAGATATAATCTATTCATAGATATAGGGCGACGCACTCCGCTGCCCCACTGTAACCCGTGATTCAATACATGATTTGTTAGTTAAGGGAACTATTGTTTTGTTTCGACTTGTGCATGTTCTGTTTCAGATAAGCGCCCCCTTCAGTGTACTGATTATTGTGCGACGGGGGACGAGGGAGCTTTGAGCGTACAGGTGGGTGAGACAGCTGCGTAGTCGCGGTCGGATTGGCACCTAATTACAATCTTTGCATAAGGCAATCTCGAAATTGTTATTTGACCTTGCAACTCTTGAGTAATCCTATCGTCGGAGTATTTTGCGTGCTTCGCTCCCGTCTAACCGTCCAGGCCCGGTTAGTCGGGTTAAGACAGGCTTGGTGGCGCCCTCATAATTTTGACATACCCTATATATATGCCGCAACACGCTTGCCCAGAACGTATCGTGTGACTCACGCCCGACTCCCTGAGCGTTCCAGCCGTGGCCTTTAGCCTATTTTGAGCCGATCTCAGGGCAAGTGTGCCAGTTTTTCAGGACTGATCCCGTGGTGCGATGCTCACCTTGGGTGGGTGTCGTAAAGTTCTTTTAATACCGTAACAAGTTGGCCATTATTTTTGGAAACCTCCGCAATGAATCCATGCTTAATTAGAGGTTTTGATTCTCAATATAACAATATAAACTTTCGAGTGCATATTATGATCTATTTGTTTTGGGGTGAGTGTCGCGATTTCTTGTTTTCTCTTGTTGGGCATATAGCCCTATTACATGTAGTAATTTGCATTTTCTCATTGTAACTGCATTGAATATTTACTGACAAAAGTGGCCTTAGAAGACTTTTTGTATCAGTTTCATTATAAAATTTCTCTCGGCCCTTTTTTAAGACTAATTTAATATCGTCACAACTATTATTTACTAAATTTTGTTGGTTCATATGTGCATTTCCCAATTCTTCTAGCAGGAATAGTTTGTACGTAATCATGCACAATTTCCCACTGTATACGTAATTCTTCTTCTTCGTTCAACTCTCATCCATCCAGTTTTGAACAACCGATAACGGATGGACCAAAAGGGTATTAGAGTGGAGATCGAGGCAAGGAAGACGTAGTGTGGGCAGACCGCCATTCCTATGGGCCGATGACATCGCAAGAGTGACTGGAAAATTATGGCAAAGGAAAACATCTGATAGAGAGGATTGGCGTATTAGAGGGGAGACTTATGTCCAAAACTGTATACGTAATTACTCTGTACAAATTATCTAAACTAACTACAACTCAGCACTATGATACCTAACGCAAACCATTCAACAGGTTTTATATCTATGAATTACATTTATGGAACTAATTGCCCCTAGAAACGCTTTATGCAAGGGGTTACATTGCATTCTGTATGTATACGTCTCTCTTTAGCTTAGTATGAAAAATGCAGGAATTTTTTGTTGGAAGATTAACAAACCTCTTGATCCATTCTTAAATAAGTTATTATGGCAAGTTAAAATATAAATGTTGTCAAACTAAAAACTTGTAGGCAAAGACAAGCAATTTTTCAATATATCAGAGAGACGATCTCTATACAGACAGCGCTTTCCCCATACTCTATTTAACATTACGAATGCTGCTACAAGAAGAGCCACGAACCTAAAAGTGTACTACACTTTGCAGTTATACATAATAAGACTTCCAGTTATAAAAACATCTGTATATCCTAATTTCTAGAGCTCAAATGTTTTGAAAATGACAGAATAGTTATTTCAAAATTTCTAGCGTTTTAGAATTTAAAAACTTCAATACCGGTTTCTATATCTATATTAAATCCTGATCGACAAGTTTAGAAAAGTTATTAAGCTACGATAGAAGCGCTAAGATTGTGATATTCGAAAGAAGGAAGATAATTTATCTTAATTACGAGATACAAGTCGGAACAATAGTAACTTTATTAAAGTAAGTGGCACTTGACATTCCTACAGTATTTGTTATTGCTACAAAAGTTACTACTTTTTTAAAGACTCTTCAATTTTGTGGAAGCTTTTACCCTTGGTTTCAACAAAGTAGGATACTGCGAATGTAGCCGTTCATATAAAGTGCAAGGAATAAAACTAGAACATCCAGATATTACAAAGTCTTCCTGAAGGATAGAGAAATACTTGGTGAGCAAGAAGGCAGAAATCCACCAAATGGAAACTGTGACAGTGACGGCAGCCGACTTCATGTTTACGGGGAAGATCTCTGCCATAACCGTCCAAGCCAACCGTCCAAAATCCATACTGTAGGAAGTAAAGTAGCACATCATACACATAACGGGCACCCAGACGAAGCTATCCATCTTGTAACCTTGGTGCTTGAAAGCAAAATATATTCCTATCATCAATAGGACCAACCACATTCCACAGGCTGGCCCAAAAAGCATCCAGCTGCGTATAGAGATTATCGGCAAGCTGAGCTTCACTATACTTGCGCATGCGCGAAGTTTTACAAATATAATGCATATGGTACAGGCTTGCTGCAAAACGTCATTCACTATCCCAGAGTAAATAAGCTGAGCGTAAAACAAGATTGGTATCACGCCAGGCAAATTTTGGACTAAAATTAGGCATAGCCACAGTTATAAAAGCTTTCCTGTGTGCTCTGGATTTCCTTTTGAAAATACTCAAAGGAGAACTTTTTTCTTCGTTGGTCGTTGTCATTGACTCTTTTATCAATTCAAGTTCCCTGCTAATATATCGTCCGACGGTAGAACGAATCTTTCTCAAAGTATCTGAGGTTTTAGAACGATCTGTAAGGCTTACAAGATAATAAGAACTTTCTGGTAAAAATCTTGCAATTGCAACGAATGCAACTAAAACCATTCCGGCAGTAATCAATAAAAATTTCTGAATAGATATGTAAGGACTCACAGTAGCGACGAAAAGAGTCCCTCCTGATGGGAAAATCATCATAGCTGAGCGAAGTTGCCCACGATTGGAATCTTCTGCAACTTCTCCGCTGTACAAAGGCAGTACTGCAAAACTACTACTCACTCCAATACCAGCCAGAAATCGTGCATCGTAATACAGCCCCAGCGTTTTGGAGAATGCCATTATAGAGAATGAAATAAACATGGGAATTGCACAGCTGGTTAACAAACTATTTTCCTGCCATTCTTTTGTGAAAGAGTTCCAGATATATACGCCCCTAAAACTCCACCAAAGGACAGAAGCCAAGCTACCCATCCGGCTTGGAAAGGTGTTAAGGTTTATACTAATAGATTGCATAAGAGTTGTTCTTCATACAACTTTATTTTCAACAGCTTACCTATCCATCCCACAGGGATTCCAACGCACAATGCCAGTAGATTAACTAAGAAGGATTTTATTTGATGAGTATTTTTTTGTCAAATGTTACACCTCTGGCGGTGGGATTTACAACTAGTAAATTGATCCAATGTACTGACTCATTAATTTTTTAGTGCTTTCATACCAACCTACCGTTATTCTGTCGTTTAGTATTGCATTGACAAATATTAAAGTAAAAATATGTTTTAAAAATTCTTGTTTCTTAATAGTTATAACGAGCCGATTATGAAATTTCTGAAGGAGTACTTTTATAATATTTTAGGACCATGTATCGTACAATGTTTTATTTAATACTGTTTTACTAAAATCATAAACCTTGGTTTACTCTTTGTTTTATTAGATTTAGCAAATTTTGTTGACTATTCAATTCACCTGTCATCTGTCAAAAAGTGACCAATGATAATCCAGAATTCTGACGTTTCTTGACCAATCAAAAAAATATCAGCGGATATATCTTCCTAGAAGGTATTCAACTGACTATTTTAAACAAATGTGATTTTTATTAGAAAAAGTCAATAGTAGTGTTCTATTACTATAGAAATTGCGTAGCTTGTTGTTAGATTTACTGAAAACTAATTTGAAAAAGTAGTTTGGTTCATTAAATACTCCCTCGAATACCATTCGTAGTCAAAGTTAAGTAGATTATTTTTGCGGTGGTATGACTACTCATGTCCATTGCGCTTGGGATTAGGACTCGTGCTAGCGCACTCGTCCTAATCGAACCAAAGTGCAATGGACATTTGTGACACCACCGCAAAAATAGTCGACATAACTTTGACTACTCATGGTATTATAAGTGACTATTTTAAATTTTAACGGGCATCGGTATTGTCAGCCATAATACCACAAGTGGTATGAATATCACCGATTACTAATCATACCGCGAGTTGTATTTAGTGAGAGAATACAATGAATTATGTCGGTGGCACTGTAGGTCTATGTCAAATTCAAGGTTAGCAGGTTAGGTTTTGACACAAACTGACGCAAAACCTAACCTGCTAATTACACTTTTTCATAGCAACAGACCACAATAACGTGATACGAATTTTGGTTTTGTATCACCTCTGCGGTACACATGTATCCAAGGGTTTTTATGCTTCCAATTGGTTTAAAAAGGGTCACGTGATTAATGAATTGTATTCTCAGAATGATATCTACTCAATTTCGGTTGGGGCCATAATTATATATAACATCAATAAGATAACATGAACAACAAAATGAATGCTTGAGCAAGAAAGAGATGACCATACAACAAAATTATTTTATTAGGCACAATTAGTTGACAAATGTCATAATTACAATGAGCTTTAAGCCTACTCGTATATTTCCTACTATGTTTATCTCTTTCTTACTCAAGCAATGTGTGTTATTTTCTTGTTCATGTTATCTCATTCCTGTTATATACTGCTGGGGCCATAATTATACAGGGTGTAGAAATGCTTTACGCACCATAGGGATTGCAATGGTAATTTCTTTATATGAAAATATTTGCTTCCCTAATTATTTTAGAGCAAACTTGTATGGAAGTTTTTTGTAGAGAAAAAAAATCTGTATCCATTTATGCCAGCATTTGTCATTTTACATTTCGGAAAACCGAAAATTTAAAGAAATAAAATTACCATTTTTAGACAGATCAGTGGTGCCATGAAATTATTGAAGCATCTCAAAGCATCAAAAAATTAGTTTGCTGTTTATTTGTTTGCATCTGTCAAATGTAGCGGCAACCATGGCATTTATTGCACCTGATCTGCTTCCAGCATACCACCACTTCGCAATTTGCACTGATTTTTGAAAAATGATAACTCTAGTTTCTTTCATTATTAGGTTTTCTGACATAAACTGACAAGAATGATGTCATAAGTGGATGCAGAATTGTTCGCTCTACAAAAAACCTATTTACAAGTTTGCTCTAAAATAATTAGGGAAGCAAATATTGTCATATGAAAAAATTACCATTGAAAACCCTATGGTGCGTAAAGCAATTCTACACTCTGTATATAACAGCAATAAGATAACATGAACAACAAAATAAATGCGTAAGTAAGAAAGAGATGACCATACAACAAAATTATTCTAGTAGGCACAATTAGTTGACAAATGTCATAATTAAAATGAACTTCAAGCCTACTCGTATATTTGCTACTATGTTTATCTCTTTCTTACTCAAGCAATGTGTGTTATTTTCTTGTTCATGTTATCTCATTGCTATTATATACCGATGGGGCCACAATTATATACAGTGAAAATTCATGAACTGCGAACACGAGCTAATCAAGGCGAATTTACGATTGCCTAAAAATACGCCAAGACCGATGGACAGTCGTTCTAAGGTACTCTGATATTAATCCACGGGTCGTCTGCGTTGATTGTTTAAGTAATTGTTCAACGCAGACGCCTAGTGTAATTTTTTTTAAATTTATTATGATATCACAGATAGAATGTATGAGATACTGTTATTCTGTGATTAATTCAGGTGATAAGTTCAGAGTTGAAAAACAGGATTTTTAGAGATTAACAGTACAGTAAAAGAAGGTAGTTCTTAAAGTAAAACGCATTCTGAAGAAAGAAATAATTTCTTCCGAACAAACTAACTCAGTAAAAAAAAGATGCAAACAAAAATAAAACTATTTTTATTTCAAACAACAAAATTCAAGAAGTTTAAATTAGCTCTTGTTCAAAGAGCCTGCCTTCTTGCGCTAAACAATATCCTAAGCGATCATAGAAACGTATTAGTGTGCTAGTACTCTGAACAACCCTTTAAATTTTTAAACGCAGTTCTTCAAATCGTTAGTTGTAGTGAAAACGACTTTTCAGAGGAAGTTTTAGGCATATCTGTCACAGTTTCACAAAATTCCATACTTCTGAAATAGCCAACGGGAAGAATATCGCAGCTAAATCTACTAGTTCTGCAATTTATTTAAATAAATAGTCTGGATAGTCATTAGTGGTAATACAAACATCTTTTAAATACCTGTCTTCATTGGGAACATTAGGGCTTTTGTGCTTTTGGGGAGAAACACATCCAAATTTTCCAAAATTTGAAATAACTCCATGTAACGTTGATAACGATAAAGAACGCCTATTTTCAAATGTTGTGAAAGAATTTTGAATTTCCCGGACCGTTGGACCCTGACAATACCATTTTACAATTTGCACTGATCCGTTGCTTCGTAGTTATCGATTTTAAGATAGAAATGACAGCAGATATTATCTACTGACAAAATACGCGAACTGTCAAAGTTAAATTCTCGGCATTTGTAAATTCGACATATCGTCTGTCGTGTTCGTAGTAAGAAAAATCTCTCTGTATAACAGCAATGAGATAACATGAACAAGACGATAACACGTATTGCTCGAGTAAGAAAGAGATAAACATAGTAGCAAATATTCGAGAAGGCTTGAAGCATAATTTAATTAGGTATGACATTTGTCAACTAAACATGCCTACTAAAATATTTTTTTCGTATGGCCATCTCTTTCTTACTCAAGCATTCTATTTTGTTATTCATGTTATCTCATTGCTGTTATATACCGTGTGTCCACAGGAGTACGCACCATAGAGATAAGATAATGCTAATAGAATATAAATATCAACCAGTGCTATGACCACCGTCCCTTTTCTTGTACCATTTATAACAATATTGTTTCATACAGTGGCGAGTCAGAAGCCAGAAAACAACGTTTTAGCGTCCCGGCGATCACAATATTAGCCGATCTTTCTATTCTATTTGGTTATCCCTATGGTGCGTCCTCCTGTGGACACACGGTATAATTATGGCCCCATTGGTATAATTGTGGCTCCATCGTTATGATTGTGGCCCCATCAGTATAAGTCGTTCATACTAACAGTCAAGGCCCGTAAAGTCAGTTTTGACGGACGTAAAAGCTAACCTGCTAACCTCGAATTTGACATAGACTTACAGTTCCACAGTGTTATTTTCACTCAAAGCAGTCGAGACACCAAACCAAAAGTGTCTTCGACTACTTTGTTCCTACTATGCAGTAGGCACGAAAGTGGCGTCAAATGGCGGGAAATTTAAATCTTGCGGTGTACTAATAAATAACCCCAATGTTGAACCCAAATTACTCATCGTTTTTGGTAAACGGGAACACCAAATAAACGAAAACCGCGTCTTAAATGGTAGGTGTAGTACTTTGAGTAACATTGACTGCTTATTTTCTGTCAAAAAAATGGACACTACATCTTCGAGAGAGAAGTGAACATGGAAGAAGTTTTATCCAAAAGCACCAAAGCAATGGTAGAATTGATTCATAGCAAATCCTCAATAAGATTAGACAACAAATACCAACTTTTTTGCGACTGACGAAAAAATTTTAACATGGAAAGAATGGTCAACAAACCGGTTGGAGTATTTTTACTATTAGTCCATTGATATTATATTAGACCTATAATGGTCGAATAGGAAAAACAAATTAAAGTTTTGCCGTTTGGAGAAAATACGCACCAATATAAGAGTTTTCAAATAACAAAAGAGTTCCCAACTACCAAGTGGTAGCTTTACCCCCAAAAACCACCCTTAACACGCAGTACGATGGTTTTTAGCATTTTTCTCAGAAACCAATGGTCGCCCTTTATGATATTTTATTTTATTTTATTTTATGTATGTATGTATGTATAATAGATAACCTTGTTTTACTTACTAAAAATGTTGCTTATAAAATTCTCTACAAAAAGGTGTATTGCCAATTCCATTTTCTCCAATGGATTTCGAACAATAAGCGATTGAAGAAGGGGGTTGAAACAAAGACAGGACGAATTTTGAATTTTACTCCCGAATAGCTATTTTTGTTACAAGTCCCTAAAATAAAGTTTTTTCGGACGAATCGTTGCTGTTTCCAGACGAAGCGAAGCTCCCAAAATTTTTAAATAACAAATATTCATTCATTCAATATTCATTGTGATCAGAAAAACACGTTTAGAAATAACCCGCAAAAGGTTGCTATGACAACTTTTAGTAACTAGGCCGTAAATGTACCATTTTGCGGACTCAAATGAGTCCTTAAAACAGCTATTTTTAGGAGCATATGCAAAAAAAAGTGATGTATCGTTCACAAATATACAGGGTGCCCGAATTTCGTAGGGACAACATGGGTAACCTTTGTATTTGAAGAGATAGAGAGATGGTTAAATTAGCAAAAAGGTGCAGGTTTGAGAGCTCATTAAGAATCCATCTTCAAGTTTTACTTGTCATGGCCCACTTGTCTAAAATTTAAAAAAAACAAAATCTTCTAATTTCTTTTATATGCCGTAACTTTTTTGTTACTTAAGATATTGAGATGCGATTTGAACTAATTTGCATGGTAATTTAAATACATTTTTTGTATTCGCTCCCCAAACTGGTTACTTTGGAAACTGTCTAGGATCCTCAAAATGGACATTTAGAGGCATTGTACTTAAAGTCGTCAGGGCAACATTTTAGCGGACTCAAACATTAGTTGCCATGACGACTTTAAGTACAAGGCCTCTAAATGGCCATTTTGAGGATCCTAGACAGTTTCCAAAGTAACCAGTTTGGGGAGCGAAAAATACATTTTTGCGCGGCCTCCTAATATAATGCCGCTTTAACGGTAATTGAAACTTCATATTACAATGTTTGGAGAGCTAATACAAAAAAACGTTGTATGCAACACGTCCTCAAATGGCTTTAGAGGACTCATCTTCATATTACGGACTCGGCTGCGCTTCGCTCCGCCTCGTCCGGAAACATTACGACTCGTCCCCTAAAGCCTTGCTTTGAGGACTAGTTACATAAACTACTATTATTGGCACTTAATAAAACCAATTTTATTTGTGCAAATTTTTAGTAATCTAACCTAACCTCAAAATTTTAAATTGGTACCGTACAGTTTTTTTGGCCCTTTTAAAAGAGGATTTTTTTCTGAATGCAACGATGTATTACATGATATAGAAACTTCTTCAAAATTTTGAAAAACTGAGCTTATTCTTTTTACAGGCAGAAATCACTAGTGCCATGGTCACAATAATTTTGTTTTTTATTTATTACGCTATTTCTGAAATTATGTTTCGAAACAAAAAGCACGTTTATCATCATACGTGCCTTCAAGTAGTGTCAGTGTATTCCGTATGTTTGACGTGTAAGTTCTACGTTCTTGTAGCACTTGATATACGCACAAAATACATCATATTTTCAAAATTTTCCATTATAAGTTGAAGTAATAACACTCACACTACTGACAGGCACGTATGATGATAAGCCTGCTTTTTGTTTCAAACATAATTTCACAGATAACGTGATAAACAAAAAACAAAGTTAGTGTAATCATATCACTAGTGATTTCTGCCTGTAAAAAGAATAAGCTCAGTTCTTCAAAATTTTAAAAAAGTTTCCATATCATGTAATGCACCATTGCATTCAGAAAAAAATCCTCTCTTAAAAGGGCCAAAAAAATTGCACGGTACCAATTTAAAATTTTGAGGTTAGGTTAGATTACTAAAAATATACACAAATAAAATTGGTTTTGTTAAGTTCCAATAAAAGTATTTAAATTACCATGCAAACTAGTTCAAATCGCATCTCAATATCTTAAGTAACAAAAAAGTTACGGCATATAAAAGAAATTAGGAGATTTTGTTTTTTTTAAATTATAGACAAGTGGGCCATGACAAGTAAAATTTGAAGATGGATTTTTAATGAACTCTCAAACCTGCACCTTTTTGCTAATTTAACCATCTCTCTATCTCTTCAAATACAAAAGCTACCCATGTTGTCCCTACGAAATCCGGGCACCCTGTATAATACAACAGATATAGTCCAGTCAAATTAGATATTTACTTGACAAAAATACTACCTGAAAAGTGAAAATGCATTTTTATAGAAAAAAAATCCGTAGAATTGAATGAACTACAAAGTAACAGCTGAATCAGCGGAGAAGTGATTCAAAATGGCGGTCAAAGTAATAAAAAAAACGATTTTTTGCATACAAAAATGCACAAAAGCAGTTTAAATTTTTTTTCAAATATGCGCTTTTGTAGCTTAAAAAACAAATAAAACCAGCTTTCGATGGTCACAATCGATTAATTATAAAAAAAGTTATCGGCAAAAAACCGCTAAACATGGCCGATTCTTCAATTGTTCGTAACTTTAAAAACAAACTTCTATAACGTTGAAATGTTCAGAAAACGTAGTACTCGGTGAGCAGAAAACGCAAATTTTTAAAAAATACGTTTTCAGCTATAATTTACCAAGGGCAGTGATAATCACCCGCAATAATTTTGACAAATAACAACCCGAAAGTGCTTGCCTAGAAATAACCCGAGGCGAAGCCGAGGGTTATTTCTTAAAGGCAACGCACTTGAGGGATGTTATTTGTCAAAATTATAAGGATTTATCACTGGCCGCGGTGAATTCGGAAAGATAAGTTCTTAAATAAATTAGCCATTTTCTGACAAATTAATTTGACACTTCATTATAATAATATTATGTTGGTGGCACTGTATGTCTACGTCAAATTTGAGGTTATCTATCAGGTTAGCTTTTGCGTCAGTTTTGACACAGACTGACGGAAAAGCTAACCTGCTAACCTCGAATTTGACTTAGATTTACAGTGCTACCAACTTGCCATAGGATACTACTGAAAATTAATTAGGTAGTTTCCATAGTGATTGAAAATCACCCTAGGGTCGTTTTCACTTCAAGCGTGATCTGATTTGTCAAACTGACTCAAGTGATTAAAAATAATCAAATTGGATTGGTCTGCAATATATGTAAGAACTTATCCCAGAAATTGATTTACTCAGGTTTCAGAAGTTGTACAGCAATCAGCATAGGCTTATTTTTTTTTCTTAAGAGTTATAATACCACGCACAATATTTGCGCGATTTTTTTGCACTTGCAAATATGCGCAAATTCACTTTGAAGAGTGACCGTTTTTTACGCGCACAAAATGTTGAATATTCTTGTTAATTTTAATTGTACCGAAATTACATCAGCACCATTCGATAGCTTTCAACTTTCTACTAATTCAAATGCGCTTTTATTTATGTTAACAACAAAATACACTTAACTTCAGATTACTGGTCTTTATAAGACTGGCTGTTAGTGTAATTATACGGATGGGGCCACAATTATGTATATAACAGCAATGAGATAACATGAACAACAAAATAGAATACTTAAGTAAGAAAGAGATGACTATACGGAAAAAATATTTTAGTAGGCATGATTAGTTGACTTATGTCATAATTAAAATAAGCGTCAAGCCTACTCGAATATTTGCTTCTATGTTTATCTCTTTCTTACTCAAGCAATATGTGTTATTTTCTTGTTCATGTTATCTCATTGCTGTTATATATAATTGTGGCCCCATCGGTACGTATATCACAGTCCCAGTGTGTCAAAGAATACTTGGTTGATCTTTTGTCAGCCTATGTCTGGGTGGGCAATAAACTGCAGTAATAGTTATCTCATACACAAGGGTTTATACTTTTATAGATGTTTATATTATGTAATAATTTCTTGTAAATAATAATAATAATAATAATAATAATAATAATAATAATAATAATGTCTTTTATTAGATACTTCAAATAATACATTATAACTAACACTAATTAAATACGGGGCGGAGTTCAGTACAGCAGCTATGACAAGCTGCCAACTGCTCTTACACTAAACCCCGAGTTGAAAATTATAATAATTGATTGTAGAGTGTAACTTAAAAGTAAATATATAAATCAAAACACACACAAGAGTAGCATCACAGAACATATGTCTTAAAACGTATATGATACTCAATAGCAGTAAATAGCCCAATCAAAAAAAATATATATATATAAATGTTTTGCAATAACATAACCTTACTAGTAGTAATAATAACAAAAAAAAATGTACATGTATACCTATGCAAATGCATAAAAATGTATGCACTATACATAGTTATCCTCTATTTTTATTCATGTCTGCACATCTAAAATACAACACCATTTAGCATTAGTGTTCGAATAGCCAATATAAATTTACTTTTTGAAAGCTATTTTATATCGTTAGGTAGATCATTGAAAGTTTTAACTATACAGTAAGAGTACGATCGTTGGAAAAAAGCAGTAGAGTGAAGTGGTGGTGTGAGTAACCTTTTGAACCTAAGATTCAAATTGTGTACATCTGAACGGAAAGTAATTTTATTGTAAAGATATGATGGACTTTCCTTAGTTAAGATATCGTGATAAAGAGAAAGCGCGTGTAACAAACGTCGATTACGCATATTCAACCAGTTTAAATCCTTGAGTTTGTGACTAATTCTGTGATACTTGCGGATGCCATATATTAATCTCATGCACGCATTTTGTAAGCATTGGATTCTATTTACATCCCGAGAATTTATGCTGGAATAGTACACAACATTACAATAATTTACCTTTGACAACACAAGCGAATTGCAGAGTAAAGCTTTAGTTTTTGTATCAAATAGATATCGATTTTGAAAGATTATTTTTAATAAGCCATACGCATTTCTCAGACATTTAGAAATATGCTCTTTAAAACGCAGTTTATAATCCATGATGACACCCAGGTTAACAACAGAGTCTTGTAGGGGCAATGTTTCATCACCAATTTTTATTACTACGTCACCAAGAGCTCTCATTCGATTTACTTTACTACCAAATAGAATAGCAACAGATTTTTTAGGATTTAAATGTAATCCATGTGTTTTAGACATATTGTTCAAACATTCTAAAGCATTATTTAGTAAGATACAACTGTTATCGAGATCATATGGCAAAAACGATATGTAAAGTTGTGTGTCATCGGCATAAAAGTGACACTTGCAAGACCCCAACACAGACGGAAAAGTGGAAATATAAATAGAAAACAGGAGAGGACCCAATATAGATCCCTGCGGTACTCCTTTACTAATATGTAGAAAATCTGACTGACTGCCCGACGAAACGACTGCCTGACACCTATACAAAAGATAGTTAGATAGGAGTTTGATGGCGTCAGGGGTTAAGCCAATATAGTGTAAAATAGATATTAAGATTTCATGGTCTATGTTATCAAACTTAGAATAGTCCAATAAAACAAGAACCGTTAGCATACCCTTGTCGGTTGCTGTTATAATTTCATCAGTTATATTGAGAAGAGCAGTACAGCAACTATGACCGGGTCTAAAACCCGATTGACAGTTCGGGATGACTCTGTTAACTGTAAGGTGGTTCCGTAACTGATGTTCGATAACTTTCTCTAGGACCTTTGATATTGTTGGTAATATGCTTATAGGACGAAGATCTTTATATTCGAGGGGATGTGGTACTTTAGGCAAAGGTATTATGAGAGCTTTTTTCCAGGAGTTTGGGTATACGGAATTACTGAGGCAAAAATTTATGATATGAGTAAGAAAGGGAATCAAAAAAGGCAAACACATATTTAGCATAACAATATTAATGCCATCAGCACCGGTGGCCCTGGTTTTAATAGTAGTTATAATTTGAAGAACTTCGTCTTCTGAAACTAAACGAAAAGTCAACCGAGAATCCACAGATTCCAACGTATTGCCATTGTAAAAATGTGTCACCTCTGCATTATCGCTTAGATTTACTGGAGTTGCATTAACAAAATAATTATTTATTTCTGTTGCATTAGACAAGTAAGGGGGAATTGTGTTCAATTTGGATTTAATATTTAAATGTTTTAAATCCTTCCACATTGTAGAGGGAGAATTTCGTAATCTTTGCCGATAATAAGCTTTCTTCTCATTTCTTACCGCAGCAGTAGTTAGATTACGTAGTTGCTTATAATACTCCCAGTGGCCTGGTTGTTGGGTTATTTTAAATTTGCGTAATGCCGCATCTCTTAGAGACATCATATCCTTTAAGCCATCCGTTAGCCAAGGGAAAGGAGGCTTAGTAAACCTGGAAGTTACGAAAGGCGCATGCAGGTTAAAAAGAATAGTCAGATTGTCAGTCAGGAAGTCGACCTTTTTATCGATATTATTAAAATCGTGTATGTTCCGCCATGGAATCGACTGCAAATGGTCGTAGAATACTAAATGATCAAAATACTTAAAATTTCTGTAGGTTCGAAACGTGGGAGTACCTACATTTAGGGATATGTGTATTTATATCACAATAAATTAAGTCATGATCTGAAGCAGAATAACCAATAACACCAGAATTAGTCACCAACTCTGGAGATGTTGTTAGGATAAAATCAACAAGAGTTGATGATGTTAAAGTAACACGGGTAGGTTCATTAATGAGTTGTTTAAGACCCATTCCTTCAATTAAGGATATGAAATTACTACTAAGATTACTCTCAAAATTTAATAAATTTATGTTGAAATCGCCAAAACAAAACAAATGGTCTGCTGTGGGAATTAGTGTAGACAAGGCATCTTCAAAATTATTTAAGAACTGTGTGTGCTGGTTTACAGAACCCGGAGGATTATAAATAACTCCACAAATCACATGGTTCTTTTTGCCCACAAATAATTTTATCCAGAGTTCTTCAATCACGTTATTAGATTGAATTACGTTAAAAGAATATTGATTTTTAATGTAAAATCCAACACCACCACCTCTGCTAGATCGATCACAACGTATAAAAACATACCCATCGATATAAATTAATTGGTTTGTTATGGAATCAGTTAACCATGTTTCAGTCACAGCTACTAAGTCATAATTAGAAGCAATAACCTTTTCTCTTAAGTCTAAAAAATTTGCCACTAATGACCTAACATTCACATGTGCGCACTTAAATTTTACAGCCATGTGCACAGTTACTGCTATAATTAATAAGTTACAGTGAATTATATATGTATATAGGTGTAGAATTAATTTAATTGCTTAATAAAAATAAACTAAGATAAGAAAACTTGCCAAAGCAGATAAAAATAATTCAAATTTATTTTAGTTGCTCCCAGCGATAAACTTAAAAATATTGTTCTGCCGCAATAGATAAACATTAAAAACAGAAACCATCATTAATAAGAAATATACATACGCTAAATATCATAATTACATTTCCAAGTTACTCGCACTTCTTATGGTTTTAATTTCATTGTTAATTTTAGCTTTGATAGTTCCGTCATATGTCCACACATTACGGAAGCCGTATTTATCCGCTGTTAACTTATAGAGTTCTAAACGCTTTTTCGTTAAATCCTCCTTTACTATAATTTTAGTAGTTTTGAAATTGCGTTTGTTTCTAAAAACCAAATCCTTATGTTTGTAACTAACGAACTTGACGATGATTGGGCGCGGTTTATTTCCTCCGGTAGCTCCCACCCTGTGACATCTATCAATATCGCAAGGTTTAATGCTGATATTTCCCTTATCTTGCAATGTTGTGATCACCTTCTCCTCTACATTCTCGCATTTGTCCTCTTTTATTCCAAATAAACGAATGTTACTTCTTCTTGAATATTGTTGTAGATCGTCCAACTCTACAGATAAGGATCTATTTTCTTCCCGCAGTTGTGTAATTTCAGTTTCGTAACTGATTTTCAAATCGGCCAGTTTCTCATCAAATTTCGCAGTAATAATTCCAACAATATGTCCATAGAACTTTTCATCCTCAAGCAATGTCGAGACAGTCTCTTTAATAAGGGCGGAGACCTCAAGTTTCTGTTCTCGCGTAAGAGGCATTGTTGATTTACAGCAAGCGCAGTAGTTATTGACAATACGGCAGAAAATTCACTCTAAACTGTGAGAATAAACACGAAACGCCGGAGCACTTGTAGCACAACTACACTCCTCGAGGGACACACATAGAAAATAATTTGTTGAAATATTTTTTATAATCCTATTGTTAATAAAAAATATTTTTCATGTTTAATAATAGTTTAAAAATGAAATAATTAGGTGCTATAATTTTTCTTCGAATTAATATTATGATTCTTATAATAATTATTAGAATCACTATAAAAATTAAAAAAAAAGAAGGATATTCTCGCCACGGCACCGTTCTGAACGGAACATGCATTTTCCACGACTAATGTAAACCGGTTCGCAATAAATAATACACGGTCAATATTTGCGAAATAATTTTTATGTTACACTAGAAATCTCCAGCTAAAGTGTGTGCAAATTTCAGCCGTTAATATTAATAAATGAATGTGCAGCGATTTAAAAAAAAAGTACCTCGGTTTCTATGGGTCGTACAGTAATCTTTTTTTAAATTCGGAGAAAATTGGCAGCTATCCAATGGTGCTTATATAATTTCAGTCCGATTAAAATTGACAATATTCCACATTTTGTGCGTTTAAAAAATAAACTCTTAAAATTGAATTTGCACATATTTGCAAGTGCAAAAAAAATCGCACTCATATTGTGTGTGGTAGTATAACTCATAAGGAAAAAAGTAAGCCTACTCTGATTGTTGTAGGACTTCTGCAACCTCAGTAAATAAATTTCTACAAAAACGTATTTTTTCGAAAAAATTTACTTATGCAAAAAATAATCAACATTTTTGCAAATTTCAAAAACCTGCATTTTTTGCTCACCGGGAACTACGTTTTCTGAAAATTTCAACGTTATATAAGTTTTGACTTTAAAGTTTTTAGCGGTTTTTTGCGATAACTTTTTTTCTATTAAGCGATTTTGACCATCGAAAGCTGGTTTGATTTGTTTTTTAAGCTACATAAGCGTATATTTTTTTAAAATTTGTAAATTGCTTTCGTGCATTTTTGTATGCAAAAAACCTTTTTTTCATCACTTTGACCGTCATTTTGAATCACTTCTTCACTGATTTAGCTGTTACTTTGTAGTTCATTAAATTCTACGGATCTTTTTCTATAACAACACATTTTCACTTTTCAGGTAGTATTTTTGTCAAAAACGAGGTATTTTCGACAATTTGACTGGACGAATATAATACTGCAAATTGTAGACAAAATAGCTATTTTTGTATTAAGGGCGTGAAGGAGGCGATTTTGGCCCGCGGCGGAATTATAAGCCAGAGGCCCGAAGGGCCGAAGGATTATAAAAGGCCAAAGGGCCAAAATCGCCGTTCACGCCCGAAATGCAAACAAGATTTTTTGTAAAATCCACCATAAAGCTTTGAAAATTAAATAGCACGATTCGTTCTCAAAAATCAAATTGTTGTTGGTTGCCAATGTGATGCTGGTTTTTTAGGCCTTAGGGCGCAAAAGACATTATTTACGCCCGCAAATTATTTTTAGGCCTTAGGGCGCAAAAGGCACTATTTACGCCCGCAAATTAATGCATAAATGACCTTATTTTAATACGATTTTTCAAAAACATGTTTTTTGTTTAATAGTGTTGTTCTGTTTTTCCATTTTGATGTTGCTGCTCGTTTCCACACCACCGATGAGGTAGAGTTGCCGGCGCTTTTTTTTAAGTGGTATCCCCAAAAGGCATACTCCATTAACCTTACTTTGATTTACATGCCATCGTCTTCAGTATCTATCATGTACTCTGTATTCGTACAATTTCGCCCACGACAAGTTCCACACATAGTTGTACAACTCAATCCAGCCTTACACAGCCACATCTTTTCTCGCAACCTTGTTTGCAATCGCAAGTTATTAATAAAAGAATTGAAGCCGGTGCAGGCGCTTCTGTTGTGTATATGGGTGACAGGGTGATATTAACTTGCTTCCAGCCCCATAGGTCACGTTTTAAATATTTTTCTCGCTATATCTGTACTTGGAGGTAAGTAGTACGCCTGGAATGTTGACGTGCTGCAGCGGATGTGGGATGCAATTTTGATAAAACTACAGTGCTATTTGCTTGACCGACTAACTTGTTAAAACATGCGTATCTTTGCTCACTCAGGCTGCCTTCTTATGGTTGAAGTTCCAGCATAAATCGTTCTCCGGCTTTTTCAATTTCTTCAGGGGTTGACTCAGTGTTGTTGAAAACAGCAACGATGCTATCAAGGTCTTTTTTTATATTGAACATTTGTACGTAATGTTGCTTTCCTTTTCCAAAAAAGTTCAATCGTGTGTCACAGCCGCCTATAGCATGAATAAATAACATTGATTCTTTGAACTTACATAAAATAGTAGATGATTGTAAGTTCCTCGAACTGTACGTTTGTATCTTTACATTACCTAGGACCTCTTTTAGAAATATGATGTCTCTATCTTCAGGGGTCAACGTCTTGTCCAACAAATACAACTTGTTCGTTTTTCTCGGATATTTTGATGGCAGTACGAACAATCTGGAAATCGGCGTCATCTATTGCAATTGATGTGTTTATATTCTTGCTATTGAGGTATAGAGCAAGCTGTGAAATCAGTCGTTCCTTATTTTTAATATTGCTTAAGAATTTATTTTGCTGTTCTATCAATAAGGTATTGTGATCAAAAACGATTTCTCGAGTCGTGCTTTGAAGCAACCGTCTTTCACGCACGATACCTACATTTTGTGCTTGCACTATTTTCGGCGTAAATCAAAGTAAGGTTAGTGGAGTGTGCGTTTTGGGAATACCACTTAAAAAAACGCACTGGTAGTTCTACCTCATGGATGGTGTGGAAACGAACAGCAACATCAAAATGTAAAAACAGAACAAAACTATTAAACAAAAAATATGTTTTTGTCTACAGTTTTCAGTATTATATCTGGTGCATGTATATTTGTGAACGATAAATCACCTTTCGGGAGTAAAATACGAAATGCGATCTGTCTTTGTTTTAACCCCCTTCTTCAATCGGTTATTGTTCGAAATCCATTGGAGAAAATGGAATTAGCAATGACCCTTTTTTGTAGAGAATTTTATAAGGAACCTTTTTAGTAAGTATAAAATTTTCTGTATGACCATTGGTTTCTGAAAAAAAAAACGCTAAAACCACCGCAGTACTTGTTAGGGGTGGTTTTTGGAGGTTAAGCTACCACTTGGGAGTTTAGAACTCTTGGTTTTTAAAACTCTTCCATTGGTGGGTATTATCTCAAAACGGCAAAACTTTATAATTTTTTTTCTCTAATTTTGCTAAAATGAATGGACTATATTTATGGTAAAACTAATTGAATCACATCATCCCACTCCCCTACATTCGATGCGTATTTATACAATAGCCTCTGTTAGAAAATATTGCCGCTTCAGCGCTCTAGACATAGGTTTCTTTATGTATTTGCAAAGCAAATGTATAATTTTGAGACATTCAGATGCTGTTGACGCATAACTCTACAGGTCACAGAAACTAGATTGAGTCTCAGGGTAGGTCATGAAAGGCGCTGTGATCATATTTGATGAATTGGCAATATGTGGAAAGTTGTCAAACATACAAAGTTTGGTTACATTTTAAATGACAAGTAATCAGTAACGGTGGGTAGAGGGATTTCGTTTGCGCAGTGACTAACGTCATACGGCAGATTCTTTGTGTTTTAAAGTGTGAAAATAGCTGTTGCTGGGATAGAAGGTTTAGCAGAGCCTGGTTGTTCAACTTAACACCATTATTTCCGCAATCTTTTTAACATTCAAGAACTGAAATTACACCACACCCCAATGTTGCGTACGCCTCTCATTTATTGTGTCATTTAGCTTAAATAAGGTTAACAATTTAATGTCAACATGATACATGTAAAAATGTTACCAATACGAAACTTGGAAATTACTAGATTCTAACATTAGTTCCGATTTTCACAACTTCTCAATCTAGATTCTGTAACCTGTACGTGTTTGGCATGTTAAAAAAAAATCGAGTGGCCCACTGCCTGTGAACTGCCGTCTGTTATTCGTTTATTTAACGAATGTGAAACGAGGAAAAAATTTATCAGCAATTTCGCGATGTGCCAAAACCTCATCAAGTTATTTGTGCTCCCGATCTGAAAAAATGTTTTGGTAACCGACGCTTCCTCGAAGATTACCATGTCATCAACAAGTTATTTACATCAAAGGTTGCATAATTCTACAATGCAGGGATAGAGTTTAGTTCGAGCATTCATCGAGAGCGGAAGTAAGCGACGTGCACAAGCGATAGTGGATTAAACCTTTATTGCAGCAAGCCACTATGGCTTCAGTTTGCGGTAGATGTAATATTGAATTTAAAAGAACTGATAAAATTTTATGGTGTAATGGGTGGTGTGATCGGTCTTTTCATCCAAAATGTGTTGCTGTGAACGACGAGCTGTAGAAATATGTAACAGAAATAAAACATATTATGTGGTGCTGCGAGAGATGCTGCTTTATGAAACAATTTTCAATGAGGAAAATGGTTGTTGATGTGAAAAATTCAATGGACGTTGGGAAAGATATGATGTGCTGCCTCGAAACTGTTAAGGAACAAAAATCAGCTATTTCACCGCTAAACGGTAATTATCAAGAGAAATCTGCAGAGATGGAAAGTAACATAAAAAAAATCATTGAAAATCAAGATCAGGGCAAGATGACATATGCAGAAAAAGCAAGAATAAAAAATAACGAACCAGTTTTAGTAATAAAACCAAAGAGTACAGGACAAAAGAGCTTTGTGACTAAAGAAGAAATTAAAAGTAAAATCGATCCGACAAATATCGGAATATCTGGAGTGAAACATGTTAGTAAAGGTGGAATTGTCATTGAATGTAGTAACCAGGATTCCGTATCCAAACTTAAGGAAGAAGCAGAAGCAAAACTGGGGAACAAATACGATATCAATGTCCCGAAGAAACTAAGACTTCGTGTTAAAATTTGTGGAATGAGTACAAGAATGACGGCTGAGGAAATATTAAACAAAATGATAGCACAAAATAATTTTTTGGAAGTAAACAAAACAAATATTAGCATCGTACACATTGGAACAAGAAAAAGTCGCAGGATGGATAGTTATTTTGCATTCGCTGAAGTAAATGCAGAGACGTATGATAAGCTGTTACAGACGGACAAAGTCAACATAGGCTGGGATAGATGCAAAATATTTGATGCTATTGCAGTTACCAGATGCTTCAAATGTAACGGTTACAATCACAGAGCCAATGAATGTAAGAAGGAACTAACAGATGTGCTGGATCGCATAGTGTGAATGACTGCAAAGCAGAAAAAGATCAAGTCAAGTGTGTGAATTGCAAAGAAGCAGTAAACAAACTAAGATTAAAAATTGATATACATCATGAAGCTTGGAATACTGATTGCCGGTATTCAAACGGAAAATGGAAATCGAAAGAAATAAGGTAAATTTTTTAGATTAAATGGATGCTGTGTACAAAATGCAATATAGTTTTTAAAAGTGGAAAGTTTATTAGCTAAATTTGAACAATTAGAGATGCTAATTGAGATCTACAGTCCAGCTATGGTTATGCTAAGTGAAACATGTGTTACTGCAGAAATAAGACATTGCGAGATTGATATTAGGGGTTATTCTGTGCATCGATGCGACAGTCACAGCAGGTACACCGGAGGAACCATCATTTACATTAAACATGGTGTTAAGTATGTGAATATGGGGAATACAGTGTTAGACAAGAATGTGTGGATGTTAAGTATAAAAATTTGTAAAGAAGTCTACAAAGGTGTTTATACAGTTTTATATCATAGCCCTAGTGCAAGTCATGCTGAATTTCTAAATTTTTTCGAATTGTGGTGTGACGAAGTATGAGTTACGATGTGTCAAAGGAATGCTTGGTTCACTACGGAATTAAAACAATTGCAAATTCAACGCAATGTTTTATACGCAACGGCGAAATTAAATAATACCTTAAAAGATTGGAATTCTTATCGCTCTATTAAAAACAAATATAATCGTTTATTAAAATTCAGTAAAAATCATTATTTTCAAAAGCAACTGGACTCTGTAAGAGGAAATTCAAAACAAATGTGGAAAAAATTAAAACAAATTGTGAATAAAGACACTGCATACACGGCGGAATTTGTGGAATTTGAAAATACTAGGCTAATAGAACCGAAAAGCATTGCAGAGCATTTTAATAATTACTTGGATAGTGTAAAGGAGATTCATCAAAGCATCGAAACTTTTTATTTTGAACCGATTACGATGGATAAATTGGAAAAAGTTATTTTAAAAATGAATAACAAATCCAGTACGGATGGTATTAATTCTAAAGTAATTTTGGATGCTCTACCAGTAATAGGAAACCTAATGTTGAAAATCATCAATGAATCCTTTGAAAGCGGAACTTTTCCTGGAATTTGTAAGACAGCAACAGTAAGACCAATTCCAAAAGTAGTTGGAACAAAAAAGTGTTCAGGGTTTAGACCGATTAATATGTTGTCTGCGTTTGAAAAGATATTAGAGCAAATAGCCAAAGAACAGCTAGAAATTTATCTAGAACGAAATGAAATATTAATTAACGCTCAGTCTGGTTTTCGCAAAAATCATTCATGTGAAACGGCCCTAAATTTAGTGTTAGCGAACTGGAAAGAGGATATTGAGCTAGGCAAAAAAGTCGTTGCACTTTTTCTCGATTTGAAACGAGCTTTCGAAACTATCGATAGAGATTTATTACTGGAAAAAATGAGAAAATACGGAATTCAGGGTACAGCATTACAGTGGTTCAAGAGTTATTTGTCTAAGCGGTAGCAAATTACTAAATTTGAAAATGAAGAATCAGGACCAAAAGAAGTAGCTTTAGGCGTCCCCCAGGGAACAATTTTGGGGCCTTTATTATTTATTATTTATACTGTACATTAATGATGTAAATTTATGTGTGAATAATTGTAAAATTAATTTATTTGCGGACGATACATTGATATCTGCAGCTGATAGCAATGTAGAGTGTGCTATAATTAAACTGAATAAGGATATACAAAATGTGTCGACTTGGTTGAAATTAAATAAACTAAAATTAAATACAACAAAAACAAAAGCAATGACAATCAGTAGTGGACCACCAGTGCATAATGTGGTAGCGAATGTAAGGGTAGATAATGTAAATATAGACTAATATTAAATATCTAGGGGTTATAATTGACAATAGATTGAAATTTAAACAACATATTGACTATATTGTAACTAAAGCTGCGAAAAAGATAGGTTTCTTTGGTCGAATAAGTTCTAAATTAAACATTTGGTCAAAAATATTAGTCTACAAGACAATTATAGCTCCACATTTTGAATATTGCTCCAGTATATTATTTAATGCCACTGAAGGAGACTTACAAAGACTGCAAAAGTTACAAAACAAATGTATGCGCATTGTTTTATCTTGCAATAGACGAACATCTGTTTCTTTAATGTTGGAAACCTTACAGTGGCTTAGCATTAAGAAAAGGATTTATTTTAATACGCTAGTTTTAATTTTTAAAATTATTAATAATAAACTGCCTAGTTATATGAATGAATTTATAGTAGACAATAAGGATATTCATAATTATAATACTAGATTTGTAAATGACTTTAGATTGCCCTTAACAGCAAAATCATGTTCTCAAAAAAACTTATTCTATAATGGACTCAAATTATATAATGAAATGCCGAACGAAACTAAACAGGCTGCTAATTTATATCAGTTTAAAAAGCTTTGTTCAAGATATGTTAAATCTGTTTGTTAAATAACAATGTCTGTATTTGTAAACATCTTAAGGATAAATAAACCAACATCTAATGATTAGTATAGTCGTTTTGAAACTAGGCGGGACACTAGATCTTGTAAGGACTATCTTCGAATTTGAGCCAAGTTTATAATTCAGTAGTGTAGTCAAACATTTACTCTATACGATCTTTCTATGTGGTCTTCCGTTGGTGTGTTTGGGAGATTCGCCTATGCGGATTCTTTTAGGTCTCTCAAATCATCTTCTTAGATGGTTTTGCGTAGTTCTTTTCGGTTGATTTTTATTTCGTTCCCATTTTTATTGTGTATCGCCCAACTTCGTTTGCTGATGCCATCGTGCGCTTCAACACTTATCGAAGAGTCATGAACACTTACTATCACACCTTTTTCGTTGGTTGAGGTAATCGTTTACCGTTTGGATGAATCGCTAAATACTCAGATTCGTGTTCGCTTGTTGTCGTTTTGTTTTGGTGACGTATTTTCACCTATCGAATTCGTTTGATGATTTTAACGTTGTCAAGTACCGCGTTGTTTTTGAACAATTTCGTTGAAAGTTTTTGAGCTTCGCGTGACTGCAGCGCCGGGGTCCGGATTTTCGCATGTTGTTTATTTACTGAAGAATATTTTTGACATTTGTTGGAGACTTGGGTTTTCCGAGTTTTTCATTGATGTTCGGTGTCGTAGTCGTTTTCGATCTCGCGTTTAGCGGATTTATAGTCGATTTGGTTTTCGGCATCATTACCGATTGAGGATTTTACTAGTGATGGGCATAATCGGATGATTTCAATAATCGGAATGTTCCATTTCGGAATGTTTATAAAATCGGAATATCATCCGATTATTTTACATTCCGTAAATGCAAGCAAGAGAAAACGAGCGAAACAATAAGCGGAAGGAAGATGAAGTGCGTGCAAATTTGCCATACTCGCCGTCGCGCTGTAAGCCTTTATCTGCGTTGGCATCTATTGTTTGGGTTTGCAGGACCGCAACTAAAACAATTTATGAGTTTGAGTCGCACAGTGGAATATAAGAAAAAATAAAATATTAAATTATTACAGTAGTTACCTTAATAGACTTTCGGAAAATGGTAGTGATATTTTAAAGTTTAATGGCACATAAAGTACATAATAGATAGTATAAAACAATAAATGAATTTGAAGTCTGTAAGTTGTACTATCTAATAATTAATCTATGAAATACCACTGTCATTAATGCCATTCACGTATCATACACGGCGCGACCTGACGGCATTCGCCAACCAGCATATAGCAGTCAAGTGAGTCAACATAACATTCGGTATTCCGTTCAGTTCAAATTGGCATTTCGTTTTCTCATTTTGTGTTCCGAATAGTATAATAATCGAATTCCAAAAGTTCCGAATTTTGTGCACCGAACAGTAAAATAATCAAATTCCGAAAAGTTCCGAAACGTTCCGAAATAATCGGAACCTTCCGATTTTTTTAACAATCGGAAACTTTCCGATTATTCATTCCGGATAGGTCCATCACTAGATTTTACCGTCGATCATTAATAATTGTTGACAGTTCCTGTCAGAACCTTTTGTCCTTTTTTTCCTGTTGGTATTTCTGCTGTGGGACTTACACAATACACTGATCTCGTGACCTTCAGAATTCTCTCTTTAGGTAACCTTTGGGGGAGATTATGGATTTCTTCTTTTTTTAATTTATATACTTCCTGAATTCCATTGGTCGGTTGGACGAAACTGTTCTCGAGTATAAGACGTTCCCGGAGTTGACAACTCCGTATTAGTGACATTTTCTCGAATTTGACTTTCCCGGATTTGATTTTTCGTAATTCAAGTTAAGCTTCGAGTAAGGGGTCTTCCTTACTGAGTCGAGATAACCGCCCAAAGCGTTCTAGAGGAATTTACGTATTTTTTACCGACGTATTTGGTCTTTCTTCTTCCTCTTATTGCTTCACACCTTTCGCACCCTATCTAGTAGCCTGAGCGCGTAATTCTCTCGGGGGTCGGACTTGTCGTCCTGCATTTGTTTTGGTTTTCTTTTCGGTTGAAACGTTTCTGTTGTGGGAGTAATGCAATGCATGGATTACGTGGAGTACAGCGCACCCTCAGTGGATCATTGCCGATGTTGGAAATTCAGATAGTTACGTTGCGTTTAGTTTTTTATTTTTTTATTATTTGGTTTGCTGGATCATCATCGGGTTAAGATTGTAACGGTTTGTTTTAGTTTAAGAGACTTCCAGGAAACTCTCTTTAAGTAAGAAGAGTGTAAGGGCAATCTTGGAATGTAAGACAATTTTATAGTTCAGTAGTGTAGTCAAACATATACTCCATATGATCTTTCTTTCCGCCCGTGCAAACACTAACGCTATGCAGTTTATTTTAGGACCTTTGATTTAATTCTCCGTACGCTGGTTTTATAAAATAGGCTTTGGTTTCGCATGCATAACGATTCGTGATGTCTTATCGCATTATAAAATTTTCGCCGTTGCCTGGAGGTCCAAAACTTTCCCGAAGCTTCAGGCAGAATTGCTTAGTCAGGATTTCGTCAGCGCGACATCTTTCGCATGGTCCCGATACGCTAAAAAGAGCAAGCAGCTAAGTCACGAGTGCGTGGTCTTATTCCGATCCCGCATCGTTGGCCAAAGCATGATTCAGCGGCCCCCCTCGAGATCGTTCAGAAGGGTGGTCACTGAGTTCGCGGCGCGCAGTCGTAAACAAAGTAAATGTCGAGATTGTTGTAAGTTGTGAAACTACATTGTTGCTGTCGTCGATCCAGTGCGTAGTAGTGGTCATTTGGTGAACGTTTAGCCGAGTTTTCCGTACCGTTGAAGCCAAACATCTTCGTTAACACTGTTATAGTTTATTTTATTATGAATTCTCAACTGTGTGCTAAACCTGCCAGTGTAACGAAGACCCTATACGGTACCACCGTTTACTTGTTTGCTCGGGGTTCATTCAAGTTAACCCTCATATTGAGGATGTAATGGAGCTCACTTTCGCTGGAATATCGCCCCTTCTATGCTGTTTCCAGTACTTTTATGTCGTTCTTTTCGTGGAAATAGCTTGGGATGTGACCTGCAGCTTGATGAGATCAACGAACCCAGAACGTCTGACCTCCTATCAGGTATTTGTTGATTTAACGGTATTTGTAACGCATAGAAATTTATAGTGAAGTGTTGTCTTGGCCAATTTTGCCATTGGTTGATTTAAATCGTGAGATGTTGAACAATACCGTCAAGTTTTAACGCATATATGTTGTTTTGCATTTTAAGGTTAGGTAATCGTTGTTGTGCCACTATTTGAGTGATTTTTGATAATTTCGATCATGTAACGTAGCTTTTTTGTGCAGAATTTAAAGTCATTACTGTTTGCAATGTGTCCATGTCGCTTGATTGTAATTTTTTCGCTGTGTTTAATTTAAATGTCGCCATTGAACATGACTAACCCCTTTTGTATATATTTTGAACTGTAACGAGTAAATATGTTCATGTTCATTGTCAGTTACATATTTATTATTTTAATAGAATTCTTTGTTAATTACTTACGTTTTTCATTGGTGTTTGCATGCATATTTATGTTTTGTTTCGATGTACAGGAATTTGGATGATTTGGTTTTCCAGATTTAGTCCGAATGTGGTGGCGCATCAATATTTTAACATCTTGTACCTCGCTTACCGGAGTGCCACTCTAACCCTAAGGTAGTAAAGAACCCGCCCCTCTTGGCTAAGGATTCCTAAAGCCGGACACTTGTGTTACAGCCTATCGTAACGGGATTAGGGCTGCGGATTTGGTTAAATTTACCAATTGTTCCGTTAAAAGTATTTACGTTGAAACCAATTGTTGTTTTTGTTGTTAAAGATCAGATTTTGACGGCAAGAAACTGGCTCCCATGCATGTGGCCTTGTTTTGCCCACTTGAGGGTCTGCTTTGTGTCGTTAATAATGTTTTTGGGCTGTAACAATCTTACCATATAGGATAATTTGTTTTGCTTGGGTTGTCATTACTGGAAAAGTTAGCCGCCGTCTGCGTTGATTGTTTATAATAAGTCTGTCCAATTTCCTAAAAAGCTTGCTTTCTGACAAGCAGAGTTTTATAACAGTTGTCATCAAAGTCGCTTGTTACAGAAAACTGTAAATATCCGCCAATACTTCAAAAATACCGAATTCAACCAAACAAAATATTGAAAACTTATATGAAATGGCAAATAACGTGGGATTTGGTAGAATGCCTGCTACAGTGGCCATGTTTGCAGTATCCATTGTTCACACTTTGGAAGAACGAATCGATAATACTTGTCGGGAAACATTGACTAGCAATGTAGGCACATATTTACGGTGCCCCGGTCTAATTTATTTTTCCTGGATTTAGATCGGTTCACATGCATACATTTTACAAGAACTGGCGACTTACCTGAAATTTCATAACTCCCCTGCGGTCGGAAGTTGTAGATCAGAAACATGATGCTGGGGGTGCAAGGCAAACAGCGAGTCTTTTCATATAGCAGGTGGTCACACACGCCTGTCCGCGAGCATAAACTCATCCAACTCCACAAACAGTCATGCAAGCAAAACAACAAACATTCAGTTTTAGTAGTAAGGTGCTCATTACATAATACTTACAGGGGGTTTTATGGCCTCTCACGTCGTTCCCATGTGGCATCTCGACGAAGACATTATCAGGTATATTCTTCGGTGCACGTTTGATGATGTGCCTGTAATAATCCTAAAAACACGGATGCTTACCGTATCTAGTATGCCTTAACCGAACGTTAACGGCATCAGTGGGTCAAACCCATGTCAATGTAACCCGCGGAGGACGCATCCACCAGCGACAGGCACACTTCACAAAGCATCCAGATATGCAGCAGTTCAGTGAACATAAAAATGAACCAAAAACTAAAATACCTCCGATATTCCTCCACGAAGCTAATAATCACCAGGCAATTGTAGAAGATATCAAAAAATTCATTGATAAAGAATTCACAACCGAGTACAGAAGTAACTACTTGCGAATCAACCTTACATGTGAAAAAGATTACCGTACTCTTACGAAGTACTATAAAGCCTACAATATTAAGTTCCACACATTTCATAATCCAAATAGCAGCCCGTTAACAGTAGTGATTAGAAACGTCCCAATTTCTTTTTCAGCAGACGAAATACCACATGAACTTGAAGGTTTGAAATTACCAGTTATAAAAGTTACACGACTCTATAACAGAAATAGAAAACCTATGCCGTTGTGCGTAGTGGATTTGACAGCTAATGAAAAAGCTAAAGAAATCTATAACCTGACTCGTCTCTATTACTCCATTGTTCTAGTGGAACCCAGGCGCAAAAACAGTAATATTCCGCAGTGTTCGAGGTGTCAAAAATTCAATCACACCAAAAACTATTGCAGCCTTGACCCCCGATGTGTCAAATGTCTGGGAAATCATCTTTATAAAGCCTGTCCGAAAAAACCTGATGAACCCCCAAAGTGTGTAACTGTGGAGAAAATCACCCTGCCAATTATAGAGGGTGTAAACACTATCAAGAAATTAAATCAAGAAGTCAGCGGCAAAACCAGACCAGCCGTACAACCCCACAAGTACGACAGCTTAACCCAGAAATTAACCCATGCACCACTATAAAGGCTAATTCAACACTTACCCCCGATCGTACCACTCCAAACGTCTCTTTATTTGACTCTGCAACAAACACGCAAACTTCATCTGAAGCAGTGTTAAACAACATCCTTCAGCCAATAATAAAGATAATAACGCCCCACCTTGATAAAATAAAATATTTCGTTATCAATTCTGTTATTCCACTCTTTCTCAATGGCCCATAAAACACACACTCTTCAAAATCTAACAATCCTTAGCTGGAATGCAGATGGACTCAAAAGACAAAGATCAATATTTATTCATTTTCTTTCCTGTCATAACATTGATATAGCTTGTATATCCGAAACACATTTCCTAACATCCGAAAAAGTCAAAATACCGGGTTACAATATTTACCGAAACGATCGCAACGGTCTTATAGCCTCTGGAGGAGCAGCCCTGATAGTTAAGAAAAACCTCAAGTATCATACACTACCAAAGAAAAATCTCAATTTTCTTGAAGCTGTCGAAGTGGTTATAGAGCTTGACAACAACAAAATTCTAAAACTAATATCTACATATCTATCCCCCAATCGAAGAATTATTCCAGAAGATATTGGCCCGTTAATTTCGAACAACATACCTACAATTCTATTAGGAGAGATTAATTCTAAAAGCACAACATGGAGGTGCAAAGCGAACCACCCTAATGGCCCCTAGCGAAGTAACTCAGTGCCCATACAGGTCTGATCACCGAAAAGACATTCTAAGGATTGCTCTTGTCAAGAACTTCTCCGGACAATTATTTCAGCAAGTATATCAAGAATTGGACTCAGATCACCTACCAGTGATTATAACGTCTCTACAAAAACCACAAATAGTGCCTCGTTCACCAAAATTAATAAAAGGAATTGTGGACTGGGATTTATTTAAAGAAGAAATTGAACTAACTCTCCATGCTCCAACTGACCTGTCAACGCCGGACCAAATAGAAAACTGTGTTTATAATTTCACCAAATGCGTTACTGAATGTGTAGAAAAATCCACTATCTTCAAAAAACAAAACCATACCATGAACACGAAATTGCAACCCCCGCAATTTATTCTCAAACTTATTAAAGAAAAAAAATCGTGTAAGGAAACTATGGCAAACGCATCGAACTTCTCATTGCAGACACCTGCTAAATCAGCTTATTCATCAGGTCACCTATGCACTAGATAAATTTCGCGTAGATTCCTACCGGCGATATATCACTGAACAAGAGGCAAGTGACTCGTCCCTCTGGAGTGCAACGAAAAGGATTATTCATCAAACTGAGACTATCCCACCTTTTAACGACAACGGCAGAGAATACTGTAGCGAGCAGGATAAAGTTAATCTTTTTGCAACCCATCTTGAAAATGTGTTTAGCCTTCAAAGACATCAAACCAATAACCAGTTCGTAGAGTATATTAATGAGTACATACACGAAAATCTTCCGCAGCCAGTTAATCTACAGCACACCGAATTTACTTCGCCAAATGAAATAGCAACTATTCTTGGTAAACTACCAACAAAGAAAACGCCTGGGCATGACTTAATCCCAAATATTGTTATAAAACATCTCCCCACGAAAGCAATTGCATTTCTGGCATCAATATATAACTCATGCTTGTCTGAGGGATACTTTCCCATAACCTGGAAACATGCCGAAATAATTATGATACATAAGCATAGTAAAGATCCAAAAATAGCAACTTCCTACAGACCAATTAGTCTATTACCTGTGCTCTTCAAAGTTTTTGAGAAAATCTTGGCCGCACGTCTTAATTTGTTTCTTGACAACCATAATGTAATTCCCAAACATCAATTTGGGTTCAAGGCTAAACACTCGACCATACATCAGTTACTTAGGGTCACTGAAAACATTATCGGTGGCTTTGAAAAAAAAGAACACACATGTGTAGTTTTCCTGGACGTAGCTCAAACGTTTCATCGAGTGTGGATAAACGGGTTGCTATACAAACTTCTGCAAATTGCGATACCACCTTACATAATAAATGTCATCGCCTCATTCCTAAAACATAGAACATTCATCATATTCAGATACCAAAGACATAGCTGCAGGAGTACCATAAGGCTCGGTACTTGGCCCTGTATTATTTAATTTATTTACTTATGACATCTCTATCCCTCCACTAACTAAATGAGGGATGTTTGCTGATGACACTATACTAATAACACAGCATTCAGACATAAATATTGCAGAGCAACAACTACAAGACTCGTTGGATATACTTATGCAGTAGTTCACAAAATGGAGAATAAAACTAAATCCTACCAAGTGCCAATGCAAGATATTCACCCTGAGGCGACCACAAAATCCTCAGGAGATTACAATACACGGAGAAAATATCAAATGGAATCCTCCAGACTCTGCTAGACTACCCCTGCTCTATCCGCTTATAAACAAAAAATCCCCTCTGCGAATACAGTGTTCAAAACTAATATATATGTGCATAATAAGGCCGGTTATATCTTAGGCGTGTGTTATATGGGGTACTACATCCAAGACCAATATTAAAAAACTGCAAACGCTTCAGAACAAAATATTAAGAATTGCCATAAATGCACCGTGGTTTATTAGAAATGAACAAATTCACAGTGAACTAGGCATCTTTACCATTGAAAATTCTATACGTAATATAGCCCGCAAGTTTTTCGAAAACTTACCCAAGTGCGGTGGAGCAGTATATTATCAGCTAGGACAAAAATCATGACAAACGCGCTTAAAGAAGAGATTACCCCAAGACGTTCTTTTGTCCACAGAGACTGATAGTATGGCAAGCGATAGTGGTTAATCTGTTGAAATTGTGTTAGGGTTAAAATCCCATATTGTCAATTTCAAGTTATAAATTATTCTTTGTTAAACTAACCATGTATAACGTTAAGTATGTTGAGCTGGTTGATTATTAAATAAAAAACAAAGCATCTTTGGGAGACGGGCTTCCCAAGCCACCCAGTCGCGCTCACTGAGGTCACTGATAAGCAAGGTGCTTAACAGGTCAAGGATCGTAGGCCATCTCGCCGAATGGCCACTAATCCAAGCACGATAGCGCTATCTGCGTTTCTGTTATACTCCAGGCCAACCATAACAATGAACAGCGACTCAATTAATAAAGTTGTCTACAATCACCCCAAAGAACACAAAAGGAAATATTATAACACTAGTGGTACGTCACTATTAAGCTTAGTATATCTACAAGAGTATTTAATTGCTTTTATATACAGTACTAGTAACATTGTAATAGAAATAATTTCATATTTGCACCGGAAGGATATGTTATGACATTTACGGCATCCGTAGTAACGACAGTCATATTTTGAATTTGGAGATCACAATCAACACATTTTTAATAGAATTTTATTAAAATATACTAATGTGCAATTTAAACCGCTCAGTGGAATAACACCTACTACAGTTTTTATGTTTTGTTTTGTTTCTAAAATACCTCTAAAGTTATTTTAAACTTACCATTCATTATATGTTTAACATTAAAAGAGAAATAAAACAGCTCTTTAATATTTGACAATGGAATAACACGTGTATAACCAAACATTTGAAAATAACATGGATGGACAACTTAGAAATCGTAGTGTTAAACCCTGAATTTTAGATTCCATTGACACGCGATAACAGCGCCTCTAGTTGTAAGTTTAAATGGAATGGAAAAACTTATAAACAATCAACGCAGACGACGACGATTTATATCCACTTTGAAATGTCATACAGTAATCAAAATTTCAAATAATTGTAGGTAATGTCACAGATTTTCGGAAGTATCAACATTATTTTATTGAAATTTGTATCGTATTAGTTTTATAGTATTGTAATTAGAACTACATAAGTGCCAATTATATACTTTATATAAAATTAAATCGTACCTATTTTTAACAGATTTATATTTCAAAATCACAAGAAGACCTTTGTGGGAAATGTTTTCAAAACATCAATATTATACCAGGAAGAACTTCATAAATTAACGACAAATTGAGAATATGCACAGCTTTCAACATTGTGTTGTGCTTCTGCTGTTGGATCCTTTGATAATTCCGAATCCGAATCTACATCAGAATCAGACCAAAGGAAATACTTCAACCACACACTCTTTTCCTATATATTTCATCCAATCATTCCTGATAAGAGGTTCACAGTGATTAATGCAGTTTATCCACTTATCAGCATCGCAGTTGCTCAAGACTCTCGAACCTTTCTGAACTTTTCTTTTAAATTTGGGCATGACGTCACTAACTTATTAAAAATATTGATGTTGCGTTGCTTTAGAAACTCGTCAATTTTAGAATGTCTGTCGAAATTATTTAGGATGGCTTCAATTAAATTCCAAACTAGTTTTCTATGGTTTCCATCAAAATTAATTTTGTTCTTATACAGCAAGGCTTGGAGAGTTTTTTTTTTATTTGAATAAGTATTTGATATCCTCTCTAACAACACTGAGTGATAAGGATCATTATCTATAACCAGAACACATTTCCCACAATGGTAGTTAGAGCAGGCATCAACTGATTTTCTACCAACTTTTGATTGAATTTCGCTGGTTATATACTTTTTTTTATTTTGATGTTTAATTTTCGAGTCTAAATGACGGTTAGATTTCGGTAGCGAACTACTACAATATCCTGCAAGCAGTACTGTGGGCCTCTTACCCTCTGATTTCATTATTAGTAGCTTCAGCGTACTTATGCGAACGTTTTGTCCGTCCGTCCGTCCGTCCGTCCGTCCGTCCGTCCGTCCGTCCGTCCGTCCGTGTGTCTGTCTGGATCGCCTGTAACTTTCGAACGGCTACAGATATCGAAATTTTGAAAGGGGGCAAAGTTGTTGCTTAGGTCCCGAGCACCTTCATGCGCTATTTGGTTTTGGCGAAAGGTGCCAATTTTCCACTTTGCAAAATTTCCAAGCATTGTAGCACAGTGGCGGCTTGTCCACTTGGCGCCATCTACAGAACTTCGGTGGTCACGTTTTGAACTACACATTCTGAAGCTACTCTTTAGATCTGTAGTTGAGCAGTTTATTTTATTCTTAGTACACTTATTATCACCTTTTCACCACATTCGCATCATGCTTCCGTTCTGGTGTATCCAGGTTTAATCTGAGTAAATAATTCACTCCTTACTTACCACCAACATATTCCAAATGCTTTTTAAGAATTTGAGTTTGCTTGCCAACAAAAATTTTGAATCAATCGTGTATTCTTTAAAATAGATATTTGCAATTGCAGCCCATCGACTTATTAATAATTTTTGAAGTTTTGTGTAACCTCCTGTGTATTTCAAATTCAATCTAACCTGATGTAATGCTTGTTTTTTCCGGTATTCCCAAATTCCAAAAATTCATTATCCAAGTAGATATCTCTTGGCCCTGTTCCAAGTTTTCCTAGAGTCTGAACATTAGATTTGATATATTTATAAACAGTACTGATCAAAATCTAAAACTGAGTCAGGGGTATCAACAATAATACAGTGCGTTACTTTACCTCCAAGCACGATAAAAAATTTCAACATTTAAAATTACAAACTAATGTACTGCCAACAAATAAGTGCTGTCAATGTAAAACTAGTGTCTCGCTTAGTTCCAAAACGACTATACCTACCTGTAAATGTTGTCTTACAGTTTTCTAAATGACGACAATTTTTAGAACATGTAAATTTGGATAAAGCAAAATCTCCTCATTTAGATTACTGTAAAAGAACATTTATAGAATTTTTGTAACAGTAATTTATTAACAGGGCTGGATTAGAGTTTCTAGAAGTCACTTAAATAGATACTAATTGGAGCTAAGAGATATTTCTCCGAAAAAGGGCCTTGCATAAAAAATTTAAAAATTATGCAAACATGCTACTTTTCGGTAAATAATAAAAAAATCTAAAGAAGTAATTAACATTCTATATTATTTTTTCCAATTATGAATATTTAAAATCTCCACATAAAAAGAACTGAATTTTAATACTAAGTCTTGGTATCTGTAATCCTGAAAAAATAATAAAAAAATTGAAAAATTAATTTTTAGCTAAAGTTAAAAAAATAGTTGTTGAAGCTAAAAATATCACACTCTAAAAAAATCTCATTGAAATATTACTTAATTTCCGAAAAATGGCACCTTTTGGATTTTGGCAATTTCGAAAAACTCCATTTTCTAAATAAGTCAAAATTACTCGATATATTGCTATGACCCTTAACGTAATAATATTTGTATGTTTATAATTAATTTAATTAATAAAAAGAGTCACCACACAATATTTAATTTAGTTCTACCACTTGCAAATTCAAACTAACTGATTAATTACCTTCATTGGGTACGCCAAAATTGAGAATTACTCTTATGGTAGTTTGCCCTTTTTCTAATCCATTTATCTGATTTCCTAATTTCGCTAGCTCAATTTTTAACAGAGACATGAAATTAAAACTCAAAATCTCGGGTGTTGGGTTCCTGACTTTCCAAGTTAAAAATTCTACGGTACGCCTCTGAAAAGTAGGCAGATTGACCTGAAATGTAGGCGTAATGTGCCGTTGTTAAACTGAAATGTCAATTCTATCGCACCAAGTTCTCGTTATGTCAGCTCGCGTGTGAAATTGACTTATTAACAATTAAATGAACAAATTTTACGGTAAGATTTTGAATAATTGCCTTCAAGTGGCGTCTATGTATTCCTTTGTTTTTCCAGATCGTTAGCTATTGGTGCATTCTTAAAAAGGACGCCGTATTCGCATTTTGTTTTATGGGGCTCCACTTGACGATTTTAATTGACAATCCTGGGAAAATACCTCGCCATCCCCAATCCCCATGAACCGCTATGATTTTCTTATTCTCCAGGTCGTAATTAAGGTATGCTCAAATTTTCACACCGATCGCACAGAACAAAATTGAACAATTCTCTAACCTCACTTTCGTAGCGCAAGGGCCCCTTTTTTGATGAATCTGGCTGAAATATTGCTCCCCGGGCTGCTCGTGATGCTGGGTTGTGTTCTGGCCTGATGTGTGGAGCTGCCGGAAGAATCCTGACACCCTATGCCTTCCCACGATGCTGCTCGCTGATGTCGCAGGAATTCGCCAACTGCCGAACCTGCCTCGGAACGCCAAAAACTCAAATACCTGGAATCTCTTGCCTCCAATTGTGCTGATACACTCGAATTCGCTGATTACGATGGTGCTATTTAATTTTTTATACTTTTATGCTTTCTATAAAATTTTTATGATTAAAGATAGAGCAAAAACCAAGCACTTTCATCAATTTATTTCAAACAAAAGCTATCCTTGTCGTAATTGACAAAACACTGTCTACAGATTTGAATTGTAGGAAATCAACCAGGTACAAAAACATAACTTATAATCTAATTTAACAAAATTTTATCAGTTAATTACAATCTCTTATGTACTAGAATTATTGTCTTTTGGAATTGTTTATTTCTCAACGTTTTTTTATGCGCCACTCACTTGATTTTTTTACCACACTTAAATGCCCATTGTTTATCACTACACTGACTAGTTTTTTAATCCACCAACATTGTCTAATTTCTTGCTTATTTGAATTCCATCTAATTTCTTGCTATTTCAATCTCTTCAAAACCCCAAGTCTTGTATTTTCATGTAATAAATGACTTGCCTGGCTTTTCTATGTTCTTTGCCTTATTCTTCTAGTCATTCTTGTTCTCACCTTTATTAAAAATGTTCATTTGCTACCCATTCTATAATGACTTTACTTTCTACGCTTCCATTTTTAAGCTGTGTCTAACTTGAACTATTTGTGCCACTTCTTAATTAATTTAGATTCGGTTTTTAGTTTGTGCAAATCTATTATATTACGATTAAAATTACATTGCTAAACCCAATACACGGAATTTGAGCTTCCATATTTCTGTGCCTATTCAATTACAATCAATTTCATTGGCGAATTATACCAGTGTTATTATGATTTGGCAATTTATGTGAATTTTCTCAGATGCTTGCATTATTACAACTCTGTGCTTTAATGATTTAATTTGCTATTTGCTTGTACTGCAATCAGAGCCGATTTGAGGGCTAAATACCATCGCATGAAATTCCCCCTAATTTTTGTTAATTAAAATCACTACGCATGTTTTCTTTTTAATATCATTAGTAGATTGTCATGCGTTGTTATTTTAATTCACACAAAATTATTCATTGTTTTTTTTTTCGAACTGTTATCACTAATCAGTCTCATTTGATATTTGATGCTTTACTATCCTACCTTAAATTACTAAAATGCCTAACCTATCTCCTATTCTAACTAAACTATTGTGTGTGGTACAATATTTGTCCTATAACTACTCTATTCTAAATTATATTTTCCAAATATGCTAAGACTACCGTCGCTTTGTTTTTACTACCACCATTGGGTTCATAAAGTTTATTCTAGAGTGTTTTATTATCCCCTTCATCTAACATTTCTTGTTTTTCGTGTCTCACCTTCTTGCGTTGTGCAAATGGTATAGGATATGATTTCAACTTGTGATTTGTCTACAAACAACTTATGGCGATATTCCTTCGCTTGTCCGGTCTTCTGGTTTAATATTTCTTCATTTTGCTCGATTATTTCCATGATCCTATCTTTATATTGTATAAAATCCCTTCCTATCTGATTATCATCCAGTATTCTTTCCCCTATCGCATAATTATTTATAATAATAACTTCGTCTCCGGCTTTCTTAGCTCGGCAACAATTCATATTATCGTCTCCCGCCGTTATCTCAGCTGGGCAACAATTTCTTAGCTCGTGATCCTCAATAGACCAAGGCTTTATAATATCATCAATCTGGATGCTCTTTAGCATTCCATAAATTTTTATTCCTACTTTCTGAATGATATCTACACCTATTACAAACTGTACGTTCAAAGCTGCTACAATATAAAATCGGACATCAAATTCTTTTCCATTTATGCATATCTTTATTGCCAATACCCTATTTGTTGTTGAAATTTTCCTTCTTGTTGCGGACAAAAGGTCGATCTTGTTAACTTTTATAATGTTGCTTCTTAAATTATTCATATGAGTATTTATCACTTCTTCCTGTACTAAGGAAACCATTGCACCACTGTCAATCAACGCATAATATTGTTGGTCTAAAATTTGCAATTTTATAAATGGTAAACACGAGTTTGTTGTATATTCTTCGTTCTCCTCTAGTAAATATTCCCCCGTTCTGTCCCATGTGATAGCAAAATTCGCAACATACTTAAAACTACTATTACTAACTATATTTACAAAAATTGGGTTTTTTTTTACCCCCCGAAGGCTCTTCGTGCACCTCGGCTATCTCTATTCGGTTCAAATTTTCTGCATTGCCTCTATCTGTGTTTCGCTCGGTAAATAATGTGTTGACGTACTGTCTGTCGATATTAAGGTCACTATATCACTAAGGTACCGCCATTCCATTCCTCGCTTGAGAATGTGAGAAAATTGTGAGATAAGGATAACAAATACAAATTTCCCAAGTGCAATAGGGAAGACACTAGTTTTTGGGGATTTTCTTTTTGGTGTAATGGCACTTGTAAAGTGAGGAATCTGTTAGGTTATGTGTTTTTATCCCCAGTTGGAGAAAATTGTGCGACAAGGATAGATATAAAAAATCACTAATGGCGGTACCTTATTGATATAGTGACCTTAGTCGATATTTGGTGCCTGCTCCATCTCTTGACATCTCTTCTTATTACGTTCGGCAATAAGCTGGTCATAGTTCTTTCTATCTTCCCCCGTTCTGAAATTATTCCTGTTCTGGTTACCCCAATTATTATTGTAATATCCCCTATTTTGATTGTATGGTCTATTAAAGTTTCCCATGTTTCTTCTGTCTTGTTGATTATATTGATTATTATTATTAAAATTGTTATTTGGCCGAAATTTATTTTCTGAAGTGTTATCCAATTTTCTTTTATAACTTGAATTTTGATGAATTGTGGTCCGTGTTTCTCCTCTCTCGTTGTAAACCGCTATGTCATAGTTCCGCACAATTTCCAACAAATCGCGCAACGTCTTGACGTTTTGGACTGCCACCGCTCTGGTTATTTCAGCCTCAAGGTGTCGTGACAGGTGTTGGACTATTTCCTCTTCTGCCAACTTAGGAGTTAGGTACTGTGCCTTGTTGAAACGGTGTATTATGTACATTTCGCGAGATCCTCCTTTATCGATGTACTTGCCCGATGTTAGTTCCGTCCTTACTTGAGCTTGATGGGAATTGCTCCAGTATTGTTCCACGAAGAGTGCCCGAAATTCATCATACGTTGCATATTTTGATTTTATGATGCTATGCCAGACTTCAGCATTTCCCTTTAATGCCATATTGATTACCTGTAGCCGTCTGCATTCAGTCGTTATTGTTTTAATGACATCGTCCCGTTTACTTAGGAAAATCATTGGGAGCTCCCCGTATCTCCCTTCGAACTTCGGGATAAATTCTGTGCTGAAGCTCGGAGGTGCCACACTAACCGGATATTCTTGTGTGTGTTCCAATCTTTCATTAATCCCCTGTAACTCCCTTGTAAGTCGGTTGTCTATTATAGTAATCTTTGTTGCATTTTGCTTCCTTTCCTCGCCTGCTTTCTTGAATTTTTCTTCTGCACTTGTTTTTAACCTGTCTAGCTTCTGATCTGTTTCATCCTGTTGTTGAACCAGCCTTTCCTGTGTTGCTATCTGTAATGCTAACATTTTATCTTCAATTTCTTCGTCCTTTCTTTTCAGGCTTTCATCAACCCTCTGCAAGACTTCTTGTTGTATTTCCGCCTTCATTGTTTCTTTGAAGTCCTCGAGTTTCTTTTCTAACCCGTCTATTTTTGCTTGTACTTCTTCCTTATTCTTATCCAATTTTTCTTTTACCGCTTTGACCAGGATCTCTGCATGTTGTTCTGCCCTATTCTCTCTTTCTGCTGCCTCTTGTTCCAATTTCTGTACCGTTCTTTCGGCATCTTGTCTGAGCTCTTGTACCGTTCTTTCGGCATCTTGTTTGAGTTCTTGTGCCGTTCTCTCGGCATCTTGTTTGAGCTCTTGTATAATTTTTGTTGTCTGCGTGAGCGATTCTTGTCATTTTTCGTCCCTTTCCTCTGCTTCCTTCCTGCTCTTTTCTTCCCTTTCCTCTGCTTCCTTCCTCATCTGTACTATAGCTTCCATAATCCCACTTAATTCCTGCGTTTGTTTTGACGTTTGCGGCTGTTGTGTTTCGGACTGGTCACCCTGTGTTTGTTGTTCGGTCGGTGGCTCTTGTGCCTCCGTAACCTCTTCAGCTTGCTGTTCCTCGCCTTCGCTTTTCTTTTGCTGTCTTCGAGTCATTTTGTGTTCGATTTTTGTTGATTCGTTGATACAAATGGAATCTGAGTGTTCACACCCACAGACAAAACACCCACACAAATAAAGCTTTTCAAAAATTTAAATGCTAGTAATTTCCACCTACCTACTGTCTGTCAATTTATTTAAATACTTTAATTCCTTAACAGCATTGAGCGCCTAGTGAATTTATAAAAAGCCCATGAATTAGGCGATCATTTAACTATTTTGCAGCTCAATTCGTAATTTATTTTAATCTTTACAAGGCCCCCGTTGTGATCGACCTTAATTATGCGATAACAATGTGGATTAATTTTATTTAATTCAGTTTTGCCCCACGTTGGGCGCCATTTAATTATGCAATGACCCTTAACGTAATAATATTTGTATGTTTATAATTAATTTAATTAATAAAAAGAGTCACCACACAATATTTAATTCAGTTCTACCACTTGCAAATTCAAACTAACTGATTAATTACCTTCGTTGGGTACGCCAAAATTGAGAATTACTCTTAGGGTAGTTTGCCCTTTTTCTAATCCATTCATCTGATTTCCTAATTTCGCTAGCTCAATTTTTAACAGAGACATGAAATTAAAACTCAAAATCTCGGGTGTTGGGTTCCTGACTTTCCAAGTTAAAAATTCTACGGTACGCCTCTGAAAAGTAGGCAGATTGACCTGAAATGTAGGCGTGATGTGCCGTTGTTAAACTGAAATGTCAATTCTATCGCACCAAGTTCTCGTTATGTCAGCTCGCGTGTGAAATTGACTTATTAACAATTAAATGAACAAATTTTACGGTAAGATTTTGAATAATTGCCTTCAAGTGGCGTCTATGTATTCCTTTGTTTTTCCAGATCGTTAGCTATTGGTGCATTCTTAAAAAGGACGCCGTATTCGCATTTTGTTTTATGGGGCTCCACTTGACGATTTTAACTGACAATCCTGGGAAAATACCTCGCCATCCCCAATCCCCATGAACCGCTATGATTTTCTTATTCTCCAGGTCGTAATTAAGGTATGCTCAAATTTTCACACCGATCGCACAGAACAAAATTGAACAATTCTCTAACCTCACTTTCGTAGCGCAAGGGCCCCTTTTTTTATGAATCTGGCTGAAATATTGCTCCCCGGGCTGCTCGTGATGCTGGGTTGTGTTCTGGCCTGATGTGTGGAGCTGCCGGAAGAATCCTGACACCCTATGCCTTCCCACGATGCTGCTCGCTGATGTCGCAGGAATTCGCCAACTGCCGAACCTGCCTCGGAACGCCAAAAACTCAAATACCTGGAATCTCTTGCCTCCAATTGTGCTGATACACTCGAATTCGCTGATTACGATGGTGCTATTTAATTTTTTATACTTTTATGCTTTCTATAAAATTTTTATGATTAAAGATAGAGCAAAAACCAAGCACTTTCATCAATTTATTTCAAACAAAAGCTATCCTTGTCGTAATTGACAAAACACTGTCTACAGATTTGAATTGTAGGAAATCAACCAGGTACAAAAACATAACTTATAATCTAATTTAACAAAATTTTATCAGTTAATTACAATCTCTTATGTACTAGAATTATTGTCTTTTGGAATTGTTTATTTCTCAACGTTTTTTTATGCGCCACTCACTTGATTTTTTTACCACACTTAAATGCCCATTGTTTATCACTACACTGACTAGTTTTTTAATCCACCAACATTGTCTAATTTCTTGCTTATTTGAATTCCATCTAATTTCTTGCTATTTCAATCTCTTCAAAACCCCAAGTCTTGTATTTTCATGTAATAAATGACTTGCCTGGCTTTTCTATGTTCTTTGCCTTATTCTTCTAGTCATTCTTGTTCTCACCTTTATTAAAAATGTTCATTTGCTACCCATTCTATAATGACTTTACTTTCTACGCTTCCATTTTTAAGCTGTGTCTAACTTGAACTTTTTGTGCCACTTCTTAATTAATTTAGATTCGGTTTTTAGTTTGTGCAAATCTATTATATTACGATTAAAATTACATTGCTAAACCCAATACACGGAATTTGAGCTTCCATATTTCTGTGCCTATTCAATTACAATCAATTTCATTGGCGAATTATACCAGTGTTATTATGATTTGGCAATTTATGTGAATTTTCTCAGATGCTTGCATTATTACAACTCTGTGCTTTAATGATTTAATTTGCTATTTGCTTGTACTGCAATCAGAGCCGATTTGAGGGCTAAATACCATCGCAATATATGATAGGGGCTAAATAGGTTTTTAGACAACCACAAATTATTGACGTAAAGAGTTTTTTTTGAAAAATCTAAAAAAAAATTCCCATATTATGCCGGCTTTTTGGCAGTCTCTGTATATGTGTCTGATTATAAATATTGCATATGTTATTGACCAACGAGTGTTTCTCCTAATTCCAAAGTGTTCTTCATTAAGATCTATGTAATCATTTAGCTTCTATAAAACTATTCTTGTTGTAAGTTGCCAGTGCCTATTAGCGAGGATTTTCAGTTCTTTTCGGGAGGTCCTTTATCTCTTCTTCTTCGGCCTTATCCGTTCCGGATGTTGGCTATCATTACAGCTATGCGTGTTTTATTGACTGCAGCTCGGAACAATTCTATGGATTTCACTCCGTACCATTTGCGTAAGTTAGCCAGCCAGGAAACTCCTCTTCTGCCTGGACCCCTTCTTCCCTCTACCTTTCCCTGCAGAACTATTTAAAGCAGACGGTATTTTCTAGGATTTCTCATGACGTGGTCCAGATATTGCAGTTTACGCTCTTTCATAAATTGCAGCAATTCGGCTTGACAGTTCATTCTCCCAAGGACTTCTTCATTTGCAATGCGTTCGACCCATGAAATTCTGAGAATTCTTCCGTACGTCCACATCTCAAACGCCTTGATTTTCTTTTTCATTGCCTCAGATAACGTTCATACCTCCGCTCCGTACAACAGTATGGAGAAGACGTAACATTTCAGCATTCTTTTTTTAAGTGGCATACTCAGATCACGGCAACAGAGAAATGATTTCATTTGTGCGAATGCTGTTCTAGCTTTTTCCGCTTTGCATTTAATCTGTCGGGAATAGTCCCATTCTTCGTTGATGTTACATCCGAGATAGTTAAAACTGTTCACCCTTTCAATAGTTTTGTTGTTGCAATAAAGCGTGTTTATTTGTACTGGTTCCTTGCTTACTACCATGTACTTAGTCTTTTTGAAGTTAAGTTCTATACCGTACTCCTCGCTCATGTCATGCAATCTGTTTGTTATATCTTGACGCCCTTCCGCACTATCCATAATTATCACGGTGTCATATGCGTACCTTATGTTATTGATGACCTCCCCATTTACTTTAATGCCCTCTGTACAATCCTCCAGTGCTTCTCTAAATATACTTTCTGAGTACAGGTTAAACAATAGTAGTGACAGAATACACCCCTGTCGTACTCCTCGTTCAATCTCCACATCATCGGATTCCATGTGATCGACCTTTATATTTGCTTTTTGTTTCCATTATAGGTTACTAATGGTTCTTATATCGTTGCCATCTATATTCGCCTTCTGGAGTATACTTAGCTTTTTATCGTGTAAGTAACGATCGAAAGCCTTGGTATAATCAATAAAACACATATGTACGTCGCAGTTCATATCCCTACACCGCTGTATGAGAACTTGGACAGCGAACAGTGCTTCTCTGGTGCCTAGACCACTGCGGAATCCAAACTGCGTTTCGCTCATGAGTTCTTCGCATTTGGTGTAGAGGCGTGCATGAATTATTTTAAGGAATATTTTTAACATGTAAGACATTAGACTGATAGTACGGTAGTCTGAACAGCATTTAGGGTTGTTGTTTGTTGGAATTGTAACAAATGTGAAGACTAGTCATTCTTTTGGGATTATGTCGCTGTTATATATTTTATTGTATAGAGCTGTTAATATGCTAATAAAATTTACTTCCATGACCTTAATCACTTCTACTGATATCTCGTCTGGTCCGGGAGCTTTACCTGACTTTATGAGATTAATAGCATGTTTTACTTCTTTAATTGGGTTTTTTGAACCATCCATCTTGTTGATTTGTGTCGGTTCCGGAGAGCGTTGGTCGCCTTTGAATAGATCTTAAATGTATTGTTGCCATATTTTTACTTTTTCCTGTATCTCAAAGACTACCTGTCCTGTACTGTTTGAGGCTTTCGCGGTTACTCGAATTATTCTCCTAAGGAGACTACCTGTCCTTTCTCATTTGTAATATTATCCAGAGTTCTTCTTCGATTTCTCCCTGTGGCTTCGTTAACTTTTTTGTGCACATTAAATGTGTCGTGCTTTTGGTTTAACTCTTCATTCTCTTTACACTTTTCGCTCATCCACTTCTCTTTTGCTTCTCTACAGATCTTTTTAATAATGCTGAGGATTTGGCAGTATTTTTCGGTATCAGTTATTTTTGCAATCCGTCGTTCATCCATTACTTTTAAAATATCATTAGTCATCCACTGTTTCCTCTTTTTCTGTTATGTTACTGTTTTTAAGTGTTGCTTAAATGCCTCGGTCATTGTTCCTTTAACATCCTCCCACATATCTTCTACATGCGTGTTTTCCAATTATTTTTCCAATTATTTATTATGCATTTCTTTGTTTATGACCTCTTCAACTTTTTCTTGGATTAGTGTATCTTGAAGTTTTAGGTAGTCGTACCGGTGTTTTCTGTTTTTTATTTGTTTAGTTTGAATGTTTCGCAATTTAATTTCTATTACACTCACTAAAATGCTATGGTCTGATGCAACGTCTGCACCTGGGCATGTTTTTGTAGAGAGTATGCTACTTCGGAATCTTTGATTGATTAACATAAAGTCTATTTGATCTCTTATTATATTTCCTGGTTCATCTCCCAGGGCTTTCTAGGTATATAGGCGTCTAGGTGGTTGTTTGAACAGTGTATTAGTTATTACCATTCCTTCTTCTCTACAAAATTGTGCAAGTCTGTTTCCCCTTTCGTTCCTCTGCCCCAATCCATAGTTTCCAACTATATCGTCTTCCGGTCCTTTTCCAATTTTCGAATTAAAATCCTGCATTATGATATTTATTTTTCTATTTTTGGTGTTTTTTAAAACAATGGGGCATACACTTGGATCAGGTTGATGTTGAAAGGGTCGCCTCTGAGTTTATTCCCCTCGTTTCCTGCATAGTAGACCATATCTGTACCCTAGAATAACACAGTATTAAGTCCATTTTTGTAAAAAAAAACTGTATTTTTATTGAAAATGCGTAATATTAAGTCCTCATTCTAATGCAATACTGTATTAAGTCCAATCATAATAAATAACAAAGTTAGCTTGCCTAAAATAGTGTTAAGTAGCTTGACCTTCTGGAATAAAGCAATAGTAAATACCGTTGACAGTTTTTTCCCAGAGTTCTAATAAATGTTGGTATTAAATCCGACTAGTTTTGTAAACGTCTAGAGGGAGACAGTATTAAGTCCATGCAGTCCAAATTGCGGTAAAGTGGTTTGTTCTCTCAACGTGTAAATGTTAGTTTATTTTGCATAATTAAAATATTTTGTCCTCGAAAAAATGAGTGCCACATAAAAAAAACGAAAAATCTTAGATTTATTGACAAAAACTATTTCTTCGGCAGATGAACAAATTCTTTGAAAATAAAGGTTCAAAAGCAAAAAGTCACAGCGGGAGAAGAACATGTTTCTAAGACTAATATTACAATAGTAGCCAAAGCTGTTGGTCGACCATGCAAAGAAACTTCCCAGTTCAAATGTTTTGATAAAATTGCTCCACAAAGTCGAAAGGCAATAAATGTCATGTTTTGGGGCACTAACAAAGATATTAATCACAAGTGCCAATTCGTGGCATCACATGTAAAATCTGTACCAATAGCTAGACTGAGATCTAAGACTGGGGCTCGCGGGGATATTCGAGAATATACTAGGCAGTATTATTTTGAGCTAAATGAAACAGAAACTAGAGTTTGTAAGGTATTTTTTTTAATACATTAAATATCTCGCAAACCTTTATAACCACAATAAATAAAAAAGAACCTGGTATTACTATTTTCACTGCACATTCATTCCAGTGGTTACCAGTCCTATGGCGTCATTATTTGGAAACCAACGGTCTTTTTCGTCCTCTCTCAATAAGAGAATGACTTGCATCAACCTCTAGGTAAGTGTGCCCGTTAGCAAAAAATTGTGATTAATTATTTTTAACGTAGGAAAAAATTTTAATATCCAAAAATATGCCATGACCATAATTATTTTTCTGTTTTGAGAGGGACAGTTGTCAGACCAAGTACTTACTTGCTCATGCTGTGGTTTTATATTTTACAAAGCCATTTTAATAAACCGGAAGCCATTTCACTTGCTCCACAACCTGATTTCGACTCATCCCACATAATGCATGCCACCTTTTTATTTGAACCTGATAAAAGCGGTGAGCAAGCTAACGTACCAGAATTCGTAGGACAAAGTGTGCGTGATCATATTTTGAAGTTGAAGAAAACAGGAAATGCTGAAGATGGCAGTATATCCAACATGGTGCAGTTACAAGTAACAGCTTTCTACAAAGGCTTTCTTTACTATAAGACTGATTTTGAATCCCAAGAATTTAAGGAAGTTAATTTAAAAAGAATAGCAAGACGAATAGTTCCTCTCGATGCAATTCCACCTTAAGAAATGGGTTAAACTCCATATCAACAAAAAAATTTAATCATTTACAGAATCTTATTAAGTGGGCTCCAAAACAGTTCCATGATTATTACAAAAACTTGGTACATCATGAAACAGAAGCGGACCAAGGAGAAGACTAGTTTTTAAGAGTTTTGTTTGCGAATTTAGAGTTGAATTTTAGTTTTATATTACAGAATGCTAATTTTTTATCAATAAATATATTTTCTAATTTTCTAAAGTACCAACTTTATTTTTCAATTTGCAAAAGATATTGTAATACTAAATCCTAAGTAACTTGTGATAATTACCATATTAAATCCAATCAACATAATTCGAGGCTAAAATAATACTGTATTAAGCCCATTTAAAAAAAAATTAAATGAACCTAGATGGTTTAAAATTGGTTGAAATCCTACAAATCAAGGTGAACCCTAAAGTCCAAGCATTACTATATTTTGCAAAAAATAATTAAAATTCCTTGTCAGAAACAGCTGGAAATAGACGTAATTTATCACTTAAGAAATCTTTAAATCGCTCTCCAGTAAAATTTGGATTTTGTGACTTAATACAGTTTTATTCTGGGGTACAGATATGGTCATCCAATTAACATTCTCCTATTCCTGGCCATCTCATTTCGCTAATTCCCATTATGTCGATCTGTAATGTCTTCATTTCTTTTATCGTGTTCTGAATATTTCCTGCTTCGTACATACTTCTGATGTTCCAGGTACATATATTTACTTTGTTTTTAAGGTGTTAGTTTCCTTTATTTCCTTTATCTCTAGAGGGAAATTAATACTTAGTCTTCTAGGAGGACCTGGTGATGGAGCACTTTTTGTAGTTGTAACTGTCCTCCATACTTGAGCTGCTCGTCTGTGATCCTATTCCACTTCGTTTGTATTTACTCTATTTTGCTCGGAAGATTTTGCTTTGCCTCTATTGTGTAATTTCTTTTTATGAGTTAGTATTAAAATCAACTTACAGGTTACCAGTTGACCTGACTAGGATGTATTGATCTACTAGTGATATGTAATCTAGTGCTGATTTGCTTCCCCTCTTATTTTCCCACGTCTATTTAAGTTGTCATGAATGAGTGTAGTAAGTGTGATTTTTCATTCTGAGGTTATCTTGTGAACAAACATACGTATATGTGCAGCTCGCGTTCTTTTTGGGTCAGGTGAGGCTATGACCATCTAGTAATTTTGTTGGCAGTACCTCTGTGGCAACTAAACTCCCTAATGGAAATTGACATTTTTGTGTTAGGTTAGGTTGTTTTCAGTTTAAGGTTATATTTTCTGAATAGGTACATTGTTGCCGGATCTCTGTTTAAATTAAGGATGAAAAATTTTAAATGATTTGAGAATTGACGAGAGAAACAAGAATGAGAAATAATTTATAAGAAAAGCATTCAATATTAATGTTTATTGCAATTTGGATAAGAATTGTGTACTTGATATGAATATGCCACTTTATTTTACATGTTTGCTGCATGAAAATACTAAAGATGCAATAAATGACCTTAGAAATGTGTCCACACACCTCGAATATGGAATTGATTCTGCTTCAGTGGCATTTTTGGGTGCATATGTAGCACGAACGGTTGAAGAAAGAGTTGACTGTAATATTTGCTTAGAATCTCGTTTAACCACTTCTTCCTCAAATCCATCGTTAGCTCTTATACGTTTACAGGTTAAGGGAGCGTTGAAATACCCTACTAGAAGATTTACAGCTTTAATAAATCAATTAGTTGATCTAATTTTAAATATACTTCAGTATTTATCTGGACAATGCAATTCATGTAAAATTATAACTACGCTACTTCTTAAACCATTTGCCTCATCGAAGTTTTTCATTTGTATGGATCACAGAGAGAAAACTTCTATAATAATCCCTGATATAAGTTACACAGACCAATTCTAGCAAACATAGGAGCTACACGGACAGACTCAGTTACTACGAATTCTTCCGACTTGAAAACCTTTCAAAAATATTAAAACTGTAAATCTCTGAAATGTACGAACACGATACCATACCTAGATTATACGATTCATATTATATTAAAGTCCAGACAATAGGTTCTTATTGTACTGATACTGGATGTTAAAAAATAATAGTTATACAACGTATTATTCTTGACACCAACTCTAATTTAAATGTCATCGTGGCCAACAATGAATTTCAAAAAAATGCCCAAGCCGTATAATGTGACGTTTGTTACACAATTCCGCAGGCCGTCATTAAAATAATAAATCTGGCAATGCGGTAGCAAGAAAATGTCGAACAGACACTGACAGAAGAAAAATGTTGCATCTGCTACATCACCGAATCAGTTAGTCCAACATGAAAAGAAAAAATCATAGCCAACCCTGTCCCAAAAAGGTCGTGAATGGCTTATATATTGTTATGATATGCAAAAGGTAGTTTTAAAATATGGATGATAGATATGATAAATTTGGAAGGTTAATTATAATCAAATTCTAAAGGGTTTAATAAAGATTGGGTGTAAAGTTCAATAAGAATGATAACATTAATTAAGACAATGAGTAAGTTAATTTGAGGTATAAATAGCAATTTTGATGGTTGCAGTTAATTTTAATAATTTCAAGCCCAGGTTACCATTGACAAATGTATTTGTTATAATAATAAGAATTGATAGCATGTAATAATAGGATATTTAAAATTTATAAGAGGGCAAGAAAAATTGTATCTAATAGAACTAAAAATTTTGTTTAGTCGGTTGTATAAACAAACTCGTAAAAAAATTTACAAATAATCTTGAAATGTTTAACTTTGATAAATAAAAGTTAGAAAGTATGCTTTATTTGTATAGTTATTTGGTAGTATACAAATATAAAGGCTATTAACAAATCTACGAGGTGCAAAAATTAAAATGAAATAATAATTTATTAAAAACTAAACAATCAATAAAGATGTTGTCTAATACAGTGACTTAAATAGAAAGAACCAGAGAACTACCAAATTGGAAATTGTATTTATTGGTAAAGGTGATACATAATTAAATATTCATTGGTTACATTGTTGGTTGTATAGAAGTGAGGTCATTCATCTAGAAGGAGGTTAGTAGGAGTACCTACTGGAATTGGACGGCTTCTGTGGGGGTTGCTGAGTGCAGAGGACTATCTAAGGAATAAACAAGATAAGACCAGATTCATCTATAAAGCTGAAACTTACCAGGAGTCTAATGGCGTGAAGGTGACGTTTGATGAGGGGAGCGATACCGGATTCTGCGGACGTTTGGAGTCGGTTGCCAGGAATAAGCTGTAGGTGCAACACCATAAGGTGAACATAGGGATCTCTTGAGGATAGGAGCAGTGGTATTTAAATATTGGCAGTGTGAGCTGAAGAAGTGATAAGGTTTGTGATAGTAATTAATATCAAAGCATTTTGAATAACAAACAATAAAAGAAAGAGTAAAATACAAAACAGTACTTACTTTGGTTAGTTAATTGCTAGTTATGTCAATGTAAAAATAAATTTGTCAGTACCTGGTTTGAGTAAATGTAGAAGTCAAGTTGACATTTGTAGTCATTAAATAGTCAAGAATTAAAATAAAAATTTAAACTTCAACTAATAGAGATCTAGATTTGGCGAACCACCCTGAATAAGAGTACTTAATTGAAATAATTGATTTGAAAGTAATTATAGGTTTACTAACATGGTGCATTGCATTAATTAAGGGCAAGCTCAAAGTAAAATAGTCACTACATAAATTATATTACTAGTTCAAATGAGGAGCTATCACTAAACAAAACAATATTAACAGTTCGCCACCCAAGTAACAATTTAAATGCTATTTAGCATGATTCTTATTTTATGGAGGTTTTATGAAAGATGTTTCTAGATTAATTAGTTTTAAATTTGGTTTATTGAAGGCTAAATATATTTCTAGAGTATAAATATTTATTAAAAGGTCTTGTAGTGTTCTTTAAAACTGAATCATAAAGCCTTTCGGTCTTTCTCTAGTTATAGTTTTGTAGAAGTTTTATTATTGCTGTTCACTGTACTTTATAAAACTCTCTGGTTTTGATACAACATTCGACGACACATTTGCTTTAATCACTTAGGTATAAACTTGTTATGTCTTAAAACTGTTTTAAAAATGATTTACAAAATACTCTTGTAGGTATCCTAAGTCCTATTTTAAAACATTTTACACTTAAGAAATTGTAACCTTGTTAACGGGCACAATAAAGCAATAATGTGTTGATTAAATGCTTCTCAAGTCTTATTGGTGTGGAATGTACTTAAATCAAACTAAAAGTTCTTAAAAAATTAGGTTATGAAAGTGGCAAGCGTTAGTGGCTGCGTACTGTAAAGTGTATAAAATCATGTCACAACTAGAAGCTATTGGTAACTGGAAAAAAAATAGTGGTCGCTTTTTTACTCCCTTTTACAATAAAGGAAGTATTGGATTTACCCCAATAATTCAAAATTGAGTTTTCAACAGATCTTCACTGTGTTTAGAGTCCCCTGAACTCAAAAAATCAATTTTTGTTCATTGGTCTGTGCGTCTGTGTGTCTGTCTGTCTGTGAACAGAATATCTCAAAAACGAAAAAAGGTATGGCGTTGGAAACTTCATATATAAGTTTTGTGTAATATGTAGATGTGACAGCAAGCTTTTTAATAAAATCGCATATCCGGAAGTAGGTGTTTACTGTTGTAATTTTTCAGCTCTTTTCCATTTTTTCAAAAACGGCTAGAACGATTTTTTTCAAACTTCATATTTTTATTACATTTTTAAACTTTATTGATGTGAGATAGGTGATTTTCCAGTTCAATACTTCTAAAATTGTTTTTTTGTTTCTTTCTATTTTTTTTATTAACTTCTATTTTAAATACAACACGCGGTATATTATTTGAATTCAGCTTAATATTTTAGAGAAAATTGGTTTGTTTAAATAATAGACCAAGAGCCCATAACACCCGAAATACTAGTCATAGCGGCAAGCTTCGTAGGTAGTAAACCTTTTTATATTGCCCAAGTAGGTGTCAAAGCCGAACTGCGGTTACAAATATTAACGGCGGCTTTGGAAAATTGTTAATAATATTAAATATATTTTTTTCTATAGCACATGTTAAAGTGTGCTTTTATCAACTCAAAACAAAAGGTCAAGTTTTACTTTAACAGCAAGGGTAGATAAAGTAGCACTTTAACATCAAGGATAGATAAAGTAATTTAATTTTCTAACTTTTGTTTAAATTAAATATGACAGCTGCGCATTATCGTAGCAACCCAATCTAGCTACTGACATTTTGAAATGTTAATGACTGTCCTTATTTTCTTTTGAAATTGTTAAAGTTCTTGCTATAGAAAAAAATATTGTATTATACACGACGATAAAGTTATTTCTATCCACTCTTGAATCATTAACGTCTCGACTTCGTCTCGACGTTAAACGATTCACTCGTCGATAAAATTTAACTTTATCGTCTTGTATAATAAATTACTATTTTTAAAGCGGCAAGGCTAATTTTAGTTTTAATCGATAGACAAGGTCCCTAAACCCAGACGAAAATTGTGTGCCATACTGATAGGAAGTGTATAAAGGGCCGCCATAACTCAAACTGGTAGTTTTTTTATTGTAAAAAAAATAATAGCGGCAAGCTTCAATTTTTGTTTACTACTTCATTTAAACACCAATTATCCAAAAATATAATTTCCATACCGCTTGGATGGTTATGTGGGTAGCCATACTGCTACCAACATGTACGATTTTATTAGCCATGGTGCTATCACAAATTTTCGCCAATAAATTATACGTGTTTCATACAGTGGCATAACAAGACGGTTTGGCGCCGGTGTGCAAGAATAAATGATAGCCGCTGTAGACAAGAAGTTTCAGAAAAAAGAGGGGGGGGGGAGTAATTTTTGGTCATGCAACACTTTAAATTTAAAAGAAAATTAATAAGCTCTTTTCTTAACATGAAAGGTTACTTACTGCAAAATAAAACACATTTAGATGTTTCAATCTTTTATTAAATATAACATAATAATAATAATAATCTCATTATTCCCTATTGGGACATAGGGTATTCGTATATTCTCTCCAGTTGTCATTTTCCTTTGCTCTTTGGCTCAGTTGTGCTATAGTTCCTGTCTCTTGTTTTACAGTTCTCCTCCACTTTTTTCGCGGGTGTCCTCTGTTTCTGAAACTCTAAAGTTTCCAATCAAAACTTTTCTGCAAATTTCAGTTTTATTTTTTCGCAACGTATGCCCTAACCATCCATATTTTCTTCTCCTAATTTCTATATTAATGTCCACCTGATTTGTTCGGTCCCAAAGATCTTTGTTCGAAATAATGACTGGGCACCTAACACCTATTTACAAACACCTGCATTTTCTGCTTTACCAGTTCTGTAACCGTCCACGATTACGACCCATAAAGTAGAACAGATTTTACCATTACATCAAACACTCGCAAAATATAACATAAAACAAAAACACATAGGAAAATACAAAAACAAAAACCACGTAAAAGGAATACAAATTTAAATAATTCACAAGTAAAATAAAATACCGATGGGGCCGCAATTATATATAACAGCAATGAGATAACATGAACAAGAAAATAACACCTATTGCTTGAGTAAGAAAGAGATAAACATAGTAGCAAATATTCGAGTAGGCTTGACGCTCACTTTAATTATGACATATGTCAACTAATTGTGCCTACTAAAGCAATTTTTTCGTATGGCCATCTCTTTCTTACTCAAGCATTCTATTTTGTAGTTCATGTTATCTTATTGCTGTTATATATAATTATGGCCCCATCCGTATATCTTTATACATATATTCTTCTGTACGTGTGTACGTGACTGAACTCCTCCTAAACGGCTGGACCGATTTTGATAAATTTTTGTGTGTGTTTGAGAGGGTCCCTGGATGGTTTAGATTTACAATTGGATCCGGTAGGTGGCGGTGCAATCGGGTTCTAAAATTAAAAAAAATTTTTTTACGAATTTATGTTTTTAAGATTTCTCGCATATCAGAACATATAACTCCAAAATTTCGCCCCCTCCCACCACCCTCCAATATTTTTTAAAATTAAAAAGATCGAAAATTCGAATATTGAAAAAACGTTTGCTAAATCCGCCAATAGCAGGCAAACCAACGTTCGGGCAGGACAACGTCTGTCGGGTCCGCTACCCCTTAGGGGGTGAAATGGGGCAAATAAGCCTAAAAATCGATATGGGTGTCGTTATTGCGGTTTTTTGCGACGTTGATTGCGAAAATGGCATGTTTTTTAAGTCCAAGACGATGGGCATGACATAAAATTAAAACTCTATAGTGGTGAAACGGGGTTTCAGAGACAAATTATTTTTGGGGGGCCGGTTGCCGGGCCACCTAGTAGATATATAAATAGGTAGGTATAGCACTTTAATTAAACTCTCCTTTGCGACACTTTGTTAAAGCTAACATATTTATCAGTGAATTAAAACCAAGAGTACTGGCTCTTAATTTCCCGATACTCAGTAATGCAAAACTCTTTAGGCGTATTTGGCTCATCTTACTTAGCAAAAAGTGTTTAATAATTTTTAATTTAGAAAAAGATCTCTCGGTGGAGGCTGTAGTGACGGGATGTAAAAAGTAGGATATAAGCTGTATACAAATATGGAAAGCTAGCCAATGATGTGTGATTAGACAGACATTTTTCTCCCACTTCCTTTACTGATAAGCAATATTTAATACTAGTTGTGTACGAAGATCGAAATTGTACAATTTGCTTTAATAAGCCGTCATCGAGATCAGTGTCATACGTAGTTTGAAGTAATTTGGCACTCTCTATGACTTCTGCATCTGAGGCAATCGTCAGAAATTTGCGGTTTAAAACTTTGAATTTATACTATGCACTATGCAATCTAAGAATCACAAACACACACTAGAGCTGGAACTTCTAATCTACTCAAAAAAGAGAAAAGACTGCGCACTCAAAAGAGCCCAGTGGCGCTCACGTATCATAGTCTGTTGCCGCTTTGAACCTCTATTCTAGGAAAACTTTTATTTTCACAAAAAACTCCGCTACCGCGACGCCTATATACATTCGGCGCGGAGCTTCTTTGCACCCCCTGCACATATGATAGTTACGCCACTGGTTTCATAGCTACCATGACTTTATAAGATATTTAAAAAACAAGATGTTCTATGTTGATGGCACTGTAATAGCCTAAGAGCTAGTGACATTTTTAGTGATCATTTAGTTAAGGCCTATTTTTGGGAGAATTTTGCTGGAGGCATGTGTAAGTGTCATCTGTAAGGATTCTCCTTGATAGTGGTATCGGAGGGAGGCAGAACACCCCCAATTATCACTGTTCACTGTAAGTATATGTCAAATTCGAGGTTAGCAGGTTAGCTTTTGCGTCAGCCTTCTTCAGTGTTTAAGCTTTACATATTTTACAAATTGAAAATGTACATTGTCTCCGAGAAAGAAAAACTTAGTAGTTTTGTGATTTGTGTGGATAGTTTAACGATTAACTTTTTACATATTTCTTTAATCGGAGAAAATGTAAATTTTCAATTTGTAAAACATGTAAACCTTAAACACTGAAGAAGGTTCGTAAAAAGGGTTGGAAGTCCCTATAAAATGTACAGCGACGCCTATAATTGGCCTAACGGCTGTTGGCTGAGTACCAAAATAAATAAATAAATAAAGGCTCGTAAAAGGAAGCCGAATTGTGGTGATTTGCCCTATTTATTATTTATATTTTTACTCAAGCCTTATATTAGTGAAGGGCATCATATAGGTATATCACTGGAGCAAAGGTTTATTTCCTCCTTTGTGGGTTTAATGTATACCTTTGCTCCCTAGATATACAGTGTCCGCCAAACATTCGAAATAATATGGGAAACATTTTAATTTAAAAAAAAAAAACTTTTTAGGTGAATAATTTGTGCTTGTCTAAAAACCTATTTAGCCCTTATCATATATACCGAGTGATTTTTACTTATTTAGAAAATTAAGTTTTTCGAAATTGTCAAAATTCAAAAAGGGCTATTTTTCGGAAATTAAGTAATATTTCAATGTAATTTTTTTAGAGTGTATTATTTTTAGCTAACTGACCAATCTCAAGGCCAATCCCTATTTTTTTAACTTAGCTAAAAATAAATTCTGAAATGTTTTAAATATTTTTAAAATTTCACATATCAAGACTTAATATTAAAATTCAAATTTTTTATGTGAACACTTTAAAGATTTACCATTGGAAAAAATAATATAAAATGTTAATGACTTCTTTACATTTTTTATTATTTACCGAAAAGTAGTATGTTTGCATAAATTTTACGCTTTTTATGCAAGGCGCGTTTTAGGAGAAACATTTTTCAATTCTAATCAATATCTATTTAAATGGCTTCTAGAAACTCTAATCCAGCCGTGTTAATGAATTACTGTTACCAGCATCCTGTAAATGTTCTTTTACAGTTGTCTAAATGAGGAGATTTTTTCTTTATCCAATTACATGTTATAAAAATATTCTCATTTAGATAACTGTAAAAGAACATTTACAGGATTTTTGTAACAGTAATTTATTAACAGGGCTAGATTAGGGTGTCTTGAAGCCATTTAAATAGATATTAAGAAATGAAAAATATCTCTCCTAAAACGCGCCTTGCATAGAAAACGTAAAAATTATACAAACATACTACTTTTCGGTAAATAATGAAAAATCTAAAGAAGTAATTAACATTTTATATAATTTTTTCCAATTATAAATCTTTAAAGTCTTCACATAAAACAACAGGAATTTTAGTATTAAGGTTTGATATGTGAAATTTTGAAAAATATTTTAAAAAATTGAAAAATTCAGTTTTAGCTAAAGTTAAAAAAATAGGGATTTGCTGGCCTTGAGATTGTTCAGTTAGCTGAAAATAACACACTCTAAAAAATCTCATTGAAATCTTACTTAATTTCCGAAAAATAGCACCTTTTGAATTTTGACAATTTCCAAAAACTTAATTTTCTAAATAAATAATAATCACTCGGTATATACGATAGGTGCCGACTTTGTGGCGGACACTGTATAAATAACTACTAACCACCTAAAATTACTACTGTTTGCTACTAATCCTAATTTACATTTAAATATTTTAGTCACGGTGTGTTGTAGATTCTATGGTAAATAAAATATTGTACAATACAGCTGCGTAAAGCATCTTTTATCGTAAATTACTATATAATATTAGAGAATTTTAGGCGTTGAAAATTTTATCATCATCTTTTGAATACCTAGCAAAACGTGGTACGCAAGTTTAAAAAAGTATACCTACGATACAAGCACAACGAATGTTTTATTCAAAAGCCGGAATATAACGAAATTACGAAATACAAGTTGGAACAATATTAACTTTATTAAAGTGGGTGGCACTTTACTTTCCTACATTATTCGTTGTTGCTACAAAAGCTACTACTTGTCCAAAGACTCTTCAATTTCACGGAAGCTCTTACCCTTGGTTTCAATCAGGTAGCTTACTACGAATATAGCCGCGCACATGCAGTGAAAGGAATAAATCCAGAAGCATCCAGCCGTCCCAATGGCATCGCGAAGGACAGGGAAGTACTTGGTGAGCAAAAAGGCCGAAATCCACCAAATGGAAACTGTGACAGTGACGGCAGCCGACTTCATGTTTACGGGGAAGATCTCTGCCATAACCGTCCAGACCAACGGTCCGAAACCGATACTGTAGGAAATAAAGTAGCACATCATACACATAACGGGCACCCAGATGAAGTTATCTATCCTGTAATCTTGGCGCTTGCAAGCAAAATATATTCCTAGGATCAGTTGGGATAGCCACATTCCACAGGCTGATCCAAAAAGCATCCAACGACGTGCAAATGTTCCCACCAAGCTAGGCGCCACTAAACTCGTGCAAAAATTTACAAATTCAATTCCTATGGCACCAGCTTGCTGCGAAACGTCATTTCCTATCTCGGAGTAAATAAGTTGAGAGTAAAATAAGATCGGCATCTCGCCAGATAAATTTTGGAACAAAATTAAGCCTACCGCAATTATGAGAGCTTTCCTGTGTGCTTTGGATTTCTTTTTGAAAATACTCAAAAGAGAACTTTGTTCTTCGTTGGTCGTGACCATTATCTCTTGTATCAATTCAAGTTCCCTGCTAATCTCTGGTCCGACGGTGGAACGAAGCTTTCTCAGAACGTCTGCGGCTTCGGAGTGTTTTTTAACGCTTACAAGATAATAAGGACTTTCTGGTAAGAACCTTGCAATTTCAACGAATGCAACTAAAATCATTCCTGCGGCAATCAAGCAGAATTGCTGAATGGATATGTAAGGACTCAGAACGGCGACGAAAAGGGTCCCTCCTGATTGGAAAATCATCATTGCTGAGCAAAGTTGCCCACGATTGGAATCTTCTGCAACTTCTCCGCTGTACAACGGCAGTACTGCAAAACTGCTACTCACTCCAATGCCAGCCAGAAGTCGTGCAACGTAATACAGCCACAGCGTTTTGGAGAATGCCATTATAGCGAATGAAATCAGAAAGGGAATTGCACAGCTTAGTAACAAACTATTCTTCCTGCCAGTCTTTTGCGAAAGCATTCCAGATAAATATGCTCCAAAGACTCCACCTAAGGGCAGCAGCGAAGCTATCCATCCGGCTTGGAAAGATGTTAAGACGTATCCTAATGGATTGTATGAGAGTTGCTCTTTATCTAACATTATTTTCAACAGCTGAGCTATCCACCCCACAGAAATTCCACTGCACAATGTCAATAGGTTAACTAAGAGGAATATAATTTCACTTGTATTTTTAGTTTCACTTATTTTTAAATGCAGCTCACCTGTACCTATCGTGCGATAGAGATATGATCTGGTTTTTCCACCTCTGGCTGTTAGATTTACAGCTGATAAATTGATTGACTGTACTGACGCATCCATTTTTGGTGCCTTCTTGTCAATCTACCTTTATTCTGTAGTTTTATATTTTGTTGGCAAATATTAAAATAATACTTTTTTTTAAATTTCTGTCGTTTATATTTTAAAATCATTTAACATATTTAAAAAAAAATGCTTTATATATGACAGTAAAAATCTGTTTATTTTTTGTTTCTTAGACAACGGCTAGATCAATCTACGTAGGGGACGGACAATATATGTGGATTGCCCAGCCCACAAATCACTAAACTTTTATCATGGCCAGCATTATTCTTACCCGCTGGCATTCAATTTGAAGTACAAGAGTAGTATTTTTTAAATAAAGACATGTTATATCATCACGCCATGCGCTACGCTACAGTACTAATGCAGTGGCGTAACATACCTTTTTTGGGTCACACATCATGAACAACTTAACAAATTAAAATATCATTCATATTCTTCGTCCTCAGAATCTCCCTTAGTTACAGTAGGTAAATTGTCTAACGCATCTTCTAACAAAGTGTTCTTGTAGATTGAATGGTAGGTTCTTCACATCTCTAGCTTGTACAGTCGGGGAATTAAAAATCCGGACACTTAAAATGATTCAGAGTATATCTTACTTTACTTTACTTATCACGTTACGTGGTGAAATTAGTGAAAATCTAAATAATTACTCGTATATGACAGCATGCCTCATTTAAGAGTGCAACAAAAAATGCAAGTAATTACATTACTCAAAAATTGCAAAAATCATCTGTAAGACTCGTCCGGATTTTTTATTCCGCGACTGTACATACAACTGTCCATGTCACAGTTTAAAAAATATATGTGTAAGTAGCTATTATTTTTTTCTCTAATACCTACTTGTAAAGTTGTATATTATCTATAAACATCTCCATGGTAAAGTTTTAATGATGAGGGTGGATAAAATTCTACTTTATTTACTAGTGAATAAAATAGTCCACAATCCATAGCAACTAACAAAATAAATACGTGCTACAGTAGTAACTAGTACAAAAACAGGTAATATGATATTTATATAATGTTTGAGGCTTTCGCGGTTAATCGAATTGTCAATATTATTATTGCTCTGAGAGCACCTTTGACTCTGATTTTATAGAGAAGTCGACGGAAATAGTGTATTACGATACGAGTTTTATAAGAAGCATTTTGTAGCGACGAAGCGAGGAGTGCCCTATAGGAGTAAGCGCGACAAAATGCCTTATAAACGAGGTATCATACAGTATTTTATGTACCTAGTTATATAACTAAATATTAGTATTGAAAAGAAATTATATGCCGTACATGAATAATAGTATATCATGTTATGTTTTATCTTAGAAGTAAAAGTGATATTTTGTGTGGCGAGATCAGACGCGTTTGACTGACGAGCGTAAGCTAGTCAGATAAGTACGGAGGAGGCACACAAACTATCACTTTTACTCCGAATAGCATATGCTATTTTATTTTCAAGCTCATAAACTAATATAAATAAATATAGGTACAGATTGTCCGAAATCCGTTTTGAACATAGGAAATTAATGAGTGCGACGAGGAAGACATAAACAAAATGAGAAGCAGGACATAGATAGAATGTAATCATGGCTAGGTAAATTGTTAAACTAAAATTAAGTCAATGAGACAAACAAACACTTCTGTCAAGTATTTTATCTGACACTAAGAGCATGGTGTAAAGAATACAAGGTGTAACGTTTCGCAGAATGGAGGCACCGTGGGCGGAGCCACAAATTCAATAAATAAGAAATGAACCAAGTGGTGTGACTCTTGTTATATGTTTGGCACTACTGAAGTGCATTGTTGGTGACGCTGTCTATGTTAAATTGGAGGTTAGGTTTTGTGTCAGTATGTGTCAGATTGACGAAAAACCTAACCAGCTAACCTCGAATTTGACATCGACTGACAGTGCCAGTAACAATATACGATCGCGGCCATGATGGATTTCCTGAGTAGGCCCATTGGGGATTGGTTGACTTCTCCCCCTCCTTTTTGAACGACTATGCATCCCGGGAGCGTTTCACCTTATATTCTATACACCATGATTAAGAGTATAAAGTGACGTTTAAATATACTATTGTTTACTATTCACATAACTATTTTAATTTGTTATTTCATAAACTGCAAATTCATGAAAAAAAGTATGACTTTCAAAACTTGTTGTACAATAGTAATTTCTCATTTTGTTATAGGTTGATGGACACAAATCGCATATCACTCTACCTCTCAGTGATTTTTGTAGGGAAAAACAAATTATACTCATCAGCTTGCTTCCCTACTCAACACACATCTTACAACCTCTAGATGTAGGTCTTTTCAAATATTTGAAGAATAGTTGGAAAACTGCAACAGAAAGTATGGAACACAGAATCAATTTAAATCTTTGAACAGAGAAAATTTTGCTGCCGTACTTAAAACAACTCTTGACGAAATAGCAAATATAAAAGAAATATTTGCCAATGCGTTTTACGTCTGTGGTTTGTTTCCATCAGATAGTACAAATGTTGACTGCACCAAAGTACTTGAAAGCATTGAAAGTATTTAAAACCCAACACTCAGCTATAATTCTGATGTAATTAAGCACCTAAGATTTTTAAAGGAGTACATTGAAGCGGCAACTCTTAAAAAGTCTTTTGGACTTTCGGGACTAAAGTTGTTACTTTGGTCACTTATTTCAGGGAATAAAGTAGCTCATTTAATCTCTAGGAACTTAAGTAATTACTTTAGTCCTTAGGGACTAAAATAAAAATGTTATCGTAACTGTGGTAAATGTATGTACACACGAGGTTAGTAGGCTAGGTTTTGTTTGTCATGTGACACACACTGGTGCAAAACTTAACCTGCAAATCTTGAATTTGACATAGACTGACAATACACTTCAGTACTGCCAACTTATTTAGGCTATTCAGGGCCTGCATCAAAATTGTAATTGTCAATTTGCAAATTGACAGATTCCAAATTTTTCAAATGTTTGATGATAATATTCCCAAAAGTGGAAAAAATAGCTTATATTACACGGGACTAAATTAGTTCCTCATAATAATATAGTATTGTCTCTCAAAAAGTGCTGAGAAAATTATGCACACAAAACATTGCATATGGTTTGGAACAACATTTTCACAAAGTCGGGTTTAAGTTATATACTTAAAAGTAAAAACAACAAGAGAAAAGATATAATAATTGAAGTAGAAGATGTTCTAATTTTGGAGGAGGGTTGGGAAAAGCTGGCAAATCTCACACAAGATCTTGACGACATAAGTTTCACATCAGGTTTAACACTAAAACCAGCTGGTTTTGCACAAAATAATGATACAGAAAGTAATGGGTCACTACTAATTCCTGAGAATATCCCATTAAATTTACTGCAACTTTTGACGTTGAATAAAGCTTATGTCTTGTTTGAGGTTAAGTCAATAAATTGACTAATGGCTGTTAACCAAAGTTCGAATCTAAATCAGAAATTCCATGGCACTCTCTGTCCTGTTTTTAAATGATCTTACGGTAGTTAAAAAAAATTATCCCCCTCTTTTAAAAAATAAACGTGGTTTATTCTGTATACTAAATGAAATGTCGGATTTTATAATTAGGAATTAATATTAACCTTTATTTCATAGTGTCCGGAAAATACGCCTTTACGTCATTAATTTGAGTCCGGAAAGTGGAACATCACATCACAAGGCCGGAAAGTGGGAACATTACATCACAAAGCCGGAAAGCGTTGGTAGGCAACTGCTGAATAATAAGTTGGTGACACTGTAAGTCTATGTCAAATTCGAGGTTAGCAGGTTAGGTTTTCCGTCAGTCCGGTAACCTGATAACCTCGAATGTGACATACACTTACAGTGCCACCAACATATTCATACGTTTGAATTTTCACAGTCACCCCTTATGGACTTTTTTAACGAACATGTTGTATAAAACAGTATGAAGTAAAACATTGTACGATACAGGGCCGTAAAATATTATTAAATTACTCGTTTAGAAATTCCAGACTCGGTTCTTTCCTCGCCTCGTCCGTAAACATCTAAACTCGTACTTTAATAAATAATTTTCCGGCCTTGTAACGTAAATTACTATTTTTCTGTATTTTTTTTAATTTAGTGTATTTATAGTGCCTTAGCTATTTACTAAATCTTACGACACTGTTGTAATATATGTATACATACATGGTAAATTACAATGAATGCAAGATATTATTTTCTTTGAGATACGCAATTAGTTGTAATGTCTTTTCCAACGCGGTTTGGTGTGAGGCCCCTATGTTGTGTTTAATACGAGCATCTGTAAATTTAGTACACTCGGAAGTTATGTGTTTCACTGTAAAAGTAACTTGACACTTATCACAGGTAGGTTGTGTTTTCCGTTGGAGTAGATAGTCATGTGTGATCCTTGTGTGGCCGATCTTGAGTCGAGTCAGCGCAGTCTCCTCTTTCCTATTGAGATCCGTGTTGTAATTCCATCTGAGTGGGAGTGTAGGTTTGAAGTATTCCTTTATTTCTGCCAAGTTTCTCCATTCAATGTGCCATTTTGTAATTATTTTGTTTTTCAGAAAGGCTTTTATGTCTGAACTTGTAGCGGATATGGTGTTGTAAGATTTTCTGAGTGTCGCCTCCTTTGCATACTTGTCCACTGTCTCGTTCCCATGTATGCCTATATGTGATGGGATCCATAGATATTTTACTTGTTTATCAGCCATTTCGATAAGATGTCGGGTGTTAGTGATTTCTTTGATATATTCGTTCTGTGAGTAGTTGTTTTGTAAGGCTTGGAGGGCACTGTGAGAATAGGTAATGATAATGAATTTGTTATCTTGGCCATCCAGGATATATTTCAGAGCTTCTTTTATTCCGTATAGTTCTGCGCTATAGACTGTTGCTATATCCTGTAGTCTGAATTGTAGGTTCATTTTATCCGTCAAGACCGCGCATCCGACAGAGTCATTTAGTTTCGAGCCGTCAGTGTAAATTTCTTTACATTTATCAATATCGAGAATTTCATAAAAACCATTTTTGTAGATGGCAAAAATGGTGGTGTCTTTACAGTACTTTGTGAGATCAAAATTGATTTTCGGAGAGGAGAGGGTCCAGGGAGGAGGAGATGGATGTATTGTTATATTGTAATCTGACAGCAACTGGCGGGTTCGTATATTAAGAGGGGGTAGGATTCGTTGGGATCGGGAATATAGATATTTAAATAATGGTTGATTGATTGCATTATAGTATGGATGGTTTGGATTACTGTTGATTTGTGAGGTATAGGCTAATAATTGCGTTGATAGTCTATAACTTAATGGGAGTTGTCCAGATACTGTGTAGAGATTTGCAATTGGACTTGTTCTGTGTGCACCTGTAGCAGGTCGGAGGCCATAGTGATATATGGCGTATAATGATGATAGAATATTGTTGTTGCTAGATCCATAGATGCACAAACAGTATTCGATTTTAGTTCTAATAAGAGCATCGACTATGGTTAGTAATGTTTGTGTGTTTGTTCGCCACTCTTGATGGGAGATGGTTTTTATAACATTAAGCGGCGTTCTGCATTTGTCTATTGTTTTTTTTATGTGTGGAATACAGTTTATTCTTTTATCCAGTACGAGGCCTAGATATTTAACTTCATCTACGTATTTAAGAAGTGCATTGTAGAGTTTTAAGGTTTGTGTCTTCTACTAAAGTTAATACATCTTGATTTGTTGAAAAGGGTAGACCGTTTTTATGGGACCACTGTTGGATATTTTTAAGCGCCATTTGTAGTAGTCGTTTCATGGCTTTAGGCTCGTTGATAGATGGGGAAATTACAAGATCGTCAGCAAATAGCGATGCTTGTATACCTTTAGGTAGAATATCCATAACGTCGTTGATAGCACTTAAGAAGAGGGTCACACTAATTACCGAGCCCTGGGGTATTCCGTTTTCTTGTATTTGTTCATTTGATAGTTTGTTTCCAAGACGGACTCTAAATGTTCTATTTGTTAAGAAATTCTTTATGAATTTTAACATTCGTCCTTTAAATCCCCATTTGACCAGAGTATAGATTATTTGATGCTTCCATACCGTGTCATATGCTTTCTTTAAATCCAAGAATATAGCTACCAGTTGTTCATGTTTTATGATTGAATTTTTAGATTCGACTTCAAGCAGGCTTATAGAGTCTAGGGTGGAATGACTTTTCCTAAATCCATGTTGGTTTTGGTTAATCAAGTTGGATTCTTCAAGGCATATAATGAGTCTATTGTTGATTATCTGTTCAAGTAATTTACACAGAACTGATGTGAATGCTATCGGACGGTAGCTGTCTGCATCATCTTTTGGTTTTTGGGGTTTCAGAATAGGTATTATTATGGATTTTCTCTATAGTTCTGGGAATGCATCCTTTGTCCATATAAAATTAAACAGTTTCAGTAGTTCTTTTTTTAACGCATCTGTAGAGTTCATGATCATTAAGCAGTGTATGTTGTCAGCTCCTGGGGTTGATTCTTTTGTTGGTGTTAGCGCATGTGCAAGTTCGTGTTGGTGGATGATCATGTTGCAGGGCTCATGAGAGGTTTCTGGAATGGAAAGATCAGTTTTTTCCAATTTTCGTTTTAACGCTTGGAACTCAGGGTTATAATTTTCTGAACGTGAACTTTTCTTAAACTGTGTTGCTAATATGTTGGCTATATCTTCAGTAGAGGTGTAGGTCTCGTTTTTAACTTTGATGCCACTTATTTCGAATGGAGGGTTGGCACCACTCATCTTCTTAACTTTTGACCACATTTCTTTGGTAGTGATATTTAAATTTATAGATTTAATATATTTTATCCACGATTCTTTTTTGCTGCTTTTAATTATTCTTCTTGCATAAGCCTTAATTTTCTTATATTGTATGAGATTTTCTGTTGTGCTATGTCTTTTATATTTATTAAAGGCTTTGTTTCTTTCCTTCAGTGCTTGTTTACATTGGTTATTCCACCTGGGGACCCTGTATTTTTGACAGACAGGTTTTGAAGTTGGGATGGAATTTGTTGCTGCTTGGATAATTACGATGTTAAGTTCATATATGTTGGAGTCGAAATCTTTCGTGCTAGAAAAGTATGGATTTTTTGTTAGTTCCTCTCTATACGCATTGCAGTCGGCATTAATTGTTTATATTATAATTATTAGCAAGCACTGTCCATGATAATCCAGGGCACTGTTTGGGGTCGCAGAAAGATAGATCAATGCATGAAAAGCTGTTTGTTTTGGAATCAAAGTGAGTGGCTAGTCCTGTATTCAGTAGAGTGAGATACTGATCTATGGCTTTTTCTATGATCTTGCCTTTGTTATTGGGTTTTTTACAACCCCACAGCGTGCTGTGAGCATTGAAGTCTCCTGCTGTTATAAATGGTGGCTGTAGTTGTTTTATCAGATCTTCTATTTCGGTTGAAGTAATTTGATGGTCTGGTGGAACATAAACGTTGCATATCGAAAGTTTATAAGGTGAATGTATTTTGATTGTGATTGCCTCTAGTTCGGTATTCAGGTTTACTGTTTCTACACCTCCACTAGCATGTTCTCTAAGTCGGATTCTGTTGAAGGCTGCGTATCCCTTTAGGGTTTATGGTCAGGTGTAAGATGGGTCTCTTGTAGACACAGGATTTGGGGTTGGTGGTGCATTATTAGTGCTTGGATGTTTCCTAGGTGAGAGTAATATCTGTTTCAGTTGAAATGTATTATATTATACATGGTGTTTATTTTATCAACTTAGTTATTGTGATATATGTGTCAGAAACAATTTTTGGATATTAATAGTCGTCTGTCTTTATTTGATTGATCGGGATCAGTTTGTAGTCTTTTTGTGAGCCTCGTGAATCTATATTTCATGGTTCGATTCTTTAGGTTAGGGTATATATCTTTCATCATGTTTATTAGGTTTGTAGTATCACTTGTGTATTGTTTTGCTATTGAGAGAGGGTCGGGGGCTCCATATGTTTTTTCTAGAAAGTTTTTGAATGTTATGTAATCCATGGGGTATTTATTTGAAGGGTTCTCTATTATATTTTTGACTGCCGTAAGATATTCTTCTGTGGTTATAGTTTCACCATCAGGCTCATTGGTTCTACTTTTCTTGTTGCGTGGCTTGTTTTTTGGTGTATTCTTCAATTTTTCATTGAGGGTGTTGGTTGTTGGTGTAGAGGTAGATGGTGGAGTCATTTTGAGTGATAGATTGTCAGTGGTTATGTCTAGTATGCCACGGGATCTATTTGAGGAGGATGATAGGGTGCGTTTGTTTGGGGTTACTGGAAGAATGGTTGCATTGTGAATGGTATCCTGTTTCGGACATTTTTCAGCTATATGTCCCAATTGGTGGCAGACAAAGCATGTGGTATTGGTTTAAAAAAGGCCTGTAGTCTGTGCTCTCGAATTTAATAATTAGGGATTCCGGGAGCAATGGTTTAGAAGATGGTTCAATATAGATCTGTCGTCTGAAACTCAATATATGGCTATAGTCCTTTTCCTCCATTACCGCCTTTAAGAATGTTACTTGTAATACAGTTTTGACTCCAATATTTTGTAAAGCGTGTTGTATATAATCATGGGGAATGGATGGGCAAACGTTTGATATGATAACTCTTTGGGCCGGCAAGATTAATGGTCGTAAAGTAGTTTGTTGACCTTGGATTATTATGTTCTTGTGTTTGCTAGCGAGTTGGTCGACTAGTTCTTTGCGTTTCAGGTAAATACATACTCTATTATTTGAGATTCGAGAAGCAAAGGTAATATTTACGGGGTCCACTATTTTACCAATTGTTTAGTATGTATTCTTTAATGTGCATGCCTTCTAAAGCGTTTACGATAATGGCTTGTTCTTTTTTCGGAAAGCTGGTAGATTCATTGGTTACCTTGGCAAATGATTTTGTCGTTTTCTTATTTGTTGTTGTACCGGAGGGTTGTGTGTTTTGTTGTGGAAGATTAGTGGGCTCGTTGTTATTAAACATTATGTTTATATTAATTAAACCCCTGTAGTCAGAAGTTTATCTGTTATTTTATTAGGTAGGTTTGTTACCTGTTGTGTGGATAAACTATTTTCACTTTATTCAATAATAGATTTATTGCGTTCACGTCAGGTCGCCGTCAATTGCTAGATAAGCTGAACTGCGCTCACGAAAAACGTCCTCGCACTGTCGCGTTTAGAACGGAACTCCTTTTCTGTATTTTAAAATGTTTGTTTTTGCATTTTGTAATTTTTTTAAATATTCTATTTTCAATACAGCAAATAAGTAAGTACTTACCTAGGTACTTTTCGTTTTAATTACTTTATGTCTGATTTATGTATCCCCATATGTCGAATTCAAAGACACTGTCGGATTTTCGATCAGTCCGCTGTCGAAATTTGGTGCACGAATAAAATTTGCCTGTCGGAATTATGTTCATAGATAGATATATTTAAAAGAAATATTTTTGTAAAATTGTATTAAAATTAGGTCATTTATGCATTAATTTGAGGACGTAAATAGTGGCTTTTGTGCCCTAAGGCCTAAAAAACCAGTAATTGTAATAGTAGTTTATTTATCTAGAACGAAAAGTGACATTTTAAAGAACGAGAAAGTTGTTTATGGCCGAGGCGTCAGCCGAGGACGGAATTACTTGCGAGGACCTTTAAAAACACTTTTCGTTCATGGTGAATACAAAGTTTATTTCATACTGCAATTTTAATGAATTTTAAATAGAAAGTTGTAAATCATTTCAAATTTCATGTCAACAACTGACGTATAATTATACTTGAACATTAATATTTTACTTTAAAGTGCTAAGACTGTAATGTTCCATTTTTTGTACCATAAATAAGTTTTTTCGACAACCGTCAAAAAAAGGAGACATTCGCGCATCGCTATCAATGCGTGAAGTTTGCCATTTTTTAACGTGTTAAAAAATGGTATATTTATTTACGTTACCATTGACGACGTGAAAAAAGGCATTTCGCGCACTAGAGCGCCAAAAATTTTCGCGCACTACGGCGCGAAACCATATTGATATTCTTGTTTCACGGTTGTAGAATAGTATATTATGATACAAGTGTATAAGTACGCCTTTAAAGCACGTGCGACGAGTTTAAGAACACGACGCGCTAGCGGAGTGCTTTTAACGTCGCTAGTGCTTTAATGGCTCTTATACAGTGTACGATACGCTATTTTTTCTACCATCGTAACAGAAATTAAAACCTTAGTTCGATGACACTTTTTCCGTCACATTGTGTTAGATATTCTAGGTTATGTTGACGTTCAAATTTACGGCAAAGCGTGTTTTAATTTAGTATTAAAACACGCCACCAATGGCAACGTGCGAATAAGACGTATTTCGGGCGCTAATATTAAGAGTGCTACAAACGTCGCTTTTGACACTAGAAACAGTGCAAAAAATTGTCATTTTGACACGATCGTAGAAAAAAATTGTTTGTATTGTGAGCGGGAAATGTTTCAGAGCATTCGAATGGTTCTTTGACTCGGCTATCGCCTCGTCAAAAGAAGTAGCATTCTCATGCTCTAAAATAATTAATTTTGCGCTCTTAATACAAAAATTACTATTAAAGTATTTGCACTTTAATATTTTACTTTAAACTACTAAGACTTTAATGTTCCATTTTTTGTACCATAAATAATCCGAAAAATGTCATTTTTGACATCAGTATGAAATAAATACATTTTTTGCACTACTAGTCTCAGAACACACCGTTATTGGCCTATTTTGAGGTTGTGAAGTTGATTTTCTCCACCAAGGGAGAGAAAGTAAAATAAACAATTTTCACCGTGGTAACTAATAAATTGCTAAGTTACCAAATATGACTATTTTAATTTTGACGTTTTAAAGAGCTGTATTGTCAGGTTGACAGTTAAAATATTTTCGAAATTTGTTGGGAATTTAGGTATTAAGCCGTTTGGTAGTGCAAAAAATAGTATATACACCACGGTAGCGAATCGTTTTATAACCTTCGCGCTTTAGATACTTCGCGCTGCGCGCTCAGTATCTAATATGCGCTCAGGTTATAATACTGCGCTTCGCTACCTTGATGTATAATATACTATTATTGACATATGTAGTTACAAACAATTTGCTAATACCTAATAATAAAAACTTAAAAAACTATAAAAATGAACAAAATCACTTGTTTACATTAACATTTATGTCTATCTTCAAAGTCAACAATTGACTTTGCTATATATTTCGGCCAGTAGCAGGGACATTAATAACAACAGGATTGGCAGGTAAAGTTACTTCTAATTTTGCTTTCTTTGATGGGCATTTTTTGGCGGAGAAGTTTCAGAAGCACCAGATGCCGACGCAAAAGATTCTCCCACTGGAACATCTTTGACAATTTTTAATTTTGTCTTCCGACCGTTTTCGATGTACGATCCAGCCGTTGTTGAACTCTTCCACCCTCCTAATCTCTTTAAATTTGTCATATCCGTTCCACTATTAGCTGCAAGTGTAGCAGATGAGCGTCGAAAACAATGGCCCATATAATCAGCAGAATTCTCCAATTTTAAAAATTCAGAAATTTTTCGCGGTAAAAAACCTAGTGTATGTTTGCCTACCACCTGATTTACACATTTACCATTTTTACTTCCTTTTACGATAAAGGAAGTATTGGATTCACCCCAAAAATTCGAAATTGAGTTTTCAACAGATCTTCACGTTTTAGAGTCCCCTGATCCCAAAAAACATATTTTTTTTCATTGGTCTGTGTGTCTGTCTGTGTGTCTGTCTGTGTGTCTGTGTGTCTGTCTGTGAACAGAATATCTCAAAAACGAAAAGAGGCATGGCGTTGAAACTTCATATATAAGTTTTTTGTATTATGTAGATGAGACAGTAAGCTTTTGAAGAAAATCGCATAACCGGAAGTAGGTGTTTACTCTTGTGATTTTTCAGTTTTTTTCGATTTTTTCAAAAACGGCTCTAACGATTTTTTTCAAACTTCACAATTTTATTACATTTTTAATTTGTATTAATGTGAGATAGGTGATTTTCCAGTTGAATACTTCTAAAGTGGGTTTTTTTTGTTTTTTTTCTATTTTTTTTTATAAACTCCTATTTTTAATAGAACACTCGGTATATTACTACATTTTTGAATTCAGCTTAAAATTTTAGAGAAAATTTGTCTCTTCAACTAACGCTCTATTTTGTACCGTTTTTGTAGAATTTGTAATTTTTGGAAATTTTTGACAAATGCTTAAAAATTAAAAATGAAATTTTTGACTAATTATAAGATCACTGTAAAAGGAAGTTGTGTGAGTGTATCACACCAGATTTTTATATTTCAAGAATACCCTGCGATGTTGTACATGCGAAGGTCTCAGAGCGATATATCTTCTATACATATCCAGGATATCCAAGGACTCTTCGTCATTGTTGACAATTGCAAAAGTTGTGTCAACCTTTGTTTCAGTGCTGTTAACACTTACAAGTAAGGCAGATCCGACATCCTCTATATTGTCCAACGTCAAATTGCTTAACTCTTCGCGTCGACAAGCCCCTCCGAACCCATTAATAAAACAACCTATAACTTTTTTTTTATTTTGCATTAATAAAGCATATTATCTACTTACTTTAATCATCAAAAATTCTTCGTCAGGAGCTTGCTGTAAAAAACTGTAATATTTCCTTTCTCTCCAAAACTTTTGACTTTTTGGGTTTGTAGTTCTCATTCTGCCTCTTCAAGAACGTATATAAAAACTCATATTGTTTTATATCGATACCAAGCTTCAAAACCATAACCGAACGAATCATAGAATAATGGGACCATAAAGTAGATGCGCAAAATTTCTGCGACTTTTCTTTGAAATAAACAAGTAAAACGTTTTCATTAATCTGGCGGTCAGCGATGTTTTTCTGGGTGCACCATAGCAAAAATTCATTGCAAGTTTTTTCATAGATTTCTCTTGATTTTCGTGGCAATAACTCAAGTTCTTCGGCTAAAATAGCTATTTCTTCTTGTTTTCCGTTTTTGGATATATTTTTATCACAAATTCAACTTCTTAGTGAAATACGTCAACAATGTTTTTAATGCTTTGTTTTTATTTATTTGCATCACATTAGCAACCAACAACAATTTGATTTTTGAGAACGAATAATGCCATTTGTTTCGGCCAATGGGGCCAATAATAACAAACTTTAAGTGGACTGTATATTTATTTTAAAAATGCATTCTTTTTTCCCTCGTACATGGTAAAAACTCGACTCCTCGTCACAAGCAAGCGCACTTACCCCCAACCCTCTAGCATTTACAGAGGCAGTCATGCGCAAACATACTCCCCGCCTTGAAAGGTTGCTTTCAAAACAAACATAACAAATAATTAACGTCTTAAGTCTAATAACAATAATAACTTATCACTACTGAAACCAAATATTAATTAATTTAACCTATAATGTCCGGTTAGTCCATGTAATGTGTAATGTTTTTACTAAATCGGCAGAACACAAATCAAATTCACTGCTCGCTTTATTGTACCTCCGATCACCTTTAACGACACTACCCTAACCACACCGTCACTTCCTGGATGTAGCGATAAAACTCTTCCTAGCTTCCAGTTGAGGGTAGGTAAGTTGTCGTCCTTTATAAGAACCAAAGAACCTGTCCTCAGTACCTCCTTAAAATGTGTCCTCCATTTGGTTCTGACTTGTAGTTCAGAAAGGTACTCCTTCTGCCACCTGGACCAGTAATGTTGAACCATTGCTTGGATCCGTTTGTAAATGTCCAAATGGCTTCGTGGAATTTCCTGGTGAGTTGGTTCCGAGATGGCTGTTAGCGACCTTCCGACAAGTCATCGGGATCTAAGGATAAGGGACAGAGGGGACGGGAATTTAATACTGCCTCAATATGAACCAGTAAGGTATCCATTTGCTCAAGAGAACCATTGCCTGCAATACGCATTAAATAATGTTTAGTTATTTTAATCCCAGCTTCCCAGATACCACCGAAACTCGGAGATCTAGCGGGAATAAAGTGCCATGAAATACCATCATTTGCCAAGTGATCAAAAATGTTTCTTTCTTGTTGCATTAAAAAAGTATACACCCTGGTCAACTCATTGTTAGCACCAATGAAATTTAGTGCATTGTCACTATAAATGTGGGTGGGTTTGCCCCGTCTACTTACAAATCTAGATGGAGTTGCTATGAAGGCTCTCGTAGTTAATTCTGATACTAATTGTAAATGAACAGCCTTTGTCGACATGCATACAAAAAACATATATACGCTTTAGTTATTTTTGCTTCTCGCGTAGATCTATCTTTAATCATTAGAGGCCCGCCGAAATCAATTCGTACATTTTCAAAAGAAGCATAGCTGTTTACGCGATGTTTAGGTAAATCACCCATGATGTAACTTGGAGAATCTGATTTAGCTCTAAAACAAGTAATGCATTTTCTAATGACCTGTCTGCAAGTACTGCGACCACAAATAGACAAAAATCGTTCCCTTACGCTACATAATAAATTTTGAAGACCGCAATGCAACAATTTTTGATGTTGATCATTTAAAATTAACTCAGTTAGTCGATCACTTTTTGGCAAAATAACTGGGTGCCTTTTGTCGTATGGCTGGTCTGCCTTATTTAACCTACCACATACTCGTATGATGTTACCTTCCATAAATGGGTTTAAAGATAAAATTTGGCTTTTACTGTTTAGCTCTTTATTATTTGATAGCTGGCGATATTACTAAGGAAAACGTTCTTTTTGGCAGCTTTTAACCAATGTTATTAACGCGTTGTCCAGCTCACTAGCTGTTAAGAAACCTAATTGCCTATTGCTTAAAGCCGATTTAACATTTTTCACAAATCTTAACATATAGGCGACTACGCGTTGCAACCTTTGCAGTGAGGAATATTTATTAATTAGCTGGTTCAACTGAATGGGTTCTGAAATGATCGTTAATGATACGTTGCGTTGCTCAGGAATATCATTTAAAATTGGTTCTTGTAGTGATTGAAACTTGTGACTACCATCACTGAGCCAATCTGGGCCGCACCACCATAATTTTGATTCAACAAGGTCTTGTGCATTAACACCGCGAGATAGTAAATCTGCAGGATTTTCCTTTGATTTTACATGATTCCATGCATTAGAGTCTGTTAATGATTGTATTTCTGACACACGATTTGCTACAAATGTTTTCCATTTGGTTGATTCCCCCTTTATCCACGCTAATGTAATTAACGAATCGGTCCAAAAATACATTTTGTGAAACCGTGTATTTAATGTACTCAAGGTCCTTTTTGATAATTTCGCTAACAATAGAGCCCCGCATAATTCTAATCTTGGAAGACTAATTGTTTTCAAAGGTGCAACCCGGGACTTCGCACATAACAATTTTGATGAAAAATGTTGCGAGTCTGTAGCGCAGCGAATATATATACATGCTCCGATGGCCCTTTCTGAAGTATCGCAAAAAGAATGCAGTTCAATTGTTACATAACTAGAAATTACAGCGTGCCGCGGTATTTTAATTTTGTCTATCAAGTTTAGTTCTGCCATAAATTTGGACCACTTGCAGTATATACCTTGCCGAACAGATCCATCTCAAGCAACCCTTTCTTTCCATAATTCCTGCATGATTAACTTTGCCACAATTATGATTAGCCCTAGCAATCCTAGCTGGTCAAATATTTGACATATAACAGACAGAATTGACCGTTTGCTAATTTGGTTGGTCATTTTTAAATTACACACAGAATATTGAATATCATCGGTTGGATTCCAAAATATTCCAAGAGTTTTGTTCCATTCAGTTTCACCTATATGTAAAATACTTGCTTCTAAACTACGTCTCTTGTATTTGAAATTCGGTCAATAAATTTTGATCATTGCAAAGCCATTTGCGTAATTCAAACCATCGCTTTGTAATATTTGTGTGATTTTCCTTTGTAACTGTATTACCTCTGATACTGTATCCTCTCCACTCAAAAGATCATCTACATAAAAATCCTTTTTTATTGCATCACATGCCAATGGTACAAGTGACTTGTTTTCAATCGATAACTGAGTGAGACATCGAACTGCTAGATACGGAGCAGATGCAGTACCATACGTTACAGTGTTTAGTTCAAAACATTTTAATTTTTCTGTTGAATTCGAGCTCCAAAAGATTTTTTGATACCTCCGTTGTTCTTTACTGATTAATATTTGTCGGTACATTTGTGAAATGTCGGCTGTCATTACATATTTATGTTTCCTAAATCGTACAAGAATAGAAAAGATATCCTGTTGTAAAGTGGGACCGCTAAATTGAACATCATTCAAAGATAATTCGGAATCCGTCTGCGCGGAGCCATTAAAGACTACACGACATTTTGTTGTCAAACTTGTTGATTTAATAACCGCATGGTGCGGTAAATAATAACCCTCTGTCACTATTTGATTTTGAGTCAGTGATTTCGTGCATGTGATTTAAATTTTCATATTCATGCATAAATTTTATATAATCTTTCTTTAAAATTGGGTCCTTGTTAAGTTTTCTTTCTAATGAATAAAACCTATTAAGAGCCATTTTCCTAGAATTTCCTAAATCAATTAATGATTGTTTAAAAGGAACATTAACAATAAATCTACCATCGGAACTACGTTTGGTAGTTTCATTAAAATGAGTCTCACAATATTTCTCAGCTTCCGATACATGTCAGCTGTTAGTATCGACTTCCTCTATTTCCCAAAATCTTGCGATTTGGTCATCAATTGAATTTTGTTTTATAACATTCAAACAAGTTACTTACCTATTTATCTTGGAATTAATATATAAATTGCCAGCCGAATTGCTTGTTCTGTAATACATGCAGATTTTGACCTAAACGTTTTTGTCCTGTACATAAAATAGACCAAAATGTATCTGATCCTAATAAGATATCAATTCCGCTTGCCAATCTGCCAATATTAAATTATTTGGGAGATTGATTATATTCCTATCAAACGAAATTGACGGTAATGTTTCGGTAATTTTTGGTATGACTAAACAAGTAATGTTTATATTAAAATCATTGTGTAGGGACATAACCGAAATATTTATTTGACTGCTTATATTTGTCAGTGTTTCGCCTACACCCTTGATAACGTGATTAATCCTATATAATTTAATTCCTAATTTGCTAGCTAAAGCTGCAGTAACAAAATTGCTTTGTGAGCCGCTATCGAATAAAGCACGGCATTTTATGAATCCATTAGTAGTTTTAATTTTGATTATAGCAGTTGATAAAATCACTTGTGCCGCCACTGGTAATGCTGCCTTATTTTGTTCAACTACGTGACTATTTACTGAAGAATTTGGTAACAATGAAGCAGCCTGTGTACCTGCCACGAGATTTGGTAAAGTGCTTGTCGAAGAGACAATTTCCGAAGTTATGGAATTTTCAAGGCTAACAGAACCGTTATGCTCCAAGTGCAACAAAGAATTATGGGGTTTATTGCATTTAAAACATCTGCGAACGGGACAGTTCCACGAAGGATGAGACGCCCGTAAACAATTCAGGCAAATTTTAAGTTTTTTGACAGCTGCAATTCTGGCGACTATGCTTAATTTTAGAAACGAATCGCATTTGTAAATTGGGTGATTTTGATGGCAATAGTAACATTTTAGACTATTTGTACTAAAGACGAAACTATTTGTTAGAGATTTTTTTATAATTAGCTTGATTAAATTGACCCTTGTGTTTCTCCATTTTATGAATTTCAAGTTTTTCTAAAATGTCGCACTTTGATTTCAGAAATTTATTCATATCTGACATGTAGGCCTATGGCAATTCGTTTTCATATTTATACGATTCCCAGTCGCGGCGTGTAGCTAAATCAAATTTATTGGTTAATATATATATTATTAATCGATCCCAATGCTCTGTTTGTTCACCTAGCGTTTTTAAGGAACGTAACTGTTTAGTGACATTATCAAATAATTTTCTCAGTTCGATATGAGATTCCTTATTAATAGCAGGATAGTCAAAAATGGCCTTAATGTGATTGTGAATCATTAATTGTTTATTCTCATATCTGTCTATTAAGAGCTGATATGCATTTTTATAATTGGCTGCAGATACCTGAATATTTTTAATTATTTCTGCTGCATCCCGTTCAAGGGAAGACGGTAAGTAATAAAACTTCTGAATTTCCGATAAAGGTTCATTGCTATTAACAAGAGCCTTGAATGCATCCCTAAATTCCAACCAGCCATCATATTGACCACTGAAATTAGCTAATTTTATATGTGGCCATTGTATTGAATTATTATTATTAGATGCACCGAAACTGTTGATGCCACTGTGAATTGACCCTGGACTTGAATTATTTATTTTATTAGATTCGAAAAATGTACATAATGCTTTTATATCTCCTATAATACTAAAATATGCATTTTCAAACTGTTCCCGCTCAACCTCATGATTTTCTGACTGTTCAAGCAATTCAATTTGGTATTGAACTTCATTAAATTCATCCCATAAAGATTCAGTTTTTTCTAGCCTATGATGGCCGAACACCAACGCTATACTGGTCATAAAATCCTTTTTGATGAAACTTCCATCATCTGCAAATCCCCATTCTTCTGTAGCAGAAAGATTCGCGAAGCCATTGAGATTTGCAAACACCTTAATAATTTCAATCGGGACGAAGGCTTTCCCCTTCCTTCTATGTGGAAAGTGCTAATTCCTAAGCTCCGCCCTCCGTCACTGAACCGCGACGGCATTTGCTGAAACGCTACGGCGCTTGCCTATAAATTCTCGCTTTTCTTCTTCCGATAGTCAGTCGAGTTTCGCCTCTGACGTGGTTAACACGTTGAGTTACCGTGCTCTTCTGTCCCTTCCCTTTGCAAAGAGTTTCGCCTCTGGCGTGGTTAACACGTTGAGTTACCGTGCTCTTTTGCTTTTTCCTCCTGATGAAGCCCCTTACGAAAGTGGGCGAAACGTTGAGTTCTTCGATCTCAATCATGACACGGTCCAATCCCGGAAGTCGTTTGTTACTTAATGACAATGGCCGTGAAAGCCTCAAAAATCATATCAGTTTCTTGCCTGTAGTAAAAACATGTCGGATCCTAACCTTCCTGTTGGCTTGAGGGGGCGAAGACGGCTGAAGCAGCGAGGGTTTCGGCAGTCGCAGCGGAAGGCCGAGCGGGCCGAGAAAGCGGTGAATATGTCTCAGGTGAGTGCAATGCTACACTCTTTAGCGTAGCTCCCAGGAATTGCAGAATTCCTTGACAACTCGATAATTTCAGGAGCCCAAATCGACGGTTTGGATGGCCGCAGGGTGCAGCCGAACGGTGAATGCTAAGCTTCTTCAGGGAGGAGTTTGCCCTCTCGCAGGAAGCGTCCAAACTCTCCCAAGATCGTATCCGACAGGAAAATGGCATCCGACAATAAATGGCTATAACGCACAACGCCCAAATAAATCTACGATTATGGAGCCGAGACTAGAGACAGCTTACCTTGAGTAATGACGGGCAGCCATAAAAGTGCAAGGGCGCTGCTGACCTCAAACGAATCCGCAATTTGCGAATGACGTAAGTACTACCAAATTAAATACGAACGTCTTAAAGAACACATGTGCCTTGTAGATCCTCCTCAAGACGAAACGGAGCGAGGCTACACTAATTAGCCCATAAATCAAGCACACAGTCGAGGCACCAGCAGCTCACACCAAGTTTAAAATGGGAAAGAACTCAAAAATTCCACCAGTCACCAGTTATCAAAACTTTCCAAAATTTTTGGGCCAGAAGATGCGAAAAAAAACAGCCTGAAAAGTGTGACTGCAAGAAGATATCCTTTATCTAGCAACAAATAGAATAGTGCAGAATGATTGCAATAAGGGTTGCCTAAGCGCCATATACGAATTTCTGTAGAAATGTAGCCAGAATAAATTTAATTAGTAAAATATGGGTAATTATTCGAAGAGTTGCTTACCAAACTGCTTGATAATTATAGGAGAATATTTAAAAATAAGATATAGCCAATTATACCTAGCTTAAAGCATGCAAAAATTGCCAAAAGCCAACCATAAATGTTCAGGTTCAAAGATTCAGCCAGCAAGAGTTCAATACTACGGGGGACGCTCCAAAAGTATCGTAACAATCCCTAGGCATGTAGTCCGGCAGCGGAACCCTGTTACTTCCCTGAAGTGAAAATTTTCGTATTAAGTTTTTTTTTAACGGATTCTTGTAGATTTATATGGCGATTTACCATATCCGACTGATGACAAGCTGCCATCTTTGAGCAACTTGAGATACACAGGGTGTTTCAAAACAATAAGATGATTGTATGTTTTTGGCTTTAAACTTGAATACTACTTTATTATTGTATGATTAATTGTGCGTTAATTTATTGAATTTCTTGATTTTACAAGTTTCAGCCATATACAGGGTGATGAATTTCTGATTAGAGAATACTTTGTGTTCCAGTTCAAAGTTCAGCTAAAAATAACAACGTACGTGTTTAAAAACGAAGCTACATGACAGGTACAGAGTGTCACAAAAATTTTTGGCTGAAACAACAAACAGACACACGAAAGTTGAAGAAGGTTTCTTAGGTAGAAACCAAGCATAAATATTCCTGTATCATGGTAATATGATCTCTAATAGCGATTTCTTTTTCAGATTCGAGTTTAGTGTAACGTCTAGTTAAATATGAGTGAAAACAAGTGTTTTTTTAACTTTAAATTTGCTTGTGAAAAAAAAAAACTTTAAAACTTTCCGTTGCTGGTGCCCAGCGCATGAAAATTTATAAAGTGCAGTAAAGTGTATGAAGATCAAAAGTTTGAAGAACTTGAAGAGATGTTTATCGCCAGGAATGCTGTTACTGAAGTGGGAACTTGAACAATGAAACGCAGAGGCGATCAGAAGTGCCAAATTTTAATTTTAAGAATGACTGCCTGTATTGTGGACACAAGTGCGAAGTGGAAAAGAATAAAAAGAACCCTCATCGATGGCGACCGACCTTTCAATTCCTAGCTTTAGAATACAAGGTAAAGAAAATTTCAAACAAGGAAGCCATTTTGCAAATGTGCGTTGAAAGAGGCGATACCTGGGCTGCTGAAATTAGATTAAGATTAGCTGGCTGTGTGGTAGACCTACCTGCCGTAGATGCCAGATACCATATGGACTGTCGTAATAAATTCATGGGTCAAAACGCTGTGCTTTCAGCAAAACGACAGTCTAGTCAGGATACCGAGGAAGAAGATCTTCCTTACGAGGAAACAGTAAAAGAAATATTGACCGATAAAGAAAGAATTTGGAATTCGAGATATAAACAATATATACTCGCATCGCGGAAGACATAAACTTACTCGATGTAATTTAATGAAAACCCTCAAGAAACAGTTTGATGAACTGATAGTACTTTCTGCCTCAGGATATGCAAATATAATAACATTCCCTAACAAAGTCGCGGCGACCTTAAGAATAAGTCGTGTTGAGGATGACGCTGATGATATTGAGACTGTAATTGGCAAAATAACAAAAGAAATAAAACGCGAAGTTGCTGATGTAAAGAGGAATAAAGATAAATATAAGTTACATGTAAAATATAAAACAGTATTAGCGGATTGCAGTAAAACTCTATTAAAATTTTTCCAATCGCTATCACCTAAATTGGACAAAACTCCACCGGCCCTTTTAATTGGGAGTATCGTCTCATCGACTTTATATAATACATTTACAAATCTTCAAATAGGTGTAGGCGTTAAGTTTAGATTTTCAAAAGAACTAGTGAATATTTTGAACCAATTTAAAATATCATGTATGTATGATGAGGTCCCGAGTTCCACAGCTGTATCTCTCGACGCCTCGTGATACGGCTGTCACGGAAATAGTTGGTCCCGGCGGTCATAACAACATCATGACTGTCGTTAGTGGGGTTGGAAGTCCCCAAAAAATGCACAGCGACGCCTATAATTGGCCTAACGGCTGTTGGCTGCGTGCGAAATAAATAAATAAATAAATGAGCTGTTAAGGTTCAAAATGTTGCCGCTTTTGAGGTGGTTAAAAATGTCAATTTAACTGGAATTACTAAAGGAAATGATGCTACACTAACCCAGGCTATTGTTGACAATTTTGACACAGAAATCTCATCGCAAAATGGCAACACCAGTACTCAGTAGCTAGCTGTTTTTGCCGCTCAAACTACGTCAGCAGGAGAATTTTTAATATAATATACTTTTGGAACACCCTGTATTTAAAATTTTTTGTTTTTGTTTTATATACATTATGAGAAGCAAACCATTTGTAAAGAAGTTTATTTACGTAAAATTTACAACTAATTTTAAAAGAGTGATATTTCACCTACTTACTTATTGGACACCCCGTATCTGGAGTTGCTCAATGATGACGCTTTGTCATCACTTGGATGGAGGCAACTTTCAAATTATGAATTTAATGGCTCCTAATATCCTTCGGGACTAGTGGAGGGCAGCAGTACCCACTAGTACCACAGGAGGGCGGAAAAGAAATGATCTTGGTTCGGCCTGCTAGTGGACTACTTCAGGCGGGAATATAGTATTCAAAACGGCTGGAGTACTGCGGTGTAGAAAGCTATGGGGAACTACTACACTATTTCCCCAGAGCATTATGGATATGAATGGATATAGTTAATGTAAAGGATGATATACAAGGCGACCCGGATATCATCCGGCGCTCCTCTGCGTCCAGGGCAGGGAGTGTGAAATGGGCTACTGGGCATTTGGGCGTGGACCACTGGGCACCAAATGCGAAATATGCTACCAGTAGGAAAAACCATTTAAATGAGCGTACTGTGACACGTACTTGGAATGTACGAGGGCTGCTACAAACTGGGAAACTGGAGATTGTTACCAGAGAACTAACGAGATACAACATCCTAATTGCAGGCCTATCAGAAACACACTGGCGTGGAGAAGGCCATTTTCAATCCTCAGATTATACGGTATATTTTTCTGGTAGAAAAGACGAAAGTGTAAACGGAGTAGCACTCCTAATATCCAACAACCTCAACAAATGTGTAGTTGGATATGAACCTGTAAATGACAGAATCATAGCTATGAAGATTCAAGCAAAACCATGTACTCTGAATATAATTCAAGTATATGCACCGACAATGGGTGCAACGGAAGATGAAATCGACAATTTCTATATCTGTCTAGAGTCGGTACTTGAAAAAATCCCAAATCGTGAAATATTAATAATAATGGGAGATCTAAACTCAAAAGTTGGAACTTCTGAAGAAGATGATCATATACGTGACGTAATTGGAAAGTACGGAACTGGAAAACGTAACAGAAATGGTGAAAAACTTATACAATTCTGCATAGAGAATCAGCTAACTATTGCAAATACGCTATTTCAACAACACATACGAAGACTGTACACGTGGACATCTCCCGATAGAAAAACTAAAAATCAAATAGATTTCATTATGATAAAGACCAGATGGCGAACATCTATAATGGGTGCAAAAACACTACCAGGTGCCATTTGTGGCTCCGACCACCGACTGCTCTCTTTCAACTTCCGAATAAAGCTAAGCTTCTGTAGAAGACAATCCATCAGAACAAAACTTCCACCTATTACCGACACAAATACATTTACTGAGAATTTAGAACAACAACTAAAAACCAACAAATTAGAAAACACGGCCACATCCAATGATATGTGGACGTATGCAAAAAACACTATAGTACAAGCAGCCACCAACTCTCAGAGTAAACAGATATTTCAAAAGCGCCAATCGTGGATCACAGACAACACTATGAGAAATGTAGAAAAACGAAGAAGACTTTGTGCCACAGGACTAAACACAGAAGAAAAAATATCGGAATACAGGACACTAACAAAAGACATACAAAAACTATGTAGACGGGACAAAAACGCATACCTGAACTCAGTGTGTACTGATATGCAGAAACATGCTGAATCTTTAAATACCAGGGAAGTTTTTCAAAAAATTAGAGAAATAACAAAAACTTTTAAAGCTCGTACGTGGTCCATAAAGGATGAAAATGGAGCGACAGTCACCGAACTCGACAAGGTAATCGAAACATGGCGCCGATATTGCGAAAATCTCTATAGCTATGAAAATCAAAATCAAAACCAAAATCAGGCAGATAATACAGGAATTGAATTCGATAACGAACCAGACATTCTAATAGATGAAGTACGGCACGCTATAACCAAACTAGCATCTCACAAAGCTCCGGGCATAGATGCAATTTCGGCAGAAACTCTCAAAGCAGCGCCAGAAAACTACCTTAAAATCATACACAATACATGTCAAAAGATCTGGCTCTCAATGGAATGGCCTAGTGAATGGACAACCTCTATAATAATTCCATTACATAAAAAAGGTCCTACTAATAACTGCGATAATTTTCGGATGCTGGCACTAATACCTCATGCCAGTAAAATTATGCTATATATTATTCATTCTCGGCTACAGAACTTTATAGCTAGACAAATTTCACCTGAGCAGGCAGGGTTTGTGAAAGGCAGAGGAACGAGGGAGCAGATCTTAAATCTGCGACAACTGATTGAAAAAGCTAGAGAGTATTATACACCAATGTACTTATGCTTTGTAGATTATTCCAAAGCTTTTGATAACTTAAAGTGGGATCTATTGTGGTCTATCATGGTGAAGATGGGAGTCCCACGACATATAGTAAATATAATAAAAAATCTCTATTGCAACAGCACTGCTATAATAAGAATTGAAAATACGTATTCCTCTGAATGCAAAATTAAGAAAGGGGTGAGACAGGGTTGTATCTTGTCCCCTGTCCTATTTAACATATATAGCGAGTATATTATGAGGAAAGTTCTGGAGCATTGGAATGGAGGCATCACTATTGGCGGTAGAAAGATCTCAAATTTGCGCTACGCTGATGATATTGTGCTGGTTGCAAAAACGCAGGATGAGTTAGTAACTTTAATACAAAGACTAGACGAAGTAAGTACGGAATATGGCTTAACCATCAACGCAACCAAAACAAAAGTCATGATAGTTGACAGGGAAAACGAAAATAACCCTACACCTCGCCAAATTATAGACTATGAAGTTGTCAATAAATTTATCTATTTAGGATCTCTTATCTCAAGCGATGGAAACTGCGAGCACGAAATACGTCGCAGAATACAACTTGCTAAAACAGCTATGACACAGTTAACCCCAATATGGAAAAACTCCAATGTAACACGACATACGAAGATCAATATCGTACAAACATTGGTTCTACCCGTGTTCCAATACGCTTCAGAAACCTGGACTATCCGTATAGCTGACCGACGAAGGATAGACGCTTTTGAAATGTGGATCTGGCGGAGAATGCTCCATATACCGTGGACAGCACGCAGAACCAATGTATCTATTCTAAATGAACTAAAAGCAAAACAAAGATTATCATCTATTATATACAGTAGAATACTTACATTCTTTGGACATATCACACGCGGAGAGAATTTGGAAAAACTTCTAGTACAAGGAAAGCCCGATGGAAAACGTAGGCGTGGCAGATCACCAACTAGATGGATAGACACTGTAGAATCGGTATTGCAAGTTAATGTTGAGCAAGCCGTCAGATGCACCGCTAATAGACAAAAATGGCGTGAAGCAGTAAGAAGAGCAACTGCAAACAAATAAAATAATCCATAATCACCACCCATCTGACAAGATGGAAGGACTTTAGGAGGAGGAGACCCCAAATCCGTTTTGGAAAAAACTTAATACGAAATTCTTGGGTTTTACCCCCTTGGCTGCCGGACTAATGTAGAATAGATCTAGATGCGATTTAGAAGTAGTCGACACGTTTTTGATTGTTTGTAACTGGTGACACTCAACTGACATTAAACTTGTCAAAGTTAGCAAAAACACGTAGTTCGTGTTCAATTTGTAAAATAAGTGGAGAAATTTGAGGTTTTTTTGCACATAATTTTGTTAATCATGTAATTTTTAAATTTTCTTTTTCCTTTGATCTATTTTCAATAATTTCGTTTTAGCATGACTGGTTGCTCTGTCCACAGTTACAAGAACCGTTCTGAAAATGGTGTCTATTTAGATAGTGTTCCAAAGGATGGTTTGAGGAACAGAATTTGGCTAAAAAAGATCAGCAGGGAAAACTGTAGTTACAAAAGACTTAAGAATTTGTGAAAAGCATTTCGGCAATGATAAGTGGGAGGTTAGCGAAAATGGAATAATAATATGAAAAAAAAACAGCTATACCAACAATCATGTTGGGTGAAATTACAATTCATGAAGCTAACGATAAAATTTTGCCTCAATGTGATTTTGATTGCAAAAAAATGTATGAATCTCTGGTAGTACATCACATTAAATTGCGACGAAATAACAGAAAATTAAGCCGACTCCTTTGCGAGACAAAAATAAAGAATAATTGTTTTAAACACAAATTAAAGAAGACTTTTACCAATGATCAAATTCATACATTAACATCAAAAATAATATAACAAATGCTCCAATAAAACCTTAGCAAGGTCATTAAGGCTGAGATTTTCATGTGGACAAAGTGGGTATAATAATTTTAGGCAAACAGGACTTCCATTTCCATCTATTCGCACATTAAATTTCCATTTGCAGTATTTAAATTTTCAACCTGGCAATTTAACAGATGTCTTTACTTTATTAAAGATTAAAATTGCAAACTATAACTCAATTATTTACGAAAAAAACCGTATGCTTACTTTAGATGAAATGGAAATAAGAAAGAGTATGGACTTTTGTGTGGCCACGAATTCCTTTACGGGAGGGGTCCCATTGCCAAATCAGGACAATCGTTTAGCTTCCAAACAGAGCCGGATTAAGAGGGGGGCTAAGGGGGCTGCAGCCCCGGGCCACCGAATTTCGGGGGCCTCGAAAAGATTCCAAGGTTATAATCTAGTGCGGTTTCGAATCATTTAGATCCCTTTGTACCCGTTGCATAAATGGGAATGGGGCCTCCAAAAACATTTAGCCCTGGGCCTCATATATCCTTAATCCGGCTCTGCTTCTAAAGCTTTAGTTTTCGTGTTAGGTTAATAAAATATTAGAACAATCTTAGGTTTTTAATATTCACTGTTTTATTATTTGTAGGTGGTATCACAACTAGATGGAAGTAGTGTACCTGTATAATACTTTAGTAAGAGTAGGGCAAACAGCGAAAAATTTTGGATCATTTTTTCATGGCTAATAAGATTTAATGATATATTGAAAAACAAGGTTGGTAAAACTGACACACGAGTTGTCAGTTTCATCAAATTCAAGGTTAGCAGGTTAAGTTTTGCGTCTGTCTGTGTCAAAACTGACGGGAAGCCTAACCTGCTAATCACGAATTTGATGAAACTGACGACTCGTGTGTCAGTTTTACCAACTTTGTTTTTCAATATATCATTAAATCTTGGTAGCCATGAAAAAATGATCCAAAATTTTTCACTGTTTGCCCTACTCTTACTAAAGTATTATACAGGTACACTAGATGGAAGCAAATGGTGGCTTACTACTTTACGTCAGAAAGCACTAACAGCTCAATAGTCGCGGATATTCTAATTAAAATCGTGGAACATGCTACAAACATAGGTTTAAATATTGTTTCGGTAACATAAGACATGGGCGTTTGCAATCAAGGCAACTGGACAAATTTAGGAATTACTACCGGAAAATGTTGCAAAATAGTCAATTTCATTCCCAATCCATTCAAAGAAGAACAAAACATATATTTTTTAGCAGCTGCTCCACATGTTTGTCTCTATTATCTATTATTTGCATTTTCTAATACGTACATAACACATGCAGTTTTGTTAATTACTCATTTACATTTCATGTTTTTATTATTTCATCTCTTCAACGTATTAAGTGGCATATTATAATTAACTAGCAACCAGTGAGACAAATGTCTCATTTAATAAAACAAAAAAGACCGTTTTTCAAATTGAACAGCGTCCCGGACGGACGGAAATCACGTGATTTCTCGAAAACCGGAAGTGTCACGTGACTGAAATTCGGTTCCTGACCTGACATGACCATTCCAAACATATAACTTTAATAACTTTTTTCTCTATCTTTTACGGTTTGGCTGCTGAAACAGCGTCCCGGACAGACAGACCAGTCTATTAGATAAAGGATGTAAGTGTTCCAACGAAAGCCGTAAATGTAGTTTAAATTTGAATAAACAATATAAAATGCCTAATAGTTTATTGTATATGACTTAAATTGTATAAATTTTGGTTATGTTGTATCAATACATTTCATAAAAGGAGAACTATCATATAAATAAAGGAGAACGATCCAAATGTGTGTGTCCTTCACGACAATTGCAGACGCGATGTCACACATTTGCGTTTGCATGAATTTCGCCGTCGCCTCGATTTCGCGAACGGGGCGGAGCCACAAGGTCACCCTTGGAGGGGGGCAAAGCCCCGAGGGCCCCGTTGAAGAGGGGCGGAGCCCAGAGGACCACCTTGAAGAGGAACGAAGCTCAGGGGCCCACCTTGGAGAGGGGCGGTGCCCCGAAAGCCCCTTGGAGAGGGGCGGAGCCCCGCGGCCCCCCTTGGAGAGGGGCGCAGCTGCGAAGGCCCCTTGAAGACGGGCGGAGCCCCGAAAGCTCCTTGGAGAGGGGAGGAGCCCCGTGAGCCCCCTTGGAGAGGGCCGGAGCCCCGGGGCCTTCTTGGAGAGAGGCAGAGCCTCGAAGGCCCCTAGAAGAGGGGCGGAGTCCCGTGAGCCCCCTTGGAGAGGGGCGGAGCCCCAAGAGCCCCCTTGGAGAGGGGCGGAGCCCCGGGGTCCCCTTGGAAAAGGGCAGAACCCCGAAGACCCCTTTGGAGAAAGGCAGAGCCCGGAAGGCCCTTTTGGAGGGGGGGCGTCCAGAGGGCTCCCTTGGAGAAGGGCAGAGCCCTGAAGGCCCCCTTGGAGGGGGGAGGTGTCCCGAGGACCCTCTTGGAGGGGGGAGGTGTTTCGACGGCCCCCTTGGAGAAGGGCGGAGCACCGAAGGCCCCCTTGGTGAAGGGAGGTTCCCCGAGGACCCTCTTGGAAGGGGGCGGAGCCCCGGGGCTCCCTTGGAGTGGTGAGGAGCCCCGAGGGCCCCCATTGGAGAGGGGCGGAGCGTTATTTGAGCAGAATTTTGATGAAATCGATGCGATTTTAGAAAAGGACTCTTAACAATTCGCGTTTCTTTTTGAAAATTATTAGCAAAGCTTTAAACTACTCAGTGGTGACACATAAAATCACGTTAGCTAAGCGTAGCTAACGTGATTTAGTACCGTAATAAAATGTACTAAGCAGCGCATACAAAAATACATCAGGATAGACCGCGCAATAGCGCGCGCAGCCCCGTTTATAATTAATAAATGTGCAACTACACAATAACATAGTAACCTAGTTAACTATGGCATTTCCAACAAACTTCATTTTTTTGGATCCCCAAATGTCATCGTTTGCCTTACTCTTATCTTATTAGGTACTCTAGCTTTAATTATGCCGCGCCTAGCCCTTAATGAATTAATCGTAACCTCGTTTTCGGCCATTACTGAAGCAGATTGAGCACGAGTTATAAACAAATGGATAATTTTGGGGTAAAATTAGGAATGGATTATCAAACTTACGGACTGGAGGACCGTCGGACAGGCAATTGTAGCTGCTGTTTTCCGCTCCCCGCCGTGGAACACTGGACCCTGGTTTGCGATGATGCAACCCTGGTGGAATGGACAGACTCCTGTGGTTGATGCCTTCGATGTTCCAAATTATTAATCTCCTTAACCCAGCGGCCGGTTCCTTATTATTGCATTAATGTCTTCTATCCGGTTCGATTGGACCAATGTTTCGGCCAATGGGGTCAATAATAACAAACTTTAAGTGGACTGTATATTTATTTTAAAAATTCATTCCTTCTTCCCTCGTACATGGTAAAAACTCGACTCCTCGTCACAAGCAAGAGCACTTACCCCCAACCCTCTAGCATTTACAGAGGCAGTCATGCGCAAACACCATTTATTTTTTCAAAGCTTTAAGGTGGATTTTACAAAAAATCTTATTTGCATTTCGGGCGTGAACGGCGATTTTGGCCCTTTGGCGTCTTATATTCCGTAGGGCCTTCGGGCCTCTGGCTTATAATTCCGCCGAGGTCCAAAATCGCCTCCTTCACGCTCTTGATACAAAAATAGCTATTCTATCAAATGTATTGATTAATTTCCACTTTTATTGTGATATTATGTTCAAAAAAGTACATTTTTCTTCATGATATAAATTAATCCTAACTTGAATACGTTATACGTATACCAGAGAGTCACTCCTAAAGTGTCTGATTTAGGGACATTTACCTTAATTTGTACCCTTATTAAAATGGCAATATCGTCTGAAGTTAAAAAAAAATAGGCGAAATAAGAGATCTGGAGATCTGGAAGAAAAATACTAGGGTTGTGTAAGAAGAAAGCCAATATAACTATTAAACCTGAATATAACGACCGTTGTCATCGTCTAGGCTTCCTGTAAAAAGGAAAAACTCGTCCTATTATTATTAAGTTCGTCAGCTACAAATATCGCAGCTATGTAATGAGTAACAGAAGAAACTCCGCAGGTTCCAAAATTGTGATTAAGGAAGATCTTACAAAAAAGAGGTAACAACTTTTAAAATACACTGCCAATCAATTTGGTTTCCGGAACGTAGGGTCAGCGGATGGGTCTATTAAGGTCAAACTCAGAAATAAAATCTGGTCGATTAAAGATGAATGCACCTACGTTATTATTATTATTATTTCTTATTATTCTTTTTCTATTTGTAAGCCATGTGCAGAGGCACGCTATTAAGAAGTGTGGTTTTGTGTTGGTGGTTTTTAAACAACTGCATAATCAAGCGTTTATTTTTATTTTTATATATGCTGCTTTAATTTAATTTCAGTGGAATGGAGTTATATAAGTTAATTTTGCACATGTAAATATTCGTTCTTTAGTACAGAGTATTGATGATGTAAGAGATCAGGTTGCGGTTAATAAATATGATATACAAGGAATTAGCGAAACTTGGTTAATATATATTAATATTCAGATTCCAGGGTATAAAATACTACGTAAAGATAGAGCACACAATGGTGGCGAAAGGTTAGCTTTTTATATCTTGAATTCTTTCGAAGTTCACGTTATATCTACATCCGATTTGATAGAACAGTTGTGGATCAGACTTAAAATCAATAAAAAGCAATATATCTTTTTTGCATAGTGATAGTGAAAGTCGTCTTTTCTAACGAAAATCGTATTGAAAGTTCCACCTTCTTAACGCAAAACTCGTAAAAAAGTACACTTTTTTTAAATATTTTATTGAAATGTCAATTTGACAGTTGTCAATTCCGAAGTCCTTTTCGACTAGGTTTCCACCAAGAGATCGCTATGCAAAAAAACTAAGTGTACAACACGTTTTGAAAGTCGTTTTTTTCATTTATTTGCTTGATTAACTCGGGCTTCGCCCTCGTTATCAAACTGCAAATTCATGAAAAAAGTATGACTTTCAAAACTAGTTGTACAAATTACTATTGCAGTTGTTTACAGGCCTCACTCTGTGAGTTGCAACACTTTTTTAAGCGAGTTTGATAATACTTTATACTTTTACTTCCTTTTACAATAAAGGAAGAATTGGATTCACCCCAAAAATTCGAAATTGAGTTTTCAATAGATCTTCACGTTTTAGAGTCCCCTGATCCCAAAAAATATGTTTTTTTATTGGTCTGTCTGTGTGTCTGTCTGCCTGTGTGTCTGTCTGCCTGTGTGTCTGTCTGTCCGTGTGCCTGTGTGTCTGACTGTGAACAGAATATCTCAAAAACGGAAAGTGGTATGGCGTTTAAACTTTATATATAAGTTTTGTGTACTATGTAGATGCCACAGCAAGCTTGTGAAGCCAATCGCATAACCGGAAGTAGGTGTTTACTCTTGTGATTTTTCAGTTTTTTTCGTTTTTTTTTCAAAAAACGGTTTTAACAATTTTTTCTTAACTTTACATTTTTATTAAATTTTTAATGTGTATTGATGTGAGATAGGTGATTTTCCAATTGAATACTTCTAAAATGGGTCTCTTTTGTTTTTTTTTCTATTTTTTTTATTAACTCCTATTTTAAATAGAACACCCGGTATATTATTACATTTTTGAATTCAGCTTAAAATTCTAGAGAAAATTTGTTTCTTGAACTAACACTCTATTTTGTACAGTTTTTGTAAAATTTTTAATTTTTTTAAATTTTTGACAAATGCTTAAAAATTTAAAATCAAATTTTTGGCTAATTATAAGATCACTGTAAAAGGAAGTTGTGTGCGTGTATCACACCAGATTTTTTAACTCAACTTCAACTTCTTTAATGGAAGGTTGCAATAGAACAAATAATTGATAGCCCAACAAGAGTTACTTCTGCTACTGCCACACTCATAGATTATGATCATAATTCCCAATAACAAAGTGGTAAACGAGTGCGGTACGACTCACTTTAACTTAACAGATCATCAACCAGTTTATTGCATAATACCACTTGATATCAGGGGATCAAACAGCCAGAAAAAATGTATCGTTCTTTCAAGCATATTGACGAGGACAGTTTTATATCAGATTTGATGTCAATACCTTTCTTTGATATGTTTGATATGGGCGATATTAACGAAAAGGTTAATTATCTAACATCGATAATAAATCAACTATTTAATAAACACGCGCCATATACAGTTTCTAGATTCACTAATTTAAGTTTAAAATTTCTAAAATTTGCAAAAAATGCATTAAAAATTGCCGTCCCATATCAATTCTATCACTTTTTTCAAAAGTATTTGAATCTATTATACATAATAATAGTTATAATCAAAGTTCAGGAAAGTTAGCATTAAACTATAATGGTTTCATGAAAAGTCGTTCATTATATTTTATTATTAAGATTGGAGTCGTTTTGGTTTCCTGTTAATACAGGGTGATTCTTGACGCATAATTGCGAGGACTGATAGTACGTAATGTGTAGTGATGATAATAAAAAAAGTGTAGTAAAAGTTTTTTATTAACGGAGACAACGAATTATGATGTTGAGAAGGGTGAACAAATAAAATAGAAATTTTCGAATTTAATTTGAATTGTATCTGTCACTCTTCGTCACTAGTTGTCAAATTGGAGCTTCTTTTATTTGTAAAAGAAACATTATGGCACCTAACTTCACCACCGCAGAACTCATGAACATGATATTGATGTACGGGGAAGTACACAAAAAGTCAGTAGCTGCAGCTCGGCTTTATGCATAAAGGTTTCCCCAAAGATATCATCCGGGGCGAGAAACGTATGTGTGGTGCAGCATGGATTCGACGCGCTCAGGTGTTCATCGAAAACGAAGGAAATTACTTCGAACAATTGTTGCGATACTCCAGTATAAGTTAATTCGTTATCTCCGTTAATAAAATATTTTTACTACACTTATTTTTAATTATCCATCACTACACATCACGCAATTATACGTACAAGTCAAGAATCACCCAGAATTAGTAAATTGATTGATTCATATTTGAGTGATCGTCAGATGTATGTTTATTTTAATAACAGTGTCTCCACACAATGTTGTGCTACATCAGGAGTTCCACAAGGTTCAGTGTTGGGTACCTTATTGTTCCTTATAACGGGTGTTCAAAAAGTCTCTCCGTCCTGGGCGGCGATGAAAATTCAAACGTATGAATAATATGTTGGTGGCACTGTAAGTCGATGTCAAATTCGAGGTTAGCAGGTTAGGTTTTGCGTCGGTCTGTGTCAAAACTGACGCAAAACTTAACCTGATAACCTCGAATTTGATATCGACTTACAGTGCCACCAACATATTATTCATATCTTGGAATTTCCATAGCCGCCCAGGACGTAAAGACTTTTTGAACATCCGTTATTCATTAATGACATAACCGGATGTATAAAGCACTCCCAATTTCTGCTATATGCAAATGTTCTTAAATTATTTAAATGTGTCGAAAGTAGTGAGTCATGTGAAAAACTGCAGATAGATGTAGATTCTATTGATAATTGGTCCTTTAAAAATAAATTAAATTTAAATGTAAACAAATGCAATGTCATGACATATTCAAGAACGTAACTTAATATTATATACAATTATTCCACGAAATACATAGTAATATCGCGAGTTACTTCTGTAACAGGTTTAGGCATAGTATTTGATCCAAAACTTTCATTTAAAAATCATATTGATACAATCACTTTAACATTATATAGAAAACTTGGTTTTATATTCAGAAATACACAGAACTTCGCTAATTTAACTGCCTTAATAAATCTATTTAATAGCATTATTAGATCAAAACTTGAATACAACGTAATTATGTGAAATCCATTTTATAATTATCAAAAGCATGATATTCGGTCAATTCAAAAGAAATTTCTGAAGTATTGCCATTATCGACTAAATGGAAGAGTCTACGACTCCCACTACAAGAATCTACTAACATTATCAAACTGTTGTTCGCTTGACGGTAGACGAAAGCATAATATATTGATATTCTTATTTATAATCATAAATGGTTTAGTTTTTTGTCCAACATTACTTGCATTTTCCTAAAATAATAACTCGTCGAACGGAATCTATTTTCTATGGCAACCCCAGAACCAATTGTCAATTGAAATCTCCAGTTGTTGCAATGTCAATTTCATAATTCACTTCCTATAGATTTGGACGTATTTCACTTGAATGTAAATCAGTTTAAAACTTTACTGTTTAAATGTCGTGCACCATAGAGCCATTAATTTAATCCTAAGAATGTAAGCCATGAATCTATTTTATTGATTTAAACTACTAATTTAATGTAGTTGTACTACTTGTAGTCAATTGATTATCCTTTATCTAATAGACTTGTCTGTCCGTCCGGGACGCTGTTTCAGCAGCCAAACCGTAAGAGATAGAGAAAAAAGTTATTAAAGTTATATGTTTGGAATGGTCATGTCAGGTCAGGAACCGAATTTCAGTCTCTAACACTAATTATTATCTTAGTTATCCTAATCCTAACTTTTTAGGTTAGATTCTAGGCAAATTTTATCAAGGCGAATGCGCCTGGTAGTTTGCTACCAACAATGACGTCATATACGTACGTGTGGTGAATACGCGTTCTATTTGCAAAACGGTCTTTTTTGTTTTATTAAATGAGACATTTGTCTCACTGGACTGCTAGTCCTTTATCTAATAGACTTGTCTGTCCGGGACGCTGGTCCGTCCGGGACGCTGTTTCAGCAGCCAAACTGTAAGAGATAGAGAAAAAAGTTATAAAAGTTATATGTTTGGAATGGTCATGTCAGGTCAGGAACCGAATTTCAGTCACGTGACACTTCCGGTTTTCGAGAAATCACCTGATTTCAGTCAGTCCGGGACGCTGTTTCAGCAGCCAAACCAAAGATAATATATATACATAGATCTCTAAACTCAACGGGCGTGCAGTCACGCTGAAAGTTCTTCTGTACGCGCGTGGCAGATGGCGTAAGTCATTGCTTTACTTTAGAAATGTAGCTGACCAAACATTGGTTCATAGCAGATGTATTCGCTGCATGTTTGGACCAGCGTATTTGCAAACCGCACAGATAAACACGGATAATAATCTAGGGAAGGGATTATTCTCAGCGTGTTATTTGTAAACAGAGTTCAAGTTTAGTATACTACAGTCACGTTGGCCATCAGTTGCAAGTAAAATTAAAGATTACACCTTCATTTGAAGCTAGTTTTGACGACATTTCCGTAACTATTTCATAGCAAAATATAGTTGTATTATTGATAGTAAGCGAGTTAACTATTGTTACATGTCATTTTTAACTCATATCATTTTAATACAAGTGAACAATGCTTAATCTGCAGTAAAAAAGCTTGAAGATGTTGGTGTCTTTTGTGTGGTGTTTGATAAAAATTGATCAATTATTAATTAATACCGTTTTAAACAATACCACTAAATCGATTATATTTTACTACAAGTTATGCATTGTTGACTTACTCATTAAAAATGATATGAAAAACGACATGTGGCTACTTCATATTTCTAAAACAGCAGTTCACTCGCTTACTACCAATAATATAAATTACATTTTACTATGGAAAAGTTAGGAAAATGTCCATAAAATTAGTTTATTTAAATGGAAATGAACGACGGTGTATATAAAAATTCAAGTATGCTAAAAGAAACAAATAAATGTCGAGTAAAACCTCTATTTTTCAAAAACCGTATAAAATATAAGTAACATATGTACGAAGACAATAATAGGAATAAAAATACGTAATTCAACACCAGCTCACTTTTATAAAACAATACATTGCAAGTATATTGTACACAATAAAACAAGTGTGATGTGGAAAATACTGTAAATCACGTGTTTGGAAAGCTAACATAGTAGCAATTGAAATACGTTACTCAACACAAGTACTTTCCCATCAAACAACCGCATATATCTTACGAATTATATAAAAATATATTTACATTAATCTACATACACAATAAAAAAGGGTGACAAGTAAAATAAAAACTTTATTTTCAAAACAGTTTGTATGTAAGTAACGTATTTAGGCAGATAAAATATTAGAAATAAAAACACTCCATTCAATACAGTCAAACAAGTATAACGTTAATTTTGAATTCTCAATAGAGTATACAAATCATAAAATAGTTATTTGTTTCATTAGTAAAAAAATGCATAATTTTGGGACAAGTAAGACTGAGCGGAGTCCAACGAGACTTGCCCGTCCCGAAAACGCAATTTTTGTGCGAATGGAACATACTATTTTCTCTCCAACTACTCATAAATTCGATAATGTGACTTATTATTTAGAATCAAACATTGTAGGCATCATTGTAGAACATTCATGGCGCAAATAAACAATCACTATATAGGAAAAATTAACAACAACGACGGTGATTGCCTTTTTATACAAAATTATTCGACAATATGCCGTCTATTCGTGTGGTTGGAGAAAATATAAATTGCGTAATCTTCGCTTTCTGTCGTTAAATGACAGCTCAAATTTTTATGTTTATGACTCCAAACGTTATATTCTGCTTGTATATCTAACGTATGCACGTTTAATTTTTATCAAATTATTTAAAATGTTTAATTTATTATATTGGCTGTTCTACTAGTTAACCTCTCTAAGAACGTATTAAACTTTATGGCTTATTTTTACGTCCCAGATATGCACTGACATATTGTCTCACATTTCAATGTCAGCCTGTATAAAAATATAAAAATCTTATTAGGGCAGGTTTTACGAAAATTTTGTCAGTTGCTTCGCAAGCGTAATGTAAACCTTGTAGGTTATTTCAATAATATTCAGTAAATATTTGCAAAACATTAAAATGCAGTTAAGGTCCATTAGCAGTTTATCTGCAAAACCATCGCTTTCGAAAACAAAGAATTCCCTTTCTGCAAGTGAACTTAAATATGAATTAAGAAGAGACATACGTAGATATATCCATTTCACTCATTTCAGCCAGTTAGTTTGGCGCTACGTAATGGGATTCTAACTTCAAAACTTGTAGCTATAGCAGCTCCGTCTTCATGCAGCGTCCAGAACTAACCCTTTTATTGTGACCATTCACTAGAGATCTATGTATATATTATCTTTGGCCAAACCGTAAGAGATAGAGAAAAAAGTTATTAAAGTTATATGTTTGGAATGGTCATATCAGGTCAGGAACCGAATTTCAATCACGTGATTTTAAAAAATATTATTGTTTTTATTTAATACGCGTTCTATTTGAAAAACGGTCTTTTTTGTTTTATTAAATGAGACATTTGTCTCACTGGTTGCTAGTTTTTTTTATTAATGTTGTTGCTATACTTTTCTCTATTCTGTAATTGGGCTGTTGAATAAAGTATTATTTATTATTTTACTGGACCTTCACTAATCTCCTTAATTGCTTGTATTTTGGCTTTTGTTTGTTTGGTTTTAGTAATTTTCTCATTTATATTATTAAGGTCTATTTCATGCAATATTTAAATTATTTCTATTCCTGTGTTTAGGTTACTGTAAAACTCATCTTACTTTTTGTCTAACATCTCTGTTACGCAGCCTGTTGTTTTTCTCATTAACATATGTTGGTTCTTACCATTTTGATGTTTACCTTTATAGGGGGTCTTAACCTTCTCTGATCACTCCCTATATCAATTTTATTTATGATACACCTCTTGACATCTATATATTTAAAACGTTTTCTTTCGACGCCTATTTTGAGACCTTCACCAGGTCGATTTCAATAATCCTTTTTCTTTAAATAAAAGCTACCACCGTGTAGATTTGCACAAAGTTGTAGATAAATGAATAATTGTTGGAAGAAAAACCAAGTGAAGCAGCGAGCAATGCTGTAGCAGTGTAACAATTAAACTCTGAAATTCGGCCTGCGGTGTTTTACTGATTTCTCCAATGGAGCACTGTGCCTGTCAAAATTTTTATTTAAAATCAAGCTCCAAAACAAAAACGAGAATTAAGATGAAAGCATTAACAATTGTACAATTTCCTACGGAATTTCGAAGTTCATTATATTTCAGTGGAATATATCTACATTGCCTAACACTAAAAATAGAGGCAGTTGTTATTTTCTCGACACTAATTTGATAAATGGGACAATATTAATAGCACGCAATTTATATGAGAACTGCTTAGATTTGGAACTGTTACTTGTGCAAACCACAGTCCGAAGAGTATTACAGCATATAGATTTTACATATTTCGATATTAGATTACCTTTTTTATTTCGGAGAAGTCAGTTTCCTATACGCTCAGCATTTGCAATAGCAGTTAATACATCGAAAGAACAAACTCTGGATAAAGTGATAATATCTTTGTTTTGTAACTTACTAAATATTTTGCAATGAGTCCGACTAGTATATTTTTATTTACTAGCAACATGATATTGTTCATTTTCGTCATAGATACAAGATATGAAAGGTAATGATCTTCAAATTATTTCTGCCTCAGTCTCATGGTAACTATCCAATTAAAAATAATGTGTTAGCAACCATACATTTAGGCAATCCTTGATGTTACTTACAGATTCTAATTTAAAATGTGATCAACTTGAAACTCAATTACTAGCATCTAAACAGCAAATGATGCAATCTGCGGACGACTTAGAACAATATTCCCGTTTAAATACATTAAGAATTTTTGGCATTCCCGAAACGAAAGGTGAATCAACGGATGATGTCGTTAGTACAATGTTAAATAACAAGTTGGATTTAGACATTCCAGTATCATTAATAGATTGCAGCCATAGATTGCCGGGCAAAGAAGGTCAGCATCGCCCAATTATTGTAAAATTCATCCGGAGGAATACAAAGCAACTGGTATACAGTCAAAAACGGCTTTTAAAGGGTACCAAAATAATAATTAAAGAAGACCTTACCAAAAAACGAATGCAGTTATTGAAGGCCGCTGCCGATAAATATGGGGTTAAAAATGTGTGGTCGTACAACGGAAAAATACTAGCGAAAATCAATAATCAAATTAAACGATTTACTTCACTTGCAGATATTTGAGTGCAGCGTTCGCTCAGGGTCTTTGTCTTATCAGTCGCGCACACATTAGAACTTTATTTACATTCTTTTTACTTGCTCCAATATTGAATAATAATATTTTATTTTTATTTAGTCGTGTTTACCTACATTAGTTGTTACTAATATTTTATCAACAACACTGTATTTAAATTTGATTTCCTTATTGTTCCTTTAGAATGATATAATTTTTTAAATGATTAAAATAGCTCACATAAATATTCGTTCTTTGTTTTCAAAAATTAATGATTTGGGAGTGTTTATATACCAAAACGAAATTGATATTCTTACTATTTCAGAAACTTGGCTGAATACCAATATTTCTACAGAAGATCTTTCTATCGATGGCTATGTATTTGTAAGATGTGATCGTGATGGTCGTGGAGGCGGAGTGGGAGTTTACATAGGTAAAAACATTAAATTTTCCTTACTTCAAACTATAAATAATGTAATCTCACAACTTTGGCTAAAAATTGATTTATTTGGAGTTAAACTAGTAATAGGCACAGCATACAGACCACCCCATATAAACACCAAACTCTTTTTCAACGAAATTGAAACTGCTCTATCTATAGTTTTACCTCATTCTGATCATATTGTCTGCTTGGGTGACTTTAACATTAATATGCTCGATCCCTTAAACTCAGCTACGATTTATTTGCAAGAATTTTTAAACACATATAGTTTGTCACAAATAGTTGAACAGCCCACCAGGATAACACAATTAACAGCAACTCTTATAGATGTAATTATAACATCGGATAAGTCATTTATCAAAGAAAGTGCTGTAATTGCCTGTCATCTATCAGATCACGACATGGTATCTTGCAAGGTTGACATTATGGAACCTAGAGTGGAACCTAGAATTACAGCTTTTCGAAATTTCCATAAAATAGATTATAATTCATTTAATGCCGATCTTCATTCGTTACCTTTTTATCACATGTTTAATCTTAAAGATGTTGATCTTAAGCTTACATATTTTAACGAATGTATTCTAAATTTATTTAACAAACATGCACCGTTAACAGTACATAAACTAAAAAGACCTAGCTCACCCTGGTTGACAGATAATATTAAACTGTTGATGTCCCTTAGAGATAAAGCTAAAAGAAAATTTAGAAAATCAAAAAAATTACACCATTGGGAATATTATAAGACATTAAAAAATTTTACAAATTCTGCCATAAAGCACGAAAAGAAATGTTATTTCAATTTTATTTATTCTAATAAAAATTTACAAACTTTGTGGAAAAAATTAGAACATTTAGACATTCGCAAGTCCAAAAAAACAGAAATTCCTTCAAATTTGGCTGACGTAGATAAAATTAATGACTACTTTATTAATAGCATTCCTAGTATTCAAAATTCACAAGCCTTACCCAAGCCGATAGATCTAGGTGCACCGATTGGCGAAGAAGCTTTAAGTTTTCACTTCAGGACTGTAGATACAGAAAAAATCGGTAAAATCATGAACAAAATTAAATCTAATGCAACTGGTCACGATGAAATTAATATAGAAATGCTTAAACTATGTTGCCCTTATATTATACCTTATATAACACATATAATAAATTCGTGTATAATTGATTCTGCGTTTCCTAGTTGTTGGAAGATTGCTATAATCAAACCATTGCCAAAAAACAAAAATCCCGCTCAGTTTAAAGATCTTCGACCAATTAGCATTCTTCCAGCATTCTCTAAAATTTTTGAAAAAGTTATCTTCTATCAACTCAACGAACATTTAATAAATAATAATCTTTTGCCAACGGTGCAATCGGGCTTTCGTGCTGGTTATAGCTGTACAACAGCGATGCTTGCAGTAACAGATGATATTCTGTTTTCTGTAGACCGTGGTGATGTTACAATACTAGTAATGCTAGACTACAGTAAGGCATTCGATACTGTCAACCATACAACACTTCTAGAAATACTTGCACTTATGGGTTTGGATAGAACAGCTATCACATTAATGGGGGATTATTTACAAAATCGGAGTCAGAAAGTGCAAATAGACTCTGATACATCAAATAAGATTGCGGTTTTGCAAGGAGTTCCTCAGGGTTCCATTTTGGGGCCATTGCTGTATTCTATTTATACATCTCCCATTATTAATAATGTTAAACGGTGTAAGTTACATGTCTATGCTGATGACACACAGCTTTACTACTCGTTTAAGCCTGGCGATTTGCGGGATGCGTTGGATATAATAAACTCAGAATTAGAATTTATCTTCAACGCATCTACGCAACTTTCCTCGCAAATAAATCCTAGCAAATCAACCGCATTACTTTTTGGAAAAAAGAGTGTCTGTCAGAACATATCAGACACTTTGCATATTTCTGTTAATAACATAGAAATTCCTGTTGTCGGAAAAGCTAAGAGTTTGGGTTTAATTTTGGATAATACGTTTAGATATAAAGACCAAATTGCGAAATATATTACACAGGCATATATACACCTCAAACAACTTTTCCCACATAGGTCCTATTTAAATTCAGATATTAAAAAGAAACTCTGTGACACTTTTGTACTTTCGCAATTTAATTATTGTGCATCTATTTATCATTCTTCTATTGACAATATGACATCAAATAGAATTCAAAAAGTACAAAACGCTTGTTTGAGATTCATTTATGGAATAAAAAAATATGAACATATTTCACATAAATTATTGGACGCTGAATGGTTGTCCATGAAGAATAGACGCATTTTGCAGTGTTTATGTCTTTATCATAAAATTCTACTTTTCAAAACCCCTCCTTATTTATATAATAAAGTAACGTATAGAACAGATATACATAATCTGACTACTAGATTTCGTGGACTTATTTCACCTCCACTTCACTCAACTGCTATTTTTGAAAGATCATTTTCTTATCAAATATATTCCGAGTATAATAAAATACCTTGCCCTTTTAAACGTTACAGTCTTGCAAAATTTAAATATGTAATTCATGCTCAATTGGCTTTAAAACAGAGATAAATTTAAATATAACCTTCTTCAAATTTCAAATTAATAATAAAGTAGTTCTGGTCTGTAAACACTTCCAATAATGTGAGTTAAATATATATTAATATTATATTTTACTATATTTTTGTTACTACTCATATGTTTGTATTACAAATAAATAGATATTAGGTTAGAGTAAATTCTTTATTTGGAGCACATTTAATAATATTTAATAATATTTATCTTTTTTTTTCATCTTAGCATTAGGCATATAATATAATTTTGTTTTTAATTTTATGTCAAGGTTTAGATGGTAGAACAGATAAGGATTTGGCCTTATCTGAATCTCGCCTTGTGGTTGAACACATATACATATATTTATATTTTTACGTTTATTGTTATTGCTGTTACAAATGTGCTCAATAAAGGTTATTATTATTATTATTATATATGACATTTTGCAATTTTATACAATTTTACTAACATGCTAGTAAATAATAGTATATTATGTTACTAGGAGTAGAAAGCGCATTTTTTGTGATGAGCACAGAGGTTGCAATCTGGGCGAAGCACAAGAAAGAGTTTTCTGCTCCGAGTAACATATGCTATTTTGTCTTCAAGCGCTGACTGACGAAAAATGCACAGTGCTTTAACTTTTTAATTTTTTTAGTGAATGATACAACAAATGAAATCATTAAATGAAATACTATTTTATCTACTAGCAACCTGATATTGTACACTTGTGCTCATAAAAATGGAATACACTTACTGTTGGACTGATTTGACAGGTCGTATCATTCGCCTTCTTAAATACATTTTTTATACGATATTTTTATTTACCTATTTTCTTGTAATTTAATACAACAAACAATTTCATTTTATCAATGTTTTAAACAACCGGTATTACAAAACTAAAATATTACAAAAATCAGTCCAATAGTAACTGTATTCCATTTTTATCAGGACAAGTGTACATTTTCGTCATAGAAACAAAATATGAAAAGCTACTCATAACTCCCAAGGGACTTGTCAAATTATTTCTCCCTCAAACTCGTTACTACGATGTGTAGCATGTAAAAGATTCCTTGCTAAGGTTGGAATTCCTTAGTCTCGGCAAAATTCTAAGTAGGGCTTTGACCATATGACCAAAGCAGTCGGTGTCTAAGGTACCTGGAACTCTGCATGCCTAGACCTTGTCTATTAACAAACACACAAACAAACAACAAACTCATGGTAACTATGCAACTACAACTAACGTCTAAGCAACCATGCAATGAGGCAATCCTTGATGTTACTTACATATTCTAATTTTAAATATCATTGTGACATTTTGAAATTTCATACTATTCTTACAAATATGCTAGTAGATAAAATATTGTATGAACCACGGGAGATATTCATGTTCTTTACTCTCGGTCTGTAACACATGTCAACGTCAGGTAAAAAACTTATTCATATCTCCCTTAATGCATAAATATCTATATTTATTACTGTAATATTGAAAGTACAATTAGTTATAAAACTATTTTGTATATTTAAACCACCACTAGCGGTCCCAGTATCAATATTCATAACTTTATTGGTGTGGTAAAAAATTGTATTATTAGCATGCATTGTAGGCACATAGTTAAATCAATATTTCCTATATTTGTGACTGTCTGAGGAATTTCAAATTCTGCAGAAGTGCTAGGTTTATTGTAGTCCAATAGGGTAAGAATTTTCATTGCCGTTTGCCTTTTATTCGTTATAGATTCGTCTATATATCCCTCAGCAATACTTCCTGAGTTCCACCCGCCATGCCGTTTGAGAGAAGTAATGTCTGCACCATTATCTACTAGAAGTGTTGCTGAAGTTCTTCGTAGGCAATGCCCTGTGTACTCGGAAGGGTTTATTAACTTTAAGTAGGATGCTACTTCCTTTGGGACATTTGCAATCTTACGAATACCGATTACAACACGATGGCATTTACTATCTTGGTATTTTATGAAAAATCTAGTCAAGTTAATGTCTTTTGGTCTTAAACTGGCATAATCTCTATACATCTTTAAGTAGAAACCTCCAATGATGGTAAATGAGCGAGACTTGTTAGTTTTAGTATTTGGAATTTTGACAAATATTAGATGCCCTAAATCTTCAAGATCATTTACAGTCATGTGTAAAAGCTCATCGCAGCGACAGGCACCTGCTACTCCGAATATTAATATAACCTACAAAATATAAGTAACATTATACCAGGTGCCCCAAAAAGGAGTGGTAACTTTTCCGAATTGTCTCAACAGATGTCGATTTATCTAAAGTACAGCGACCAAATACTTATAATTTTTAAATTGAGTTGGTAATTTAAAAATTATAAGTATTTGGTCGCTGTGCTTTAGATAAAGCGACATTTTGTTGAGACAATTCGGAAGAGTTGCCACTCCTTTTTGGGGCACCGTGTATTACACTGGCGTTTTGTAAGAACTATTTACCTTTGTGGCTAGATATTTGTTGTTTGGTGCCTTATGTAAGAAGTCATCAAATTCTTGTTTAGAAAACACTTGCGATTTTTTAGGTATATAACCTTCTCTTTGTCTTTTCAGAAAAGTAATTAGTTTAGTATACTTCTCAATATTTACATTATGTTTGATATTCAGTTGTGACTTTAACATTGAGTATTGTGCCCATAGTGAAGAACTCTCCATCGCGATAACTGCAAAAAGTATGCAAGCAGAACGTTTTCGGTGTAGTTACCAGCTTTATGTTCTTGAGCCCATTCCAAAAATCGTTTATAAGCAAATTCATATACTTTTCTTGATTTTGCTGGCTTTAAAGATTCTATAGTACTACATGCGATTTCTGCCAACTCAGGCGGTGTGCATTGCATTTCTTCAGACATTGCAAATGATCTAAATAATAATTGCACTTTAATCAATGAAAACGACAAAGCATTTGAAAAGTACTTACGTGATTGCCAAAGATCAAAATGCGTGCTCAACGGAAGAAAAACTCTTTCTACCCAAAAGAAATATCGTTTGAGAATACGAGTAATTTCGAAACGTACAACACTATTTTAAAGCAATTATATACAACGTTTCCAACTGCCTGAATTTACATTTGACAGTTGTAATCAAAACAACAAGTGGCGCCACCACTTGTGATCAGTTTGCACTAACATTATTTTACTAGTAACATTTTTCCTTTACATTGTTGTATTAGTAACACAATGGAGTCGTTCTACTTGGTGTGTTCAGTCGCAAAATGTTAGAATTATGATATGCTTGAAGAAAACATATTGTATGCACCACGGCAGATATTAATATTTGTTTTCTACTACCACCAATAAAAGTAGGCCTTTTAGCGCTAGCATTTTTCACTAAAAGTGACCTTTTATAATTTAGCATGTTTATCAGCTGTTTACTTTTAGATATGTGTTATAAAGTGAAGTGAGGTTATAAAACTACAATTTCGAACTGGAAATGAGGTTGTAAAGTTATTCTAGTTACTTCTTGCGTTAGAGGTAAAGTGCTTTTTAAATAATTAAAGCGTTATGTAATGAATAAAAATCAGATGTGTAGTATTGTAATTACCTTTGATAACTGACTTTGACAGAACTGGCTCCACAAACATTCACCTGCGGGCTAAGGCCATCTCTTTTTTATGACATAAATTATAATTATCATAAATGCAAATCTTTGTTAAATCATGGCCAGCTTCATTCTACCCGCTGACGCGTGGTCGTGGCCATTCCAATTTGAATTTTAAATTTTTGACAGATCCTCCCCTCAGAGCCCTCTTCGGGTGTATGTGTAACTACTATCCAAGCCAACACTGGTTTGATTCTATGCTTTTGTTATTACTTGTCATCACGGTGCCTGTCATTTATAATATGATAAAAGGGTTAATGAGGTAATTAATTTATTATTGATGTTATCAGTTGTCAATATACAGTGGATATTATGGAATAAATTCCAGATTTTTAAAAAATTACGCAAACGTTTAGGTTAGGACTTGTCAAGGGAAGTTAATACTCTAGTGTAATTGTTTATACTGCCGTATAATTTAGTGTAAGCTGAAAAAAACTTTAATAATTTAGGTAACATTTAATAAAATTATAAAGATTAAGTAGTCTCCTCTGTAACATATAAAGGAATGAAAATACACATGATTCCTTCCAGTCTAGGTCCGAAGGGTTTAGTTTAAACACGGCTACCTTGAGAAGAATGCAATCAAAGATCATATAATCTTTGACTACCCAACGGTCTTGGAAGTGTGAAAGCGAAAAGGGCAAGCTTCCCTGTGAGCTGCTTTTTGCCTGGGGACATAATTAAATGTCAGCCCTGGTATCCAGCAGCCCACTTGACCTCAAAAAGTTTTGCCACGATAGAATTTTTTACAAATATATTGGAAGCGATTACATCTAAAAATAATACAGAAAAAAATTAGTAAGACTGAAAAGAATCAATATGCTGCCAAGAAGGTCTGTTAGAATGGAAGATTTTGAAGAAGCAGATCTCTTAGTAGGAATAATAAAGTAGAAGTTGATGCAAGAACGAGCAATCATTTTGAAGATGAAAGCATGCTAATGATGGGCCCAGTAGGTGTTTTAAGGCAAATAGACCTCAGCTTCCTACTGTAAGAATTTTCTATAAATTAATCCAATTTAAAAGTTAATAGGTAAATTTGTTCTAATAGAGTTCGTATACAATGCTGGTACGAAAAAAACAAAAAAGATTTGTTACCTAAATTATGAAAATGGTAATTGAAAATTTAAAAAGTGTTGATTTTTGTATGAGATATAGAGAACAGACTCTGTTTTGTATTTTCCATTGAACAGGATATTTATGTTGTACAATAGGGTGAACCGTTTTTAACTTTTTTTCTAATTTTAAAAGGCCTATGATGGGAAAAGTTCTGTAATGGTGTAAAATAAAGGTGCATTTAAATTTTTTTAAGCCTAAATATTAAAATGCAACTTTATTTTAGACCATTACAGAACTTTTCCCACCAGGCCTTTTAAAATTAGAAAATCGACCCACCCTATGGTACTACAAGTAAGAGCAAATAGTGCATTCTTACGGAACCAGTTATTAATAGAGGCCATTATAAACTGAATGTAGATTCTGCACTTTTCCAGAGTCTGTATTATAGTAAAAGCATTGTCTTGTTTTTTTAGTTTATATAAAGTGTTTATATGTTGTTTTTTAGTTACATAAGTTTTCAAAAATATAATGTAGTTTTTATTTTTACTTAATAAAGCTTCGTGCACTAAATTTCACTGTACTGTTATAAAAAATACAATGCACAAGTTAATTAAAGTGGTAGCAAATTATGCGACTGTTTAAGTTACATAGTTTACCATTTATTGATAAAAATTTGGTAAGCTCTAACTTCTTTGTGGCGCTTCAATAATCATGCTATTTTTTGGGTATTTTGCTACACTACAAAATGAAAAATATTAAAACATGCAACATTTTGAAAGACAAATCTACTTCTGTTTTCAACAAGTAACTAATTAAATTAAAAATAAAATAAGTTCTCCTGGTTGATTTTGAATTTAATTAGTTAATTGTGGAAAACGGAAGTAGATTTGTCTTTCAAAATGTTCATGTTTTAATATTTTTTATTTTGTAGTGTGGCAAAATACCCAAAAAAAGTATGATCAAATTTTGCCTTCATTTTTTTAAAATGAGTTTTAGGCATTCCTTGTTATATGGGGACAATGGGACATGAAGTTGGGAGATTATCAGGGAGAATGTCATTAGAAGTACTATTAATTAACTGAAAATAAGGAATACTTTATATTAGTTAAATACATTTAAGGAAGGGACAGCTTTATTCTTCAAACGAACAAATTTCAAAGTGTAATCCAAACAATGGTCTTCAAAATGGTTTTTGCAAATAACCGAGTTTTTTTTTTAATAAAAGTTTATTTGCAATCTGTTAGTTATAACAATAAGCAAATCATATTTAAATAAGATGGTAAATTACAGTGAAATGCACATGAGAAGCAAACACCCAGTGGCATTCCTCCTAATAAATTTTCTTACAAATGTATATGGAAAATACAGGTACAAATTAAAAGCGGTAAGGAAGATCCAAAGGCTTGAAACACGTACGTCTAGGCAGTTCCAATCGCTGAAAATACTTAGCACTACACTGCACTACTTCTTCTTTAACTGATTTGATATTAAGGTCTTCTCTGATTTCTTTATTTGGGATATAGTAGGGGGCATTACAAATGGTACGAAGAGTCTTCGACTGAAACCGTTCCAGTATCTCAATGTTAGAGTTTGACGCAGTGCCCCAAAGCTGGATTCCATAACTCCAGATTGGCTTTAGAACGGTTTTATAGACCAAGAGTTTATTGGAGAGAGACAGCTTGGAGTTACGACCTAGTAACTAGTAATAGGACTTGAATTTTAAGTTTAGCTGTTTTCTCTTAGTCCAGATATGGGTTCTCCATGTTAATGTTTTGTCGAGGTGCAGTCCTAAATACTTCGCACAATTTGTTTGCGGTAAGGCTTGATTATTCACTGTAACCTTCACTACAAGGATTGGGTATGAGATCTTCGTCTTCAATGATGGAGGAGAGCCGTTTAAGGAACATACGTTCAAAAAGTTTGGAGAACAGTGAAAACAAACTTATGGGTCTGTAGGAGGTTGGGTCATTGCTCGGAGTAGAACAGTGGACAGGATAGCGGCCATTTTGTTTTTAATTGGGTCAATTAAAATGATCGATTAAATTGATTGATCTAATTAAACCGTCAATTAAACCGCGAATCAAATGCTCTAATTAAACCGCGAATTCGCGGATTGACCTAATTAATCACATATGAAGTTTGATATGTAATTTACATATGTGCTACTGATTAAATTACGCATTAGATTTTTTAATTTGCTTCTGGAATTACGCGTCGGACTTCGGCGGCCATCTTGGATTTCTGGCGGGAATATTTGAAATTTGAATTTTTTCCGATTTTTTTTCTAAGTTCAATTTTTTTGAATTTAAACTTCCCGGGTGTCGGCCATCTTGGTTTTCTGCGCGCGCACTTCTCGCGGCTGTCCTTTTAATTTTGAATTTTCGCGCGAATATTTGAATTTTTCAGATTTTTTCTAAGTCCCATTTTTTTGAATTTAAACTTCCCGGGGTGTCGGCCATCTTGGTTTTCTCGCATTTATTTAATTTAAAAAAGCTCTTTGCGACGGCCCCGAGTGGGAATTGAACCCTAGTTGTTTGGCCAGTACCCAGGCACCTGATCCCCTGAGCTATGGGAACTCTTGCTTTTATCCGCTTCTGCATCAGTTTATTACCGAGATATGCTTTTCGAAGTTTGTCGAATAAGTGAGAATTTTAACATTATTAAGTTACTGTTTTTAATGGCTCATTGTGGGTGCTTGATTTTGTGTATTTTTAACATGCGCGCTTATTTAGTGTTATCATTCGCCCCGTTTATTAACGCTATAGTTCTCGTCGTTGCTGTCAATGAAATAATTTTGCAGTTAAAATTAAAATTTCAAAGCGCCTGATGTATTACGATGTTGTCCCATTAGGTTACAGATACCTTTTAATTAAGCACATCGGCGTGTTTATGTATGTTAGATTTCATAATTGCCATTAGGCTAAGAAGTTTTGGTTATTTATTAGAAACAGTCTCCGGCTTGCAGAGATGACTAATCTTGTTTTCTCCTTTTTTAAACAGCGTTACAAACGATTTTGCGTGATTCTACGAGCTGGTATTTCAAAATCGATTTATAGTTGATTCAAAGCCTCGATAATGAAATAATTACGCCAGCGTGCAGTTAAAATTAAAATTTAAAAACCGTTTGATGTCTTACGATTGTGTGCCGGAAGGTTACAGCCGAAATTTTAATTAAGCAAATCGGTGTGTTTATGTAGGAGTCGTTTGAATTTTGTAAATGCCTTCTAGAACGAGTAGTTTCCTGGACAAAAGCAGGCCGCATTGTTGACGGACTCTAACGGTTTAGCCCGGGGCGATGCGCTCAATTGTATGTTTAGAAAACAGGCTGATTCATGTCAGCTTTCTCCTGTTTAAAAGCGCAGTTCCTTGAAAAAGCCTGTTGTGACGTCTGAAAGTTATTGCATTGTCATTAGCGTGGAGTGGTGGGGTCCCGAGGTTGAAACTTTCAATTTTTGTGGAGCGTTAGCCCATTCTTACGTCGCTGTCCGCCTTGTAAGTGTGTTCGCTCGTGTTTGCTTTAAAAACGACCATGGAAAACTTTTCCACTCTATCCGTTTACGACATTTTAAACTGGTTCAATCGAGGTGTATTTACAAACGATCGTTTTATTCTGCTAGCACATGATATATTGTGGTATAAAATCGCGTGTGGTGATAGTTTCATCCCTATTGATCATAGGGAAACTTTTAATAAGCTGGTCAAGCGGGTTGCTGAAATACGTCAACCTATGGTAAGTAAAAATTATTGCATACACATTATTTAACCGTATAAAAAATCCAAAATGTTTTTGAAATTATGGCTGTATAACTGCTCATGTTACAAGCGTTATTTGCAATAATTTCGCGGTACGTTTTTCAACGTAGTGACACGATTCACATTTTAAACTTTGTTTACAGCTTCCCGGTCAGGGGTCGATACCCTCAACTAGTTCGCTTAGTGGTGTTAGCGTGCCATCCTGTTCGAAAGGCGTAAGTGTTTATTTTAAAACATACACCGTCAATTTACTTTAAAAAATTTATTTTTTGAAAAAAACTATTTAATTTTATTCGATGTAGCAAGTTAGTTTACTTAACTATATAAAATTACAGATTGTTTCATTGGATGGGGGGCGTCTTCCAAATGCCGCATCTGCAAACCCTATAGTTAGCAGTGCAGCCGCTCAGAAAGACGTAAGTAGTGATTTTAAAAAGTGCACATTTAACAATTTTTTGTATTAAATATAACTATGGTTTTTAACATTTTTTTTTAAATTTCAGGAACCGCTGGACTACTCAATGCCTTCCACCGTTCACAGCAGTGCAAAGGGGTTACCTCAACAGAATGCCGATGTAAGTCAGCCCTAGAATTTATATTTTAGTGCACTTTATGTGTGATTAAAGTCTGGCAAATTTTTATTTTATATTTAATTAATGCGTTTCTTCGTTTTACATGTAAGTCAGCCCTAGAATTTATATTTTAGCGCAGTTTTATGTGTGATTAAAGTCAGGCAAATTTTTATTTTAGTTATTTAATTAATGCGTTTTTTCGTTTTACAGATGTGTGACAAACCGCCTACAGTGTTCAGGCATTTGGAGGTTATTTCCGAGGGCACAAAATTAATAAAAAAATTTAATATACACGCCACAGCCCTTGCGTTCCGATTCAAGCTGATGGACGACGATGCGAACCCTATTTCTTGGCTGAAGGTTTGTGTGACGACTTATTAAACTATTTTGCCATAAAAAAAACATCATTTCTCCATAAAAAACATTATTTTTCCATAAAATACATCATTTGTAAATATTTCCATTTTCTTTAGAGAATGGATTAAACGAAATCATTCTTCACGCATCGCGGGGAGCTGCGCCCTCTGACCGAATAGGGATGACTCTACGGAACGCCAATTTCGCCGACAAGCCCCTTGGCTTTTCATTCCGTAAAGTCAGCCAGCTGTCTGTCGACGTTATGTTGGCCACAATCGACAAGGTGCTGCAGAGCAACGCACGTTTCTTCGCCCACGACGAGCTACACCTGCACGTGGACAGAATAAGTCTGCCTGTAGGATTCGGCAAAGGCCGTCTAAGCATGAAGGGGGTGAGTTTTGAGGAGTTTTGTCGCCGTAAACACAGCATAATTGCCATAAACAATAGCGACAATCACTGTTTGTCGAAAGCCCTTGTGGTAGCTATTGCGTGGCGCAGACAGGACGACAACTTCGAGCTTGTGAGGCAAGGTTTGCATCCCCTTAACGAGCTCTCTAAGCGCTTGTGTCACTGTGCAGGTGTGGACTTGACAAACGGTGGTACGCTTGAACATGTTGCCGAGTTTCAGTCGTATCTGACCGGATATACTATAGTAGTTTATAATCATAGGTTAGGTAAAACAGTGTGTTACGAGGGGCCGAGATCAGACGATAGGGTTGTTTTAAACTTGCTGTTCGAAAATAATCATTACAATGTCATAACCAGTTTAACAGGTGCGTTTGCAACAGCTTATTTTTGTGAACTATGTCGTGCGCGTGCCAATGACAGGAATCGCCATAAAAACTGACCGTATTTGTGCCCCTGTTGCCACGATAGCCCTCCCTGCGTCAAAAATAACGATATGATTGCTTGCAACATTTGTAGCAGAGATTTTAGAGGGGACGCCTGCTTTAACAGACACCTTTTAAAGCAAGTGTGCGAACAATTCAAGCGTTGTCGAACCTGCTATGTAACGGTTCCCGCGAATTCAAATCATAGATGTGGATATAAACGCTGCTACAAATGTAAGAGTGATCAGCCCATCAGGCACAACTGTTATATGGTTACGAATAAGGCGGATGTTAAACTGTTGAACGAGAAATTACACTTTTATGTATTTTTTGACTTTGAATGCAGGCAGGACACAGCATTTGGAAATACTAACAACGTGTTTCTGCATGTCCCAAATTTGTGTGTAGTTCAAACTGTTTGCAATGTTTGCCTGTCGAGTGATGACATGGATCAAATTTGTTACATGTGTGGAGTGCGGCAACACGTTTTTAGGGATGCACCTGTTGAACAGTTGTTGAATTATCTGTCTGATCTCGCCCAACGTAAAGCAGGTTGCGCCGTTGTGGCCCTAGCTCACAACATGCGCTCATACGACGGGCATTTTATTTTAAAGGCTGTATTAGAAGATCAGCCGAAATGGAACCCCCAAATAATCTCCACGGGGACAAAAATTATGTCTTTAACGTGTAACAACATACGTTTTTTAGATTCATTAAATTTTATGTCCATGCCGCTCGCGAATCTACCGAAGACATTCGGTTTCAACGACGCTAAGGGTCACTTTCCGCATTTTTTCAACACTGCCGAAAACCAAAATTACGTTGGGCCTCTGCCACACTCCAGGTATTATGGCCCTGACAGTATGTCTGAGGCGGGGCGGAAAGCTTTTTTTAGGTGGTACAATGCGGAAAGTGAAGCTGGTGTTATTTTTGATATGCAGCGTGATCTGGTTGCTTACTGTGTACAGGATGTTAACATTCTAAGAAAGGCGACGCTGTCCTTTAGTCACCAATATTTTTCGGAAAATGGCGTGCACCCCCTAAAGGACAACGTCGCAACTATAGCTAGCGCATGCATGTTGGTTTATAGACGCAATTTTTTAACTCCTAAAACTATAGGACTTATACCCCATGGAGGTTATAGGTTGGGGGATCGTCAGTCTGCTGCTGCAATTAAATGGATTTTGTGGGTAACACACAGCGAGGGTGCTCGTATCCAGCACGCGGGGACAGGGCGCGAGGTTAGACTGCCTGAGGGAATTCTCGTTGACGGCTTCTGTCGTGAAACGAACACTGTGTACCAGTTTCACGGTTGTTATTTTCACGGTTGCGAGCAATGTTTCAAAGACCAGACAAGGCCACTTAGCGACCGAAATAAATACGATACAATGTTCGCACGCCGCGAGAACACAGAGGCCGTATCAGCGAGAATTCGCAGGCTAGGTTACAATCTCGTTGAAATGCGCGAGTGTTATTTTACAAATTATGTGAAACGAAATCACGAAGCCGCTGCGTTTTTAGAGCGTAATATCGACATCATTAAAAACATGCCCCTCAATCCGCGCGATAGTTTTTTCGGCGGGCGCACAAATGCCGTGAAACTGTACCATAGAGCGGCACCGGACGAGGAAATTTGTTATTACGACGTGATCTCCCTGTACCCTTATGTTAACAAATATGGAAAATACCCCATAGGGCACCCTAAATTGTACGTAGGTGTTAACGAGTGTCGTGGAGTCGACCTAACCACTGTCGAGGGCCTTGTAAAATGTTGCGTCCTGCCACCCTCAAACCTGTATCACCCTGTATTGCCTTTAAGGCTGCACGGCAAATTGATGTTTGTTTTGTGTAAAGAGTGTGGTGAAACGCTAAATCAAGCGACGTGCACTCATACGCAAGATGAGCGTCAATTTGTAGGCACTTATGTCGCTGACGAGCTGCGTAAGGCAATAGAGTTGGGGTACACAATAATCGAGGTTTACGAAATTTGGGAGTACGCGATCACAAAGTACGACCGCGATGCTAAATCAGGTGGGCTTTTTTCAAATTATGTAAACAATTTTTTAAAAGTCAAACAGGAGAGTAGTGGGTTTCCGGCGTGGTGCATTGATACCGATACTGAGGACCGTTACATAAAAAATTATTACGAGAAAGAGGGTGTTCATTTGAACAAGGGCGACATCAGCGTAAACCCGGGGCGTCGGTATAACGCAAAGCTGTGTCTGAATTCTTTGTGGGGGAAATTCGGACAACGGGAGAACCTGACGAAAACATCCGTCATTTCAGATGCGTTCGAGTTCTTCCGTTTGATGACAGACCCCTCAAAGGAGGTTCATTCACTCGTGCACGTTAGCGATGAAGTTATAGTTGTACAATGGGGACACAACGAGGATGGTGTCGAACCCCTAAACACTGTGAATGTTGCGATTGCTGCTTACACGACAGCCAACGCACGGTTAGTCTTGTACAGTTTTTTAGAGAAGCTAGGGCGGCGTGTTTTGTATTTCGACACGGATAGCGTATTGTTTATAAAGAAAACAGGTGAATGGGCCCCTCCAGTAGGTGATTTTTTAGGCGACATGACGGACGAAATTGCAGAGTACGGTCCCGGTAGTCGAATAACCGAATTTGTTAGTGGCGGGCCTAAAAACTATTCCTATAAACTGTTTTCTACAAACAAAAACACCGATATCGTGATTTGCAAAGTTAAGGGCATAACACTTAATTATAAAAACTCCGAAAAAGTGAATTTCGATGTAATGAAAAGTATGGTGGTAAACAATGCGGATCCAACATTTGTAGAAAACGGCAGAAAAATAGCGCGTACAAATGCTTATGATGTAATATCGAAGCCCGAGCGAAAAATATACCGCGTGCAATATAATAAACGTAGGCGTATCGAGGATGTCTTCGATACTGTTCCGTACGGGTATATAGAAGACACCTAATGTCAGTCTTTTTTGTCTTGTTAACTTTATGATGCATGACGTATAATGTAAGTCTTTTTTTAACTTTTTATGATGTTTTTATGCAACAACTTATTGCACTTGTAGCCACATATTTTTGTAAAACAAAAGTATTTAAACTAATTTTTAATTTATGCATTATGTTTACATGTAATTGCTTATTTGATCGTACGTATTTTCGACGTGTGGTTAGTGTTCACATTTCATAAGACCCGCTTTGTGGCAATTGCTTTCATAATATTTAATTTCAATCATTTTAGAAAACTAACCACGACTGTCGCAAAACGTACATTAAATATTGCACTTATTGTCACATGCCCCAATTTGCGCTAACTGTAACTGCATGCTAGATTTTAATTGCATGTTAGTTTTATTTTGCATGCTAGGCTTAAGAGGCTGTTAATTTTTGTAAATAAAACAGTCGAATATTGTAAATACATTTATTAAATATTTTGTGTGTGTAATAAAAATATGTTTAATTACAAACTATTTGTTTTTATTTTCTAAATAACATTAAACAAGTTTATTAAGGTGAAGTATTGGATATATAGTGCTTTTACATATGTGTCATTAGAAACTAAATTATCAGTGAACAGATTTACAAAACTTATCATAGATGCACCATCCATTTTAAAATATAAATACATTAAACAGTATATGCCGCAAACGTTAGAGCTAAAATCTTGCAAAATTTTTGGATTATGAGACCAGCTGATTGAATTTTGTTGTAAAAATTTTAAATGATAACCGCTTGGAGGGCGGCCGTATGAATCAAAGTATTCCCCATATCCATATTGGTCTATATACACTGCATTCCAATGTTGTCCAGGTCGGTTTGCTGGATCTGTGTTGACGATGATTGCCACAGGTCTTGCAATTCTTGTAGGGAGTTGATCAGAAGCAAAAACATAGCGTTTCACATTCAACAGACTCGGGATTGTTTGCAATATTTTCTGAACTTCCAGTGTATTCATTGCGCCACCAGTCGGATAAAATTAGTATGTTTTCCAATGCACATACAGGCGAACGGATGTTGTGATTGAGGCAACGTACGGCAGCAGTAGTTTTTCGCAGAACTTTTAAAGACGGGCACTCGAGATCCTCCAAATTTACGACGATTTTATTCAGAAAACTTAGAACCTCCTTCTTTTCTTGGCCCTTAACGTACACTTTTTCAAATTTTTTGAGAAGTCTTGTTAGCTCTGTTTCAAATTCATCAAAATGTATAGTACCACAATCCCAGGTTAGACCGTGATGTCTATGCTCCAGATAGTTTATGCCTTTTTTAACGAAATAGGGCAGAGTGTCATATTTTGCAGGGGGTTTTAAAACGAAAATTGCTAACTGGTTGCCATCTGCTGAAATAACAGCCACTTCTTTCGGAATAAACTGTTTCTTATCACCACGGAACCCTTGCAGATCTACGAAGACACTGTCCATACTGACGAAATGTTTGAGCATGACTAAATTTAAAAAAACCGTTGTTGGTTTTTAACTACTAAAATCCACCAGCACATTTCTGTGTTTGTCAATTTCTACGACGTTATCGAACTCTGCATAAACTAGACAATTAATAGTTTCTTCTAGCGCGTCTTGAAAACCCGCCTCTAACCGTAGAGCGCCATTTTTAAGAAGGTTCCAGTGTGTTGTTGCATTTGCAGCCAGATCGGGGGTTAAATCAAAAGCAAATAGACAGTAGCCATGAGGGTAATCTTCACGTTTTATAGCGTTGCCTTCATTGAGGAAATGTATACCGCTACCGGAAAATAGTGTGTGATATGCTTGAACGTACATGCCATTCTTAGAGAAATCAGGCTGTAGAGGTTTTGAAGGAATTTGTTGACCGTCGATGTATAGGGAGAAATAATTGATTTTGTAGTTATTAAAATTGAAAGGGTTTGCTGCATAATGGCCGTTAAATGCTTTATTCGATACAAAACCTACAATGCATCGTTTTGGTAATTGCCCCAGAAAAATATTATCTAAAGATTTTCTTTGCACACCAGCCGGAATAGTTAACACTTTAACATCGGATCTTGTAATGGGGTATTTAGCAGGCGCAGTCGCCAAAGCTTTGGTGTGAGCCAACAAAATAGACGGGTTTATTTTCATTTTTCTCACTAGTAAGCTGGCATCACTAATTTTCACTTTGAATGTAGATCCTTCGGCTGCCATTAAATTGAAAGAATCTCGGGATCTGATAAATTTGACTTTCATTTCAACTCCGTTTATAAGAAATTTTTCTTGATTGAATAAATCGGAATGCACATGTCCCATCATTTCGACTTGCTTACTTGCAGCAGTAAAAAATTTCCGCTTTACAAATCCTTCATTGTGCGTAGTGATGTCATCCATGTTATTGGCTGTGTCGTTGTACCATAGTGTGCATGTTAAATGGGTTGATTTAGCACCATTGCCGTAATTCAGCAGAGTTTCAATGTATGAGCGGTATGCGTATGTATTGTTTGGTGGGCTCACAAGCTTCTGATTCAAATACACCTCAACTTGATTAAACATAGAGTGCATCCAATTATTAACAGGGCCTACATCATCTTTGTCGGTTAATGGTGTATCATCTTGTTTAACAATTTTAGCAGTAATGTATAACATGGTCTGACTTAAATCGATATAATCGTTACCGTTTCCAGGCACAATAAATTCAATCGGTGCATCGTCATTAAGCGAGGAAAGCGGTTTGTAAAAAATCCATTGTCCATTTTCGATACTGGTTTGAGTTGCGGGCAGAGCGAACAAATCTAACTCTGATTTAACACACTCACAAGACTGCGCATGCAAAAACGCCATTGTGAAAACTACTTGCTGGTGAAGATATCGGCGTATGCGGGTTTGACCAGCTTCTGCTTAGCGTTTTTTCTTGTAGACTGATTGTAATTCAGAGTGCGTTGCCTTTTATATCCCGATCCTTCCATTAGAGTATCTATTTTTCTGTCGGCTTTACGTTTGAGATTCTTTCCAGCCTCCTGTACACGGTTATGGAACGCTTCTTTTAGCGGTCGACTTTCACTAACATCTCCTAAAATGTTAGCGCCTGTCCTTAAAGCTTCCTTTCCAACAACTTTAGCACCCGTTTTAAAAAGAGGCAGGATACTACGAAATATTCCTCCTAAAAAGCTTCCGATACCATGACCTCTCTGGTAGGCTGCTCCTCTGTAGATAGCTCCAACGCCTTGACCTGCCTGATTGGTGTAGTATTGTTGATAAGGACAATCCATAGCAGCTACTGTATCCTCTTAAAGTGTAGTTTTAAACTCAACGTTCCAAACTCGAATGGCATCACACCCGACGTTTCGGTCCTTTCGCTTGCACTTTAGGTATTTCTGTGCGATAATAGACTAGATTTTCTGTATCTGTCACGGCCAAAAAGGAGCATGGATATTGCACTTCCGCAATACCTGTAACCCATTGCCCCGGTAACCTTATTCGTTTAGGGAGCTGCGTTATGAATTGTGCTGTGGTGTTATTTGGAAAATAGCTCATAGAACTATTGCTAAGTAATGTTAGATAAAATTCTTCATCTGTATTCATAGTTGCTGAAGATTATCTGCAGGAATCCAAGAGTTGAACTTGTCGTTATAATTTCGCCACTTTACAAAGTACTCTTTGCGCTGACCGTGTCCTCTTTCTTTTAACACTTGTTCGACTTTAAACAAAGCGTTATCATCCAAAGTCACTGGCTGTAATTCCTCTTCATAAAAGACGCCCTCTATCGTATCGTTGCTTAAATCAACTATTTCGTACACAGGTGGTTTTCTAAGAATCACTTTTTTAATTATAAACACTTCGCCGCTCCAATTAGTTTCATATCCTTTCTCGAATGCGTCCTTCGTTCTACTAATTCTTACATGTTGGTTCACTTTATATTTAGGCTTCCTGTCGACTCCCATCCCCTTTCTGTACAGATTGTTCCACACTTCCAGTATATTACCATCATTTACTGCGGAGGGTGCCATCTTGATGCTTGAATGATAGCGGCTGTTATACGAAGTCAGTAAATTTTGTAATACGTCTATGTATTTGTATGAATTAGAGTATGTGAAATAGCGCCACATTCTGGTTTTTAATGTTCTATTGAAACGCTCAATGACTGATGCTTTAACATCAGGGTTTTGCGTCACGTAAAAGTTGATATCGTGTTGTTTGAAAAAATTCTGTACGGCTCTAGCAACAAATTCTTTACCTTTATCGGTTTGTAAATTTATAGGCGTGTTACCCGCTTCAGCAAATATTTCACGAAATGCGTTTATTACTGAATCAGCCTTTTTAAATTTAAGAGGCCTCGCCCAGGCCATTTTACTAAACACATCAATTACGGTTAGAATAAAATTATATCCGTCGTTGTGGGGCGCTAAACTACGCATGTCGCAGAGATCAGCCTGCCATAATTCGAAAATGTTGCTAACAATGTACTTGTTTCTAGGGAATTTTTTTCTTGCAGTTTTGTGAATAGTATAGGCGTCCTGTTTCTTTAGCCAATCCTTTACTTCACCACGGGGGTGACTATTTTTCACGGAAGAAATTAATGAGTTTGCGCCTGCGAAGCCTACTGGGTTGGCTGGATCATAATAGATAGCATCCAAATTCATTTCTGCTATGTTAAAGTTTAAGGCGCTCCCAGCCCGAAATGCCCTTTATTTTTGGTATCGACCTCCGCGTTGTTTTCGTTATTTTTCCTGCTTTTTGCGTTGCTGTTACTGGCCTTGTTAACGGATTCGATTTAGACTCTGTTTCGGTGTCGTAGTTCTCACTTTCCACCTCAGAACTCCTCACGTCTTCAGTCTGAACTGTTAAAATTTTGCGTTTCGAGTTCCCCTGCAGCACACTTGGTAAATTTTTTTCTTTAATGTAATCAGCGAACTTGAGATGTCCCGATGGACTTGCAATTTTTTGAGGCCTTAGAATGGCGTGCACTAGATCGGTTATGTTAGATGATGGTAAAATTTCGCCTTTTATAGTAACTGTCCCCTTGCTATCCCAGTCTACATCCTGTGATGCCCTCAAAAAACGTAAGAAAGCTTCGCCTTTTTTCTTAAAAGTGCTAGGTAATGTAGACAAAATATCACCGTCTGAAATACTGCTGCTGGTGTTTGATTCTATTGGTATTTTGATTGATTGTCTTGTTTGGTCGGCAAAATGCAGATAACGTTGCAAGACTTGATTGTACTGCACCCATTTATCGTGGTCAGATAATTTAGATTTTAAAACTTTCTGCATTTCGTCATCAAGCTGTGATAATATATTTTGCTCGGGATTCTCAGTAGCCTTAAAGCGGTGCATAACTTCAGGCGGCACAATCATCATCTTCTTTGCGTGTTCCATTTTATTTAAAAATAGAACTCAATACACCCGTAATTAATGGGGCTAAGATCAACGGCAAGAACGCACCCCCTTTTTGAGTTAAAATTTTTCGCTTCTTTTTGATGGACTCTCCAGGTTTAATTAATTTTCTAAGTACTTTTTTATGCAGGGCTATCTGAGTCTTCTGCTTAGTCGACAAAGGTATTTTTCCTTTTAGAGTGTTATATATACACTCGCAGACACAATGGATTTGTTTATCGTTAACGGTTTTTAATAATGCGATGCGTTCTTTAGAACCTAGTTTATGTAGAGCACGCAGCAACTCTGAATTCTTAATCACCGATCGAGACATCACTAGTGAATGATTGTAAATTGATTCGAGTTGCTGTTTTTATACCCCTTTTTCGGCATATAAATATAGCACGCCCCATCCTCTCTAAAAATAGACGTTCGGTATCTTGCAATGTCGGGGGTGCTTTGTTTTAAATCGAATAATAAATACCCGTGTGGCTTAGATGTGGCGTTTTCATATGCCTCCTGTAGAAAACGAGGATTTTCTGGACATATCTGCCTGGTTAAGTGCTTTATTTGAGCTCTATCTCGCGGATTTTTGAAAAGAATAATGTAATGAGCATTTAGGGAAATATCCCGCTGTCCTTTTCCTTGGTGAAAAATGTTTTGCGTAATAAAAAAAACACTGAGATTGTGGTGATGGCTCCCCTTGGTGAATATGTCTACGACTGAGTTATTTGTCTCTCTCATTAAATCGTCGATTATTAAAAGTTTGGGTTCGGACCCCTCAAAAGATGCCATGTCTGGCAGACCTTGTTGAAATTCGACTAAAGATTTTAAATCTTCGTACAATTTTTGCCACTCGCCATAACACCAAATAACTTTAGCGAAATTTACACTGCAGAGTTTTTTCATATTTTTCAAGAAATTTATTACAAAAAACGATTTGCCCGATCCTGAGGGGCCTGCCACAATAGCCGAAAAAGGATGAGAAAACTGATGCTCCATTTTTATGCAGTGAGCGATTATTACAGTAGGGCCGTCGTGAATAAACTAACCTAAAAAATCAACACGCTCATAATAAATACATTAAAAAACATGGTAAGTGCGGGAATCGAACCCACGACCTCTTTCGAGATCAGATCTTAAGTCTGACGCCTTAACCACTCGGCCAACCTACCTCATGTATAAACCAACACTCGCCGCATAATTAAAAAGAAACACAGTTTTAAAACATTTTTATTTACATTTTCATACAATATTTCATATAAACTAGGACGTGTACGGTTTCATGCGCTCGTCTGCATCAATCAACTTCTGCAGTTCTATAATAACATACATTTTAAATTTGAACACAAGTTCCCACAATAAAATATCGTTAGCGAAAGTCCAGCGTAGAGTATTAAAAATGATTGAATCATCAAGACACAAATTTTCTGCATGTATTACTTTGTCAACGATCACTTCACCAAAATTTTGGAAATTGCACTTTACACGTTTCAAGTCATTTATTTTCACAACCATCAAGTTGTACATCGGCAATAAATTTGATAGTGTTTCATACGTTACGTAAAGGGTAAACTTGTTCTCGGGGTCCTTTGTAATAATCCTGCAGGTATCATTGTTCACGTACTCCACTGTGTGCTCAGTTAATTCACATCTGAAAGTCCCCTGCTTGGCCATCACAAACATGTTCGGTAGCGCTTCCACAAAAGTCATGAACGACTCGGCTGTGAATGAAACACCTGCTCCAATGTCGGTCTTCAGAATTCTTGCAACAGGTGAAAATTGTTTATAAGGATCCAGTCCCAAATGAACAACCTTGCTGGCGCTATTGTTTAAAGGCACAGTGAGGTCGCATAATAACCGTTTCTTTTCCCGTCGGGTTTGGCGGATCTCAGGCGTTACGATCGGTGTTACGTCATAGGAAGGCATCGTCTCCTCAATGAACACCCGCAGGTCCTCCTCGGTGGCATCTAGACGTGGTGAATACCCCTTGGCCTCCACGTTCATGGCTGGAGGCTGTTGCGGCGGTGCACCGTGTTGTTTTTTATTTAAAAGATGCGTTTTCTTACTTGTTTTTTCTGCTGCCGGTCTCCTGGTGTAGGGGCCTGGTTTTTCTTGGCACTTATTAACACTTCGAGGATCCATCTTAGTTACACTGGTGCTGTTGACACGACGGTTGAGAGTGAAGCAATTCGATGCGTTATAGAGACCGCAGACACTTTTATACAGGTACTAAAACAATACGTCAGCGACACCCCACTCTCGAGCCGGAGCATGTCGGTGCCTGTGTTTTGCAATGCAGGCTCTGACAGGCGTTTTTTTTTTTACAACAACGAAGGCCAAATTTATGAATAATAATAATAATAATAAAATACTTAATGAGACATTTGAGTAATTCACCCCGTTTATTTAAATTCTATCAAAATAATTTTAATATAGCGGTTTTTTCGCCTAATGGCTAATGGCAATTATGAAATCTAACATACATAAACACGCCGATGTGCTTAATTAAAAGGTATCTGTAACCTAATGGGACAACATCGTAATACATCAGGCGCTTTGAAATTTTAATTTTAACTGCAAAATTATTTCATTGACAGCAACGACGAGAACTATAGCGTTAATAAACGGGGCGAATGATAACACTAAATAAGCGCGCATGTTAAAAATACACAAAATCAAGCACCCACAATGAGCCATTAAAAACAGTAACTTAATAATGTTAAAATTCTCACTTATTCGACAAACTTCGAAAAGCATATCTCGGTAATAAACTGATGCAGAAGCGGATAAAAGCAAGAGTTCCCATAGCTCAGGGGATCAGGTGCCTGGGTACTGGCCAAACAACTAGGGTTCAATTCCCACTCGGGGCCGTCGCAAAGAGCTTTTTTAAATTAAATAAATGCGAGAAAACCAAGATGGCCGACACCCCGGGAAGTTTAAATTCAAAAAAATGGGACTTAGAAAAAATCTGAAAAATTCAAATATTCGCGCGAAAATTCAAAATTAAAAGGACAGCCGCGAGAAGTGCGCGCGCAGAAAACCAAGATGGCCGACACCCGGGAAGTTTAAATTCAAAAAAATTGAACTTAGAAAAAAAATCGGAAAAAATTCAAATTTCAAATATTCCCGCCAGAAATCCAAGATGGCCGCCGAAGTCCGACGCGTAATTCCAGAAGCAAATTAAAAAATCTAATGCGTAATTTAATCAGTAGCACATATGTAAATTACATATCAAACTTCATATGTGATTAATTAGGTCAATCCGCGAATTCGCGGTTTAATTAGAGCATTTGATTCGCGGTTTAATTGACGGTTTAATTAGATCAATCAATTTAATCGATCATTTTAATTGACCCAATTAAAAACAAAATGGCCGCTATCCTGTCCACTGTTCTACTGCTCGGTTTCCCAGGCTTCAGTATTAAGACCACTTGGGCGACCTTCCACTGGGCTGGAAAAATTCCTGTCCGCAGAATACTATTGAAGATCAGCATTATTAATCTGACAGCTTTAGGAGGCAATTCTTTAAGTATTCGCCCAGTAATTAAGTCATATCCTGGAGTTTTTCTACAATTTGTTTGAGTAGCAATCATTGTTTCAACTTCTGCAATAGAGAAGGGTTTAATGGGAGGTGAAAGTTGAAAAGGAGCTAACAGGAGGGTATCGATATCATTATCGTCATCATTCGATGGTAGCGGCTGGAGATGTGCAGCAAATGCTTCGGCCTTACTCATATCAGTTCGTGCCCATGATCCATCTTTGTTACGAATTGGGAATAACCGAGTAGTCCTTGATGTTATTAATACCTACAATTACTACAATTTAGTATTTAAAAAAATGTTACATCAAATTCACAAAATAATTACCGCAATTTTCTAAGCAGTTGATCCACGCCGGCCTAATTAAAGGATTTGCTGGGATTTGGAAGAAGGGCGAACTTTTATTTTTAAAAATTAAACAACTTTTTCCCATTTTAGCACGTATTTGAATTACAAATGGAAAAATATAACCTTTTCGACAATCAAAATTCGAAAACGTCGACTGTCATTAACTTGTTAAAGTCTCTAATAGATGGCGCAACGTGGAGTACCCATGGCCTACTTTCTCAGAACTGGTTTAGATGAATTGGAACGGCTATGTAAAGCGCTAGCGGAACAGATGAAGCTGCCTATGGTTAAATCGACATTTATGGATTAATAACAGACTATTTAAAGCCGTAGAAAAAATATTGTATGCACACTCGTGCTAAAAGTGTTATTGCACTCGAGATGTTATGAAACTCAGCCTTCGGCTTCGTTTCATACTTTTCATTTCTCGTGCATAAACATCAACTTCTAGCACTTGTTGCATAAATAGCTATTATTCAATTTTGACAGTTTAAAGAGACACTATTAACTCCATAACAACCTTGATAAACAGTCTATGATTCACAAGTGAAATAATAATGTTTTAATTCACTAGAGAATTAAAAAAGTTTAATTCCCTAGAGAATTTCAAAAGCTTCAATGAAGAGCAACATATTTTTATTATTTGTACAAATATTTACATTAAATTATTCTTTCTCTTTGTAGTGTGTAATATATAATTACTAAAATTTAGATCAAATCGACGATGAATGAGTAACATTATATCTTAATATGAATATTGTTTAATTTTGTATTCAAAATTGAATAAAAACATATACCGGGTGTCCATTCTCAAAGTCGAACATAGGCAATTAACATTAGTGCATTTACTCGTCGTTCATTGAAATAATGCATTTTTCTGTAGATAATTTTAATAGACGTTGACAGAAAATACCTGATTTACGCCAAGTAATTACCAATTTTTTTGACAAATGCTATCGAACTTGAAAAGTAAGGCATGGCATATCTAAAAATTCCCAAGTTTTAAATTAGTATTTTAAAATAAAAATCGCATATTGAATATTATTATTGATACCATTTGATGCGTAATAATTTTATCTTTCCATTGATACCCTTACCTTCCCTGTAAGTTGAATTGGCGAGCAGGAATCGGCAAAAACGTTCAATACAATGTTAATCGCCTATGTTCGACTTTGAGAACGGACACCCGGTATACGCCACGTGAATTAAACATTTATTAACTCAAACATATGATCTCACACGCACTACGTGCTTGTGAGCTAGATGCTCTCAGGGAAAAACATATTCATATCTTCCTTCATGCATAAATATCTATTATTGCTTGAAAGAATATAGTCAATCTTATTTCTTGTTTTTTACCTGGGTTTTTCCATGTACATTTTCTTTAAATTGATTTCCCAAAAAACATATTCAAGCAGTATAGAATAAGCTCAACAAAAATGATATGCAAGAGGCCCAATATAACGTAATTACGAAATACAAGTACGAATTACAGGTAACTTTATTACAGTAAGTCGCTCTTTACATTCCTATAGTATTTGTTATTGCTACAACAGCTACTACTTGTCCAAAGACTCTTCAATTTCACGGAAGCTCTTACCCTTGGTTTCAATAAGGTAGGTTACTACGAATATAGCCGCGCACATACAGTGAAAGGAATAAATCCAAAAGCATCCAGCCGTCCCAACGGCGTCCTGAAGGACAGGGAAGTACTTGGTGAGCAAAAATGCAGAAATCCACCAAATTGAAACTGTGACAGTGACGGCAGCCGACTTCATGTTTACGGGGAAGATCTCTGCCATAACCGTCCAGGCCAACGGTCCGAAGCCCATACTGTAGGAAATAAAGTAGCACATCATACACACAACCGGTACCCACACGAAGCTATCCATCCTGTAACCTTGGCGCTTGCAAGCAAAATATATGCCTAATATAAATTGGAATAACCACATTCCACAGGCCGATCCAAAGAGCATCGAACGGCGTGGAAAGATTCCCACTAAGCTGGGTGTCACCAAACTCCCGCAAAGGTTTACAAATCCAATTCCTATAGTACCAGCTTGCTGCGAAACGTCATTCCCTGTCTCGGAGTAAATAAGTTGGGCGTAAAATAAAATGGGCATCACGCCAGACAAATTTTGGAACAAAATTAAGCCGACCGCAGTTAGTAAAGCTTTCCTGTGTGATTTGGATTTTCTTTTGAAAATACTCATAAGAGAACTTTGTTCTTCGTTGGCCTTAGTCATTATCTCTTGTATCAATTCAAGTTCTCTACTGATCTCTGATCCGATAGTGGAACGAAGCTTTCTTAGAACATCTGCGGCTTCAGAGTGTTTTTTAACGCTTACAAGATAATAAGGACTTTCTGGTAAGAACCTTGCAATTGCAACAAATGCAACTAAAATCATTCCTGCGGCAATCAAGCAGAATTGCTGAATGGATATGTAAGGACTCAAAACGGCGACGAAAAGGGTCCCTCCTGATTGGAAAATCATCATAGCTGAGCAAAGTTGTCCACGGTTGGAATCTTCTGCAACTTCTCCGCTGTATAAGGGCAGTACTGCAAAACTACTACTCACTCCAATACCAGCCAGAAATCGGGCAATGTAATACAGCCACAGCATTTTGGAGAATGCCATTAGAGAGAATGACAGAAACATGGGAACGGCACAGGTTATTAACACACTATACTTCCTGCCGATTTTTTGTGAGAGAATTCCGGATACATACGCTCCAAAAACTCCACCTAGGGGGAGAAAAGAAGCTATCCATCCGGCTTGGAAAGAGGTTAAGACGTATCCTAATGGATTGCATGAGAGTTGCTCTTCATCTAGCATTATTTTCAACAACTTAGCTATCCATCCCACAGAGATTCCACCGCACAATGCCAGTAGGTTAACTAAAAACAATTTTATTTTATGATTTTTTTGTTGTTGTTTCACTTACTGTGCGATGTATCTCACCTGTACCTATCGTGCGATAGAGGAAAGTTCTAGTTCCTCCACCTCTAGCCGTTACATCTACAGCTGACAAGTTAATCGAATGTACTGACGCATTCATTTTTTGGTGCCGTCTTGCCAATCTACTGTTCTTCTATAGTTTTATATATTTTTGAATATATTAAAAATAAAATGTTTTTAAAGTAGGTACATAGTTCTTAATATTTAAAAATTACTTAAAATGTTCTGTAAAATATTGAAAGATTCTTTAGTTATGACAGTAAATATTTGTTTATTTTTTGTTATTCGGACAACGACTAGATATGAGGATTGGGGATTGTCCAGAAGCTAAATGTAAGCAATTTACTATTATTTTGGGAAGGGATTGGCTATGGAAATCTAACCGTTTTTTTATAAAGTATTGTGTGTAAAAACTCGAGTACAAACTTTACGTGTTCTTCGTTATACAAAAATAAGAGAAACATTTTATTGCAAAAATCCGGCAAAGGCATAGTGAACATGTACGAATCCTTCGAAGCTCTAAATTGGTAACAGGAAAGAACGCTTATTTTGAAAATTCAATTACATAGTTGATTAAATTAAAGAATAATAACAAGAACCTATTACCATCGATAGTTTAAAAGTAAAAAGGTATTAATAGTTTTCAACATTTAAAATCACTTAATTGTTACTTCCTTTTACGATAAAGGAAGTATTGGATTCACACCAAAAAACTGAAATTGAGTTTTCAACAAAACTTCACCTTCTAGAGTCCCCTGAACCCAAAAAACATGTTGTTGTTCATTGGTCTGTGTGTCTGTGAACAGAATATCTCAAAAACGAAAAGAGGTATGACATTGAAACTTCACATATAAGTTTCTTGCACGATAGAACGATTTTACTTAGTTACCGCGTTTGTTTTCAAATCAGTAAGTTATACTTACTGTTCTAGAACGGTAAGTAAAAATTCGACGCTGGCAGGTTAGGTTTTCTGACAGGCTATGTCAAAACTGACGGAAAATCTAACCTTCTAACCTCGAAATTGACATAGACTTACAGTGCTACAAACATAGTGTACTGTGGTATAATGTCACATTTTACTGACGTTTGACGAAAAATACATTTCTATCGAGCAAAAAACGTCATAAGCATCACGGACGTTAAGGAATTACCGATCTCAGACAATTGTCTTCGATTGGTAAAATGTTCTTACCCTTTCTAATACTTAATATACTCTCGTGTACTATCTAGATGCGACAGCAAGCTTTTGAAGAAAATCGCATAACGGGAAGTCTGGAAGTATCTTGCGATTTTTCAGTTTTTTACGATTTTTTCAAGAAACGGCTCTAACGATTTTTTCAACTACATGTTTATTACATTCTTAATTTTTATTGATGTGAGATAGGTGATTTTCCAGTTGAATACCTCTAAAGCCTAAAATGAGTTTCTTTTGTTTCTTTATTAACTCCTATTTTAAATAGAACACCCGGTATATTATTACATTTTTGAATTCAGATTAAAATTTTAGAGAAAAATTTTATTTCAACTACCGCTCTATTTTGAACGGTTTCTGTAAAATTTGTAATTCTTGAAAATTTTTGACAAATGCTTAAAAATTAAAAAACAAATTTTTGGCTAATTATAGGATCACCGTAAAAAGAAGTTGTGTGCGTGTATCACACCATAGTCTTTTAAATGGTAGTTTTATAGATCGCCAAATTAACATTTCTTAAATATTGTTAAGCGACAGAATAACAGTGCGTCTACAGACTTTCTTGCAGTATGATCTTTGTCCAATGGTTGTCTGAGGAGTAACATTACGTGAAAATGTACTGCAGTTTTTAGGCATATAGGTGCAAGCGCTTTATCGATACTTCGGCATAGTGTTGGGACAGAGTGTTTTTTGACAATCTCTCTTTGGGAGGCTCGTTCCTTAGTGAAACATTAATTTAGTCTTCGTAAGCTATTAAAAAGGTAGGTACGTTCAGTGTGGGGACACAAAAAGCGCCTATAATGTGGCAGTTGACATGCAAAAGTGACAGTGGATAGAAATTTGTATCCGAATCTTTGAATAATGACAGAAAAATACATTCGGACTCAGACCTTAAACTCAGCATCTCAACTTTGTATCACTACACCAGATATAAGCGCAGTTACGCGCTTTCAGTTCTTTCTATTAATATTCCACACAAACTGGCACAGACATCATCCTAATAGCTTTTTGTTCCCGAGATATAATATTTACTTCCAACTGCGGGCACCTTCACTAAACTGCATTTTCAGTTATGCAGTTTTATGAGACCATTCATATAATTTTGGTTGCCATTGATTAAACGGTTGCAGCAGAAATTGCAAATTAGTAAAAATGGTCAGACCCGAAAGTAATACTGCAGCAGATCGTGCCGAAGTAATTTTAAGAACTTTTTAGTGTAACCTAATAAATTCACTGTTTTTATGTTTACAGGTAGTGTTGACAGTTGGATTTTCTAGCCGTAAGGACGACCTTACTAACATGTTCACAGACCATCTTGAAAACTGTCAAGATTTGTGCTCCCCATTATACACCAATGGTGAATAATAAGTTTGTTGAAACACGACACAAAATGATTATTAAAATAAATTTTCGTGGCTTGGTTGATGAATATGAACACACACTTGAATTAAACAGATTTATTATCTCTTTTAAACTTATTTCATACATCAAAAATGTCACTACCATCTGTCCAAAGATTACTAACTTCAACAATTAAATTTTTACTGAGGATTATAATTCTACAAAGTTATTACTTATCGTCTTTAAGTTTTTTCCAAAACATATTTTAGGATATGACATAGACACATGTCTGTAATAAATAGTTATGTCAATCACCACCATTCGTTTTAAAAAGCAAAGAGAAGCAGGTTATACTTGAACTTCGACAAATAAAAAAGTATATTCGTATACAGTATTACAATATGTGATTATGGTATAATGCAACATAACAATACGCGGTACATTCATGCTGTATGTGTACATCCCAACTACATATCTTCCAAAATCATGGCTTGTATATATAATGCATTTGTTTTGTGTACAGTAGGTGGCCATGATATCAATTTGTTATTTTAGTGTTTACTTTACATTCTAATTGGACAGCCTGTGCAAATGTAATGTAATGTATAATGGTTGTTAGGATATGTATACATATTCCGCCGTGTTGTTAAATACAGTTTTTTTATATGATCTAGTGATCTGAAGATTGTACTGAAACATTAACTGTTAATGTAAATACAGCACTTAAAATTATGTCAAAATACCAAAAATTGTAATACTAAGCCTAACACGGCCATACGAACCTCTAGTCGGCATTTTAACAGCCAGTTTGTTCTTGTTTCTTATGCGATAGAAGGTTTTTCATCAGACTTCCTATTCTACTTTCTGATCTATCAGAATCTAGTAAAAATCTAAAACTAAAAAAAAAACGTACGCGTAATAGTTCTGAATACCAATATTTAATATACCTTCCGATCACTTCAAAAAACCATTTGCGTTGCTCAGACGATGCATGGAAAGCCCTAGAAACCGTTTCATCCTAAATTGTGTTTAATTTCTATGCTACGGACATTTGGGGCGCCCAAACATCTTCGAATCTCGTGTCTTTAATAGTAATTTTTAATTTATGGAATCGAAAAAAATCATCTAAACCAAAATCAAGCGAATATGCTAGATAAGGTAACAATGCGTGCTATAAATTCGGCGACAACAATTTAAAAATGTGCCGGTGTACTGTCGTGCAACTTTTCTCAACAAAAAATTTTCGATATACATATTGCCTCTCTAATGACCCTTCCCATCTCTTCAAACATCCAAACCCTCAAAGTAAAATTTCTACTAAGCAACATTGGTCAAATAAATTGTACTGCAAGGAAATCTGTTTTGTGGCAACACTTTAAATCAACTTGTAAAAATCTCCAACGTACAAACGAATATCGCAGCAATATACAGTGTGTAAAAAAAGTCTGGAATATAGCAAATATTTCAAAAACTAGCAGAGATGAATTTTTCAAAATTTCCAGATTTATATAGGTAAAAACGGTGCATATAGGAAGGACAAAACCGTTTCTGTAACTATACAGGGTTAGTCAAAAAAAATACCAACTTTTGTATTTTAAATTGGACACCCTGTATATTACCGAGGAATCAAATAGTCCTTCAAAATAAAAATTCAACGATATAGGGTTTGACGGACTTATCTGTTAAAATGACAGATGTGGGGTGACTTAAAGAATAAGGTTTACAACAATAGACCGGTTAATATTGAAGCTTTAAAAGATCATATTAGAAATGAGATACCTCAAATTCGATTGGATACTGTCTTTAAATTCTCGTAAGACGTTGTCAAAAGTATCCCATCGAATTTGACGTATCTCATTTCTAATATGATCCTTTAAAGCTTCAATATTAACCGGTCTATTGTTGTAAACCTTATTCTTTAAGTCACCCCACATCTGTCATTTTGACAGATAAGTCTATCAAACCCTATATCGTTGAATTTGTCTTTTGAAGGACTATTTGATTCCTCGGTAATATACAGGGTGTCCAATTTAAAATACAAAAGTTGATATTTTTTCTGACTAACCCTGTATAGTTACAGAAACGGTTTTGTCCTTCCTAGATGCGCAGTTTTTACCTATATAAGTCTAAAAATTTTGAAAAATTCATCTCCGGTATTTTTTGAAATATTTGCTATATTCCAGAGTTTTTTTACACCCTGTATATGAATTTTTATATGCACATATGTTCTTTAAAAAAAACTTTAGGAAATCATTATAGTGGCTTTAGATTTCTGTAGTGGTATTTTGTTTATATCCAAATCAACATAACCTTGTAAAGCTGTATTGTGGTGTCCATGGTGACATAAACATTAATGCGGAAGGTAAAAAGTATTAGCTCCCTCGGGGAGTTAATAAAAATTGTTTCCTGATGGTAGGAAATTAACAGTTTTCTTAGAAGTAGGGCGCAAAAGCTGACTTTCTCTACAGCGAGTAGAATTCTTTATCATTGCAAAGTAAAGGAAATAAAACGAATTACTTATACACATTATTCGAAAGAAAACATAAAAGACCTATCACTGTGGAGAAGCATTTACTTAGGGACGAAAAAGTACATATTACTATGAAATAGGGTATAATATTTCACGTATTAAATAAGAATAATTCTGCCTGTGCACGATCTTATTAAAACGTACTGTTTGATTCACACAGATGCGTGCATCAAAACCTTTTTTGCTTATAATTATTCATGTAATTCAAGTCATAACTGTTTTATTTCATTCAAAGGTCGTGGTAAAGTCAAATTTGCATCTTGCCGTATTTGTTTGCCTCTGTTAATATTATAAAGGAATTTGTAAGCTTCCCTTAATGACTTTTAAGCGGATGGATACACTTTCTAATAGGACTTAAGCCGACTTAGCGTATTTGGGACTCATGTGTTTATGGATTTCGTCCAATACAATGTCTCATTGAGAGAGCTTAGCATTAAGATTTCTTAAAATAAGCATTTATTCCTAAACAACGTGCGACGCTCCGATTGGCTACGCAGGATCGCCTCAGCCAATAGTGTTTGAGCCTTCCCCTCCTTGTCGAATTTGCGAGTTCAGCTCATTGTCAATTCAGCTTCAGTTAGATTCAGAATTTCGAGTAAGCAAGTTCAGCTATGCTTTGTGCTGGTTTGCTGTCGGTCTAGCTCCCTGGTAAAGACGTTTCCAGGTTGTTTTGTGTGACGGTTACGCGCAATTCGCTATTTTTGCTTGGCCAATCCAAGCGTGTCACAACAGTTGAAGCTATTGTAAAAAACCATCGGTCCATCAGTAACGTTTGTAATCGTTGTTACTCAATATACTCGTGTTTGTTAAGTCTTGTTTCACTCCAACAAATAACTGAACCCAAGTCAAGGGTTATTAAGTGGCAGTTCCCGGCAATCCCATTGAACCGGAATTCGCAGCTGATTAACTGGGGGCCCCATTCGTGGAAGCCTCTTTTCAAGTTAATCATACAAAAAACACGTACAAATATTCTAATACAAAGGTAAACGATTTTCTGCCCTTATTTCAGTTTAACTATATGCAATAATATTCGGCTGCTCCTATGAACCTAACACTCTGTCTCAGGGTCAGGTCGCTAAATTAGAAATGCTGGATAGGGCAAACTAACTTTTAGTAGCTCTAGTTTAACTCGGATTGTATTTGTGAACACACCAAAACTAAATCTGAAATAGCTAACCTCAAAAATTTACATAAAATACAAAGCGGAGTACACTCGTACACATCGCAATAATTGATCTAAATCGATTCCAAAATCAGCAAAATACCTCAGGTAAGCAATAGTTATTCTGGCATAGCAACAATACTAACGGCTTTTGTTCTAGAATGACGTACAAGTGACACCAACATTAATTGTTTTAGCTTGCAAACGAATGGACAACTTTCCTTGAGATTCCTACAAATTCCAATGACGCCACATCGATGTCTGGGTTCTGGAATGCACTGGATAATCGGAAACTGCAGCAATACGTAGCGAAAACTCCAATCTTGAGGGCCCCAGCAAAATAAAAAGGCTCTGGACGATGAAAAATGATCAAAGTACCTGGTTTGCAGAGACTCCGAAGCTGATCGCACCTCTCAGGAGACGCTAACGCGTTTTCTTAGCTGCTAAAGGCCTGGTGACTCGGATCTCAGCCTGAAGTTTTGCTTAAAGGCCTCCTCTAGGCGTTGAAGGCACCAACCTTGGCTGTAACTAGTTTCTGCAGACGATATCGACTCTCGAACGCAGCCCGTACTTGGACCGCAGCTGGCTGGATTTTCTTGCCCACTAAAAGCACAAAGTACACCTCTGGACTGGCAAATGGGTTCCAAATGTGCCCAACACTTTTATCTTTAAATAAAACCAACACTTGCACTAGATGGATGTGTTTTTATTAACAGAAATTAAACTTTTCTGTGAGCTGATGTAGAACAATGTTAACAGCTTGGGCAATTTCAAAGCTCTTTTCAGCTTTCTTGAATCTTCTACTACGCTTATCTGCCATTTTTATTTATATTGTTGTCGGATAAATTTGTATTTAAATAAACAGAGCGTTTATAGTCGTCCGCAATTAATTACTCAACCTAGTAATGTATTTCGTACCTAATGTAACCTACACAAAAATGTCTGTGAATAAAACCTATTATTTACTACCTTTGTTTAAATTATTAATTGTTAATTAATCAAATCTACTTTACCCCAATCTACGTTGGATCGACAATTACTTTAAAAAAAAACGAGCCCTGCAGTTGGGCGCCATTTGTTGAGTAATATCGACCCCAATCACAAAAAGCAGATACTATGAAGAATTCCCTTTTATCTATTCTGAGCATGATTGCTAAGATTTTATTTTGTTTTTCGGACTTTTTCCACTGTCTAGGGTGTAAATCACACAACGTTTCGGGAGTTTTGATCTACTACCTTCTTCAGGTGTTCTTGGTTAGTCCTGAGAAGGACCGATATTATACGTTTTTTTACGTAAATGTGTGCCTCCCCTGGGTTTGAACCCGGGACCGCTGATCGCTAGTCTGTCACTCTAACCACTAGGCCACCAGGGCGGTTATATATTTTAGTTGTAAACTTATATATATCTTACCGCTGTATGCGCAGTAGACTATTTTTGTAATTCTCTGCGCAGTAGTGGCATCCTAATGGGCTTTAGTTCTGCGCTAGTCTGGCTAATTGGTTCTACTGCCAGCGCTATGTATGTAGCTTCTTTCAGCTTCCTACGGAATCTGTTTTCCTCTTTAGCTACAATTGATGCGTGTATTGTATGTGATGGTCTTCGTTCCAGACGTGTTCTGCGATCTTGGATTTGATGGTTTCGCCCATTCTAACATTTTTGCGGTGTTCCGATAATCTCACTGCCAAAAAAATGACATTCAGAGAACAAGATTTTATTTGTCGTTGAGATTTTTCTTCTTCTTGCAGATAATAAATCGATTTTATTTACTTTGATTGTGTTGCTTTGTTAAACGTTTATTTGATTAATTAAGACTTCTTTTTTTTACTAATGAAACCATTGCTCAACTGTCGATTATCACCTAATCTTCTTGGCCTAAAAATTATATTTTGATGAAGGATAAACATGAGTTAAAAGTATTTCTTTCCTGTTCTTCTAATAAATATTGCCCCATTCTATCGTAGGTGATGGTAAAGTTAGCGAGCTTATTAATGTCTACTTAAATCGAGGTTTTTTTTCATCTCTAGCGGGCTTCTCGTGAACCTCCGCTATTTCAATCAGGTTTAGGCCCTCGTTGTCGTTACTTCTTTCAACAAGCATTGTGTTTACGAACTGTCTTCCCTTGTATTGTTTCTGGTCTGCTTCTTGGAGCCTTTTCTTGTTTTGTTTTTCGATTAAATAACTCTAGTTCCTTTTGTCATTCCCCCTATTATAGTTGTGCCCGTTCTGATTTCAATTATTATTAAAGTTTCTGCGTTGATCAAAATTTCTGTTGTAATTATTGTAATAATTATTGTTATAATTGCTTCTATTTTGCCAAAACTTATTCCTAAAGCCTCCATCCAATTTTCTTTGCTCTGAATTTTGATAATTTGGTCTGTCATTATTCTCGGTTTCGGGTTCATTGAAAACTGCCAAATCTGAATTTCTAACAATCTCTAGAAAATCTTTCAGCGTCTTAACATTTTGGACGGCTACGGCTCTTGTTATCTTCTCCTCCAGGTGCCTCGATAAGTGTTGAATTATTTCTTCCTCCGAAAGTTTCGGGGTCAAGTACTGGGCCTTGTTATAGCGATGCATGATTTACATCTCCCTTGACTTCCCTTTCTCTATGTACTTTCTTGATGTTAGCACGGTTCTGACTTGGGCCTGGTGTGAATTGCTCCAGCATTGCTGGATAAATAAATTCTTGAACTCTTCGTAGTTACTGTACTTGCTCTTAACATTGTACTTGTGCAAACCATTTCGTACAATAACAAACATAATACTGCAAATGTTAACGCTACCATCGTTAGATACAATACAACTGCATTCGCACTTCCAAAACCTCGTCAAATCTTAGCCCAAGAACGTAACCCTTTTGAACTACCTTTCATGTTACCTTTGCCTCAATTTGTGAAACTCAGCTGCACCCATCAATGCATTTATCTCAATAAAAGTAAGCTAAGCTTGCACTAATTAAAATAATTAATTCTGTGCCTCGGTTTGACTTTTAATGCATTCTAGCTCAATTGGCAAGCAGAATTGTTGAGAGCACAAAACCATTGCAATATATATGTATATCTCGTACATTTTATTACAGATATTTTAATATAAGGTTATAGTTACTACTAATTAATATCACTGATTATGGTGAAAAAATGTAGAAGCAAGAATACATTTTTTCAATTCTAATAAATTTTTATAACAATCAGCGGTGAGTAATACAATAACAAACTTACGCTAACACATAATCTGAAAACTCAGAAAAAGTGCAATACAATTTTGTACTATGAGTTTAAAGAAACTGCCCTCGAGCTCTCACTTCGCCAGCAGGTCCTGAATTTCCTGGAGGCTTTTACCTTTGGTCTCGATTAAATAAGTAACGACAAACAACGCTGCAAGAGCACAATTGCCTGCGAATAACCAAAAGCACCCCGCCATACCTATTACATCAGCAATCGGTTGAAAACTCCGGCTGATTACGAAGGCGAGGGTCCACCATATGGAAATAGTCAATGCGGCAGCGGTTGACTTGACATTATTAGGGAATATTTCGCCTAAAATGGTCCAAACGAGAGGTCCAAATCCTACGATATAGAAGATCATATAGCTAACTAAGCATAATATTGGTAGCCAGAAGTAGGTACTCATATCTTCTCCACGATCTTTAAAAAAGAAATAAAGTCCTAAATGAATCTCCGCTATGCACATTCCTACAGACGACATAAAAAGCATCTGCCGTCGACCTAAGCGATCGACTAGATTAGGCGTTATAAAGCTAGACACAAACTGAATAGCCCCAATGGACATGGCGGAATACTCAGGAGGAAGTTCACTTCCGGATTCGTCAAAAATGAGCTGCGAATAGAATAAAATTGGAATAATACCAGAACAGTTTTGAAAAAAAGTAAGTGCCCACGCAATAGTTAAAGCTTTAACCAAGGCTTTTGACTTGAAAAGATCTTTAATGGAACCACTTTCATCTTTAAATTCGTTTACCACCAACTGTATAAAGTGGAGTTCTTGTACGATTTCCCTTCCTACAGTTGATCTTAATCTTATTAATGCTTCTTCTGCGCCTTGATTGTCATTAATACCAACGAGATAGTAGGGACTTTCTGGTATAACCGCTACGATTAAACCAGTTGCTATAACCACTATTCCAACAGCCATAAGACAAAACTTGTTTATCGATAAGAACGGCCCCGCTGTGTAACTAATAAGTTCTCCAAGAGTTTCAAATGTCGAAATGGACGAGCAGACCAATCCTCGAATGGAATCTTCTGCTATTTCCCCACTATACATTGGGATGACTGTAAAAACTCCGCTTACAGCAACACCTGCTAGGAATCTGCCCGCAAAAAAAAGATGAACCTCTTTAGCATGGGCCAAAATAAGAAACGAAGTTAATATCGGTAGAGCGCAAGCAATTACTAAACTCTTCTTTCTTCCACATTTTTCAGCAAGAAATCCTGCTAGATATGTTCCAAACATCCCCCCGCAGGCTAAAAGGGAACCGATCCATGCTGCTTCTTCTTGAGTTATCACTCTTCCCAGAGGATTTTCGTCCAGAAACTTTTCATCGAGCAATTTCGGCACAAACGGAGAACTCCACGCCATTGCTATTCCAACACACATTGCCAACATGTGTCCTAGAAAGAAACGATTTATACAACTGGCAAGGTTGTATCTAAATGCCACTGACCCGTACATACCGTTAGGTAGAGATACTTTCTACTACCGCCATGTGCCGTCATAGATGCTGTAATGAACAAAGACGAATGTCTCGAAGCAATCATGGTTTACCTATATTTTATATCAAGTTTTGATAATTTTAGAAAATGCCATGCATTGTCTATTTTAGTGTTTGTCCTTATTTTTATTTGACACTTTTGAAGTTATTAAGACATTTTATACTAATGACATATTTGACACTATTAATACTAAAACTAGTAAGCTACCGCAAGCAAAATTGTTTGTCTGCAGTGATCTTATGTTATAAGAGCTGATGCCGCCGGCCGTCCGACCGTAAGCACTGGCGCGCGCACATGCCGATCGTAAGCGCGAGTGGCGAGACCGTCAACAGCAAGCATTTGTATTGTTAACCCTGGCAGGGCCAGACGTAGGCTGGCCACGCGCGTTCTAGTCTATATACAGGGTGAATGAGACCACCCGTATCAGTATTTTTTTTTAAAGAACGCTGAGTCGTAGAGAGTTGGGATAAAAAAATTTATTATAAAAGTCATGCTAAAGAATCGAATGGTGATATTATTTCTCGAAAAAGTCAGCATCACGAGTAGTTTTGTCCACAATGTCCAGAACTCCAAAATTTTAAATGGCACCATAAGTTGACAAACGTATTGTTGAAAAGATCGTTAAAAAGAAGAAGTTTTGTAGAAAAAATTATTTTACTATTACCACCCCTTTTAAGTAATATTCGATTAAAATTATTAAATTTGAAATTCGTTGTTAACAAACAAAATTGAAAAGTCGGCTTTTAAAATCTAGTTACCGAATTAAACAATGTTACACACACGTTTTAATGTCAATAATTCCATTGGTTGTATTAATCTATCGTCAAATCAACCATTGTTTAAATTGATAATTTGTTGTTGGTTAGTGATATCTGTTTGTGGACAGATTATACGTAGTTAAAAGTGAATTTGCTTGCCTATCATTAAATAATGAAGAAATACTTAGAGCCACTGATAGTGTAACTGGAAGAGCTCAACTGTGTTTAGAAGTAAATGGAAGACATTTTGAACACTTGTAACATTGTTTAATTCGGTAACTAGATTTTAAAAGCCGACTTTTAAATTTTGTTTGTTAACAACGAATTTAATAACTTTAATGGAATATTACTTAAAAGGGGTGGTAGTAGTAAAATAATTTTTCCTACAAAACTTTCTTCTTTTTTAACGATCTTTTCAACAATACGTTTTTCAACTTATGGTGCCATTTAAAATTTTGGAGTTCCGGACATTGTGGACAAAACTACTCGTGATGCTGACTTTTTCGAGAAATAATAATATCACCATTCGATTCTTTAGTATGACTTTTATAATAATTTTTTTATCCCAACTCTCTACGACTCAGCGTTCTTTAAAAAAAATACTGATACGGGTGGTCTCATTCACCCTGTATATATATAACTGAAATTCCTGACTCACTCATTCACTCACTCATCAACGCCCAGACCAAACCCATGGAGCTAGAAAACTGAAATTTTGCACAGAGGTTCCCTTTATGATGTATACAAGGAATAAGGAAGGACATTTCAAAATTCAACCCCTAAAGGGGTAAAATGGGGGTTCCAATTTAGTATTGAGAAATAATATTAAATACACATTTCGACTTGAAACTTCGTAGGAGTACTCCTAAAAACGAATAAGCAAACACGTATTTCGTGATTTTCCGAAAATCAACTCCTTAGGGAGTAAAATGGGGTAAATAAGCCTAAAATACCATATGGGTATCGTTATCGAGGTTTTTTGGGACGTTGATTGCGAAAATGGCATTTATTTTTAAATCCAAGACGGTGGACATGACATAAGGGAAGGGACGGGACGGGATGGGACTAGACTGAACGGGAAGGTAAGGGAAGGGACGGGACGGAACGGGACTGGACTGGACTGGACGGGAAGGGACGAGACGGGACGGAGCGGAACGAGAGGGGACGGGACGGGACGGAACGGGACGGAACGGGACTTGACGGAAAAGAAAGGGATGAGATGGAAGGAAAGGGGACGGGACGGGACGGGTCGGGAAGGGTTGGGATGGAAGGGGAGGGGATGGGATGGAAGAGGAAGGGACGGGATGGATCGGGACGGGATGGGACGGTACCGAGACGGGGATGGAGAAAAGGACAGGGACGGGGACAGGTATAGGATGGGATGGGATGGGATGGGATGACAGAAAATAATTAGTCATTATTTTATACACAAATAACGAACCTCGCGCGAACGAAGTCGCGGGTAACAGCTAGTTAGTAGTAAATAAAAAACAGACTTTTGATTTTCAGTAGCAAGGCCAACTAAATCTATAGGAACAAAGTCTTGTTCCTATAGATTTAGTTGGCCTTGTTCAGTAGAGACGGTATTCGTCATCTTTTGATAATTGATTGTACTATTGCTGTTGTAGCCCAAGAGAACATTCAGAGTTTTCCTTAGTGTCAAATATAGCGGCCATTCCGCAAAGGCAAAAAAATCGTTATATCGCGTTTGGTGACGTTTACAACCAAAAACCAAATTAATGCTGCTGTTAAAGGTGATGAAGATGAGGTTTGCAGAAAATCCATCAATATTTCGTTGATGATCGGTTGCAAGGCTTGAAGTCTGCAGCTTGCTGAATTAATTCAGTCCTGTCGAATCTGAAAGTTTGGGAAAACATCATCGACAGTATGCAGTCTACCAGAATATGTTTAGGAAAGCTACTTGTGCTTGCAAAAAGAGTTTTCTTGAACTAGGGAATCTATTTCTAGGAACTACTGGGGATATCATTGTAATCGACAGTAGATAGATAGTGATTAAGAAATGTGTCTATATCTTAAATACTCTAGAAGTTTATGGTAACAATATGTACTTATAAGACACTGAATAAACCCAAAACTATTTTGATTCTTTGAAATTAACACTAGCATCTTCACTGGGAAGTACAGGGACGGCCATAATTAGGTACCCGATTTGAAGCGTTCGTAATTGTTTTATCTGACAGCTTTTGTTAGTTTATCTTTGACATTTCTCCAGTGCACATATTCAAGTTTTATTATGAATCGATACACACTAGAGGAACGAGCAGAAATAGTAATTTTATTTATTAAAATCAATGAATCGGTTATTTCAACACAACGAAATTTTCGCCGAAATTATCCTCACCGTCCTGCTCCAACTGGAAAGACAATACGCCGTTTATGTCAACAATTTCGGCGTAGTGGGACAACGGCTGATGCAAAGCATATTGGACAACCACGAACAGGACGCTCAATTAAAAATATTCGGCGTGTAAGAGAAAGCATTGCAGAAGATCCAAGAACGTCGACAGAAAGACGCGCCACAGTGTTGGGCATGTCTCGGACGTCCCTGAGGCGAATTTTGAAGTTAGATTTGCACGTATTTCCATACAAAATCCAGGTGGCACAGCAGCTTCTTTCCAGAGACCATCAACAACGCCTGCAATACTGTCACAGTCTCCTAAACCTTAACGACAATATTGACGATTTTCCACATAAACTGATTATGACCGACGAAGCTCATTTTCACTTAAGTGGATTTGTAAATAAGCAGAATTACCGCTACTGGGGTACAGAAGACCCTCGTATTCTTCAGGAAAGACCACTACACCCTTCACGAGTCACTGTTTGGTGCGGCGTCTTTGCCCAAGGTGTAATTGGTCCATATTTCTTTGAGGACGATGAAGGCACTGCTGTTACTGTCAACGGAGAGCGCTGTAGAGCAATGCTGAATAACTTTTTGTCACCTCAGTTGGAAGTCCTAGGACTGGAGGATATGTGGTTGCAACAGGACGGTGCGACTGCGCACACATCCAGAGAGACAATGGTCATGTTGCGCAACATGTTCCCTGCGCGATTAATTTCTCGATTTGGCGACTTAGCGTGGCCTTCGAGATCGCCAGATCTTTCGGTTGCTGATTTCTTCTTATGGGGCTATCTCAAAGAAAAGGTATACGCCAATAACCCTCAGACGCTACAGCAGCTGAAACATAATATCCGTCAAGAAATAGAGGATCTAACGCCAAATGACTTGACTCGAGTTATGGAACATGCCGTAAAAAGAGCTGAGATGTGCATCACAGTTAGAGGCGGTCATTTGACTGACATCATCTTTAATCGAGTTTAGGCTTAAACTTTAAATACAAATAAATGTCCTACCCATATTTTTTTGCTTTTTATTTCCTTGCATTGTACACGGCCGCTACTTAAAATCGGGTACTTGATTATGGCCGTCCCTGTATAAGCACACGCATAAGCAACCTTTCTTCAAATTTTTAATTTCTAGTCGGAGCATGGAGATGCATCTGGATGCGTTTGTAAAATATAGCTGAGTACAAGTATGTATGTATTATCTGTAACCTCATTTACCTTGCGGTGTCGAGGCTGGTGCTATATACGCTGGCATCTGGCGGTACAATGATCGATCAACTTGCCCCGGATTCGGGATACAGAGTTGGATCGCGCCTTTGGTGCTTGCACAGCAACCATTGTATGAGGTGTGTGTCTTGGTGATGTGTTGACCTTGTTACTCTATCTCTTAGGTCTGTGGTTCTCAGTAGAGCGCAGTTAATTTGGTGCCCAACTGTGAATGGTCTCACTGAGCCCGATTCTAATCGCCAAGGATACGGAAAAATTCCGACCCCAGCGGGATTCGAACCGAGGACTTGCTTAATGCAAGCCTGGCGCTAACCCATCTGCGCCAGCTGCGTAGAGGTATGAAGACAAATATCTTAGCTAAATTAATAAAACTTGCTGAATGTTCTGCAAGTTCTGGTGGAGTTGTTTATGACGGTGCAGCTGCCATACATAGCGTGCAATCACATTTAGTTCAGTGTAAAGGGCTCGATATTAGTTAAAATTTATTAAAATAAAATGTAAATATCAAAATTGGTAAACATATAGATTTGAGTGTGCTGACTCTGGATATCTAGTGTAGTGGTGGACTGTGCCGGCGAGCGGCGCTGAGCGGGTTGCTGGTACTTGTAATTACTTTTTTCGTAAACGTATGACAAAATGTGGTCACGTTGCTAAAAGTATTAAATGGTAAATTTCATAGATAAAGGCTCATAGCACAAAATTACTCAACGTTTTAAACTTGCAACATTATATGAATTTCGAAGATGTAAATAGTTTGAATGGTGTTTGATTTGTTTTTGTACCAACTAATTATAAAATTGTTTTCCTTGCCTTTCGTTGCATTCGCCTTTCTTTAATAATTTACTTTGACGTCAAGAACGGAAGGACTTTTACAATTTAGCGAAGAATTAAGAGAGCGAGTAGCTGCATTCACTGATAACGATGCATCCCATGAAGATATAGCTTAAGCGAGAGATATTGCTTGAGAATATTATACAATGAAGATTCACATAAGAAAATTATAGCAATGCAACAGGTCTACGAAAATTTTTATCTCTCAGTACTCCACTCCCATCAACTTCCACAGCAGCGAAGTAACACAGTTTTAGGGTTTTGTACCAAGTTCAGAATTGACAGTAGGACCTCGCTTCTAGCTGCTTATTATGATTCAAAGAAAGATCATTTGTTACCAAACCTTACACTGAAGAATATTACCCCTGCCAACCTACTAACACTTGTTTTCTGTAACTGCAAACTAGATTATAATCAAAGATGGTGTGTCACTGGGAAGGCCTTGCATGCACCAAGATGTGTGGTAAATGTGATGGCGAAATGTATACCAGTCAACCTGCCCTGATGGAAGTTCATAGATCATTCAAGATATAAGAAAATGAAGATAATATGCATGAGATAGAACAGCGTAACCAACTAAATAAACTTAGATGCCCCAGATGTAAGCAATACATGTGACAAATGGCGTTTTTTTGGTAGATAAGACTGAAGCTTTAATAAGTCAGTAACCTTATTTTCAAAATGCTGATGTTAGTATCCTTATAGATAAACGTGTGTTGTGCTTGTCTGTGTGTTACGTACCATCAGCACCGATCGAACGCACTTTGACCTTGTTCGACCTGTAGTTACTTCATGCTTCATAATGCAAAGATAAGCAAGTACGTAAGGCACGTATCTTTAGCCGAGGGAATAAGGTGGCTGCCTAGTAATCGGATTGCTCATGGGAACGCAGATTTAAATCTTACTGGCTGCAGTTTTTTGCGAATTACTCTAATTAATGTTAGTAAATGTTTTCTTCTACTTTTCAATATTATTAAAAACGTTAAGTAATTGCACTTATTTTCTACATAATATTCAAGACTCTTCAACCCTTGTTCAACTAGCAAAGGTTGATTTCTTTATTAAAGACGTTAAAAACATTTTCTTCCGTATCTGATTTATTTGCATGTCAATGTAAAAAGAATTTTTAAAATTAGAGTAAAGTTACCCGTGAGGTGGGCTAAGAAGCCAATATCTATTAATTCTAAAATCTACATTTTATTCTCAATTTTGAAAATAACTTTTTTACTACAAAAATACCTATACAGTGGGTTTAACTTTTCACCATAGCACCCTTGTATTTTCCTTATATCGGGTGAACGAATAAATTTCACCTCCAGTGTGCTGTTATTCCTGGTATACATTTGGCAGCACTGAAGTGGATTGTCGGTTTATGTCAAATTCGAGATTTTCAAGTGAAGTTTCGCTTCACTTTGTGTCAAAAAACAAACAAAACCTAACCTACTAACCTCGAATTTGACATAGACTGACAGTCCACTTCAGTGCTGGCAAATGTATACCAGGAATGACAGCACACTGGAGGTGAAATTTATTCGATCACCCGATATATTCTCCGATCAATTTCAAATTGCGGCTAATTATAACGTGCTTTAAAAAAACGTTATCGAGAGGGCTTTGCACTAGATTTTGTCTTACGAATGCATGCCGGTGATTATTACATCGCTCTACCCAAAATTCAACGCGCTCGGTCACTTGACAGGTCAGTTGTCAAAGTGAGGTTGTGTGCATACGCAATCCATAAAATAAGCTATGATATAACTTTCAAAACTTACTGTTTGACACAAGGCCACTTGATAATGGTTTTTTAACGCACGTTACCACCATTTAACAAAGCTACTTATACAGTTTAAAGTAATTTTACTGCATACAGGTATCCTAGTGCTGTAACGCCCCATTTCATTTAGGCATTATTTTTGTATGTCGCTCCTCAATGCAGCCCGCATCTCTAATACTATTGTCCACGCGCACCTCTAACAGCGGAGCGTGTAAGAATTTGGTGTTTCAGAAAAGTGGCAACCTTCGTTGACAAGACACCGGAAAGGATTTTGAGGGAATGCACTTCTTTCGATTTTAAGCATTCATCGAGCAATGTGCTCGCGAACAAAGTAAGCCTCCGATAGGATTTGGCATGGCTTCATCGAGTAGGCTATTGAGCCTTGACTTTATTTAATAACAATTGAAGGAACGAGCTGAAGCTTCCTCTGGAACACACGTTAAGCCGATTTCCATCTTTGGTGAGAAGTTCTTTTTAGTTTTTTATTTTGACTAGTTTTTTTCCGATTGCGGCAGCTCGCTTGGATCCGTGTCGAGGCCACTAATTAACACCTACAATGCATGGCCTTAGAGATACTTCCAGCGATTACCTTTGAGGGTCATCTCAACGCATTACTGTAAGTACATGCACTAATTTTCAGTTTAATTATTGTTAATCGAGAAGGGCGAATGGTCGCTAAATTGCGACTTCAAACGAAGGCCTTCTGTTATCAGACCGCACGTGATAAATGATAGCCGCTTCGTAACGCCCAAGGCGTTAGTTTTTATTTAGGGCAGCTGAAATATTGTATGGACACAGTACCTGCCCCACCAGTGTTCTTGCGGCACGTGGCACATGTGATTTTCAATTTGTTCATTATATTTAATGTCATCAAAGAAAGCTGAAATTCCAAACTAGCCGAATTTAATCATTGTTGACTGAATTATTTTGTTATTTGACCATTCTAAGCTTGCAATACAATTCGTAAATAATCTACTTTTGCTAACTGTTGCCGCCAATGAGCTGATGTTGAAGTTATAGTATATTTTAGTATTTTTTGTGTTATAATTTAGGTGACTCCAAATTCAGATTTCTTCATGCTAAATAATTGTGATTATGTTGATGAATTGTAAATTCTATTATTTGTTGCTGGTGTATATTTTCTTTGTACGGTAGTACGATCCCTCGTGAAGCTACTAGTAGTCTTTTTAGTATTTAAGTTAAAGCAAGAGGCTTACAAGGTAGGTGGTGATCTAATCGGTAGCTAAATTTGTTGTATTTAACGACTGGCGCCGATTTTGTGTTAATTTATGAGTTTGTATTTAACCATAAGAACTGTTGCCTGGTCCTTATCCACACTACAGTTGTTACACGATAAATTGTTCATTAAGACCCCATGGGATGCTCGTAGCAGTGCTCGCCCCTGCACGTACCCCACAGCCCAAATGCTTCGGCCAGAACTCAGTCGCGAGGGGGGTTCACAGGTTTAGGGTGCGTTTCGAGGAGAAATGCTACGACGGGGTTTCGATATTGGCTTGTTAAGACAAAGTTAAGGGGCGCCACGACCTTTGGGAGATTTTAAGATTGATAGATAACTGACGACCGGTCAAAAGTCGAAAACCAATCGCAGTAACGTTGCGTTGCACTCCACGGGGTGCTCCCACGGCACTGGCTTTTACACCTACCTTTTTGGTGTCCTTTCTCCAGTTGCTTAGGCCCTGTACAAAGAAATACATACACAACGCAGCAAGAAACTCAAGTCTTGTCAGTCACAATAATACACAGATACTCGAAATGAAAAGCAATACGCAAATTAAAAATGGGTAACCTATTACCATACTCGTTATAGGCCCGAAGGCAAGGGTTCCGGTAGCAAATGCTACAAATTAGGGTTAGTAAACAAGTACAACACAATAAGGGCTGAAGGCCAAGGGAGCGGCACATCCGCTGAAAATAATGGTCACCTAGTTCCCGGAATACGCTTATTTAATTCGCCAAATGGCTCACTACCATTCCCGGAGTCAGGCTCCCATAAATTTATGCTGAATGCTTATACTTGCATTACTTGAAAGTAAATAACGGCTCGGGCAGTTAGCACGCGGCCCACAAATAACATATACGGTAAATTGAGAGTTCCGAAGCTTTGCACGTCACTGTATTATACGCAATTCACTGTTTATAAATACTAGTACAATACTTTACTTCATCGCTAGGGCTCCAAGCAACTGTGTTGTTGAAGTAATGGTGCCGGGAGATCTCGACCTGGAGATACTCACCCTGTATATTGATGCTTTGTATTCGTTCCTGTCGCAAATCCGCTACTATAAGCGAGGAAATGTACGCACCGGTACTTGAAACTTTAAGGGATGAAAAGCACTTGTAACTGCACACATGCCCGAGGCTACAACACGCCCCTAAGAACTAAAGGGGTTGTTTTTTGTTCTTAGTTTAACTTGCACAACCGTGCGATCGGGAAGCTTAATTTGGACTCTCTTGAGAGACGCTCTTGACGACGAGTTCACTCCAATTCCTGCATCACCCGTAAAATTTTCCATCGTTGGGCATCTCACTCAGGTGAATAAAGAATCTATTGTTCGAAGTGCTGAATTGCATCGCCCACAATGTAAGGTGCAACAACGCGCGGGTCTTCCCCGTGCATAACACTCGTCTGACCGGTGCCGAAATCTGATATCCACGGCTTCGTCTTTTAACTTGAGGACTAAACGCAAACTCCATCTGCAAGCGATTTGCTAAGTCACTTAGCGGGATTTCTATGCTATGATCATGCGTTACAGCGTTCGCCTCGGTATTGAAGCAAGTGCCTTATTTAGGGTACTTTATGCGACAGATGTCGGTGCCTGGCCTGCAAGTGCGTCAAACAGCTAGATAAATAGGGAAATATGCCCGATGGCTTAAATTATGCTGCAATACGCGGGAGCAGAATGCGGAGTTGTAGATAGATTTTTAACTGGAATCGGAAGTCTTAACACAGTTCTGCCGAGAGTTAGACCTAGCTAGGACTGTGCTCAACCTCTCGTTAGGGTGGTACAGTGCAGTCAATTATGACTCACAAAACGGTAAATGGCTTTATTCAGAACTTCCTTCGCAAGTGGACGTTGTAACACTAAACAATTTTAAAAATTAATTAAAATAGAGGTAAAACTATGTTCACGTTTGTAATAACACTGAAACAATAAAAAAACACGTGCCAATGCAAACTACGAGAATTTCTAATTCAAAAGAAAAACATTACCGGTCATGGGGTAGAACTTAGCCCCTATGACCGCGCCGTAGCAAGAAGTAAGGCTAGCGTTTGCTGCGTCCTCAACCGAGAATATCTTTGATTGATGATGTTCGGGACACTTTGTTACAAAAATTCACTAGCCTGTCTGTTATCACATTGATTTGGTTTAGGACACTCATGGTGCTGATACCTTGAAAAATGGTGTTCGACAGCAACCAGCCGGCTAGTAGCTTAAAAATAAAATTGTCAGGGAAGTGACTCCTCTCTTCGAAATTAAGCAAATAAGAAAGAACTTTTCATCCTGCTTATGAATCATGCTCCCCATAATTTCGATTAAGTTTATGTCACAAATTTCGATACACAAATTCTCTCATTTAACAACTAAAACAGATCCCTAACTAACTCTTAATTTAAGAAAATGGAAGAAGCAGAATGCCGTCTGATGTTGCATGTGCACGATATGGCCCACGATGTTAACAATGTCCTTAGTACTACGAATAATCTCACTTGTTAGCAATGTCTTTCTTTCATGTTCTAAAATTGTTAGAACTAACTGAGCACGGGATCCTGTATAGATCAGACCGAAATCAAAGATACTGGCTAATCCAACAAATAATAGAAGAAATGGAAGGACAATTATCAATCTTAATCTCATTTCGAAATTGATCGCTTAGGTTTGAGCTGCCACTGGCAAAGCGGAAAGCCTTGACACAAAGTTCGTGTTTGCCAATGATTGACACTTTATCGTTTTAAAGTCTCACCTTTAAAAAGTATTAGGCTAATTACAAAAATCCATCTAGCTTGAAGACTATATCTCGGAGCCGTTGTCCGTATCCGACGACGACATGTATAGTAAACGATTTTCATTTAAAGAGAGAGATTTGAGCATCATACGTGGCTATATTGGTAACACTGATATCTCTTAAGGATGTCATTTTGGCATTGTTTGAAATTACTACGCTCTCACTGCAAATTCCATCGATTGTGGAAGAAGAAAGAATCGCAGTCGGTGGAATTCGAATCTGTGCTCCCAGGGAAAATCGATTCATGACGCTTAATCGGCTTGGATAAGAATGTTACCTAGCATACCTGTTCATCGTTGCTTTATGAAAGGCACAGTGACGATAGGACCAATCTCTGAAAAAGTGCGTTCGACCGGTAACGATTAAAAAGTGATACACACAGGCAGAAATGCACATTACGTTTCTATATAAATAAAATAATGTAATTAATTACTCAATTTATATTATTATTTAGAATAGCCGATGTGATGTTATCTGAATAAATACTTATTTTGTGCAATACCTGAGAGATCTCGCCATGTGACATTTAAGCCTCTCTACTGCTTTTTTAAAGGCAGTCGCTCCAGCGGGTCTGTGGTTGTCCGATCTTTCTACGCTTGATTCATGGTGTTTATCGTAGTAGTTTGCCACTCTGTTAATCCTATTCTTTCTTGACGTATCTGTAACAAATTTTTATTGGTATGCTGCACAAGGTAATTGCATGCTCTTATTTATTTCAAGCTCTTAGTTTGTCTTTCCTACAAAAATAATCTGCCCTACAAATTTGTATCTATTTACTTTTTCTATCTTACTTGCATCAAGCATAATATGGATGGTCGTCGTGAGTTTCTGTCGTCATGTGCTTCGTTTAGTGAACATTTATTTCTATACCATTTCCGGTGGTTAAATTGTATATATCTGCAAGACAGGTTGCTACTTCTTCGTTTGTTTGAACCATTACTACCATGTTGTCGGAAAACATCAAATGAATATTAATTATTCTGTTTCATAGTGTGTTATAGTTACAACCGCCTTTTAGAGGTGGAATGCTTTATACCACCCTAACTTGCTCCTCTTCTTATTTATTTATCGACATTTTTCATTAGGCTGCATCTGGAGGGTAGCTTTGTTATAGATAGGTATTCGTTATGAGATGCGTATTGAAAGGCAAATTTTTAAGAGCTTAAGGGTGTATTGTATTTTGCCGCTTATTATATTAATCTTATAACTGGGTATAGGTATTCGATAGCTAACCCCTGTGTGCATTTTGGCTAATAAATATCTAGCTTTGTAGTTAGACGTTTCGTTATGATCTTGGAGAAAGGCTTCTAGATTTGAAACATTACCGCCTTTTTTGTGAGTTAGCATCTTGAGCACATTCATTTAGCCCTGTGGAAGGTCTTGTTCCAAGCACATGCTTTTTCAACTCACTCAGAAGCAGGTTCGTCCCATTATTGGCACATCTGCTAGGATTCCATGCCGCCCGACTTTCCATTCTTCATATGATGTAGCTTTGATTGGCGTGTGACGTTAGCGTCTGTCGAAATTATTGTTTCTGCACAATTCAATGCGTTTTAATTTTGTCCCGCTAAAACTTTGTCACATTCAGCTAGAAAACATCGCCAAGGCGCGTGAAGGAAGATAACGCAGCGTACATATCGTTCTCCGCCAACATCGAGCAGACGTCTTTCGGCGCATCCCTTCCAAAATTCCAGCACTGATAAACGTTATGGGTAATGTATAAATTAGTTTACGCTCGTTGCAAAGCTCACCTGATTCCTGCGACCAGTATTTCCTACTAAGCCTCCCTGAACCAGCTATTTCCTTAAGTCGTTTGTGGCTTCCTGACTAAGGACCTAAACGAGCTGTCATCCCCTGGATGTGATCGTGGCTTCCTGAGTACGGACCTATCGCCTTCTACAAACCCCCCTGAATTCATTATTTCCTTAAGATCTTCGTGGCTTTCTGACTAAGAACCTGACGATCTTAAATCGAAACCTCCTTAAGACGCTTCCCACCTAGCCGCAAGAATCAGTACGGAAGCTTTTCGTTTCATTAAAGAACTTAAACCGTCTATAAGGACGTTATTAGCCAAATTCAAACCGACCGGGCACGTAACATAAGGCCCCAGGATCAATTAAAGCCCCTTGTAAAAGTTCGGAGCTTCACTCATTTTTCTGGAAACAAATTACATGCTTACATGCAGTGCCCTCCAAAATTGTTATTGTACCAGAGCACGAAAGTTGTGCATAAAACCTAAAGGAGCTTCACTCACCTTTTAGGAAGTTGATATCTAGCTTCCAGCAACCCCTTAGAGAGCTCTTGTAATAGAAGCTTTAAAATCAAAATTAAACACGTAAGCCGGTTTGGAGGTTAACATTGACATTTCAAACCGTCCTGGGACACTGCAGCATAAACCACGAGGCGGGCCTGCGCTCCACATCAAATTCACCCACAATACCCCGAAATAAACAAGTTTTAAGCCCTTTGATTGTACGAATTGACAAATAAACAAAGTTGACCTTGTTTCTTGTGTTTCTAGTTTCAACAGACAGGGGGCACCTCCGTCTACGTCGGGCTCGCTGGATTGGACGATGCGGCCATGATCGAAGAAGTGAAGCAAGTTCCTTAACCCAGTAGGCGCTTACGAGCTCGTTGTATACATTAAAATCAAGCTTTATTGTAAAATGGACCAAAATAGATAAAATATTTTATCTGTTACGTTAAAATGTAAATAGGTATACAGAATAAAAAAAATTCCGTTATATGTACCTGATTATATGTTTGAGAGGGAGCAAACTGAACCTTGGCATCTAAGCTGCCCGGCAATAAAAATCTTATTAACAGTGGTAATTATCCATGCTCGAAAATAAGCAAATAATTAGTAAGTTCAGACAGTTATATGCAGAGACATAAGCTCAAGTATATAGTCAAGTATAATTTAGAGCCGTTCCCTCCAGCAACCAAGACCCAGGAAAAATTCAAGTGGCGCTCGAGCAATTTTTACCTGAAAATAAAGATTTAGTTTAGAGTTAACAGTTTTGATCTGAATAATATACAAATTCTGTTCCCAGTATGTCCGTCCATGACAGCGGTGATAGACCTGTAGCCCAGACAAAAGTAAAAGTAGGATGAATCTACAATTTGAGGGTGGAGGTCTTCCGAGGCGTCCTGGCCGGGGCTGGATTAAGCAACGAAGGAAACGCACAGCAGCTACGACAACGAATGTCACAATACTTGAAAAGTAGCGGAGAAGGAGATATGGAAGAAGGCGAAAAGGATAAAGAGCTGGACGAAGAACAAAAAGAAGAACAAACCGAAGCTCAGGAGATAGTAGACGAACAGGCCAACGAGCAAACCGGAGCAACAACTCCAGCGACCACTAGTACCAACATAGCGCAAGTCTGCAACAGCATTCGCAAGTGGGCTCTCAAATTTGATGGCACCACAGACCCGATTTCCTTTCTAGAAAGGATCGAAGAATTGTCAACTTGCTATCAATTCCAAGAGCAGCAAGTACTTACAGCTTTGCCCGAGCTGTTCAACGGGAAAGCCTTGCTGTGGGTTAGAAACAACAAGCAGAATTGGCAAAGCTGGAGAAGCTTTGTCAAAGCTTTCAAAACCCAATACTTGCCCCCACGATTTCAGTTCCGGATGGCAGAAGAAATTCGAAACAGAACTCAGGGTCAAAAAGAATCCGTGACAGACTTCACGACGTCCATCCAGACCGTGTTGCGCCGATTTGGTATCACGAATGGACACCAGCAATTAGAGCGCATCTACGAGAACCTTCACCCCGAATACAAGTTATACATCCGCAGGAAGGACTTCTATAGCCTGGCAGAGCTCATACGAATGGCCGAGGAATACGAGGCCCTGCAACTGGAACAAGCGTTGTTTCAGCCCCCACCGATAGCAAGTCAAGCCTATATGGCGGAAACAGCATACAAACCAGGGAAAACAAAGACGACGCCTTCCTCGAATTTCCAAATGCCTCCCGTGTCATTGCTGCAGGAGCCCGAGGTCGTAAAAGCAGTCACCAGGTCACCGAGCAGAGCAACCCCGCAGCCCGACCAGCATACAGTCGCACCGAAAACTGTTGGAAATGCGGCCAGCGCGGCCATACCCGTTTCCAATGCCGAAGGCCGACGAAACTTTTCTGTTCATGGTGCTTTAAGAAAGGCACCCTCACCAGGGATTGCACCTGCAAGAAGTCGGGAAACGCACCCGGCCGTAGGGAACTGTGAGGCGTCCACGACAAAAGAAGGCCAGGGCCTCCAAGAGTCTACTACAACCCGAATGGTCGCAGTGGCCCCAGCAAATTCAACATTTCTACAAGGAACCCAGACACAGTCAGCTGTAGCCACTCTAGATCCTCGGCTGTTTCCCTTTGGATTTAAAACATGGTTACTGGCAGATCCATTTGGCAGCAGCAAGTTGTCCCATTTCGGCTTTCACAGTGCCTTGACGGGGCTTGTATCAATTTAAAGTAATGCCGTTCGGGCTTCATTTGGCGGCGGCGACGTTCCAGAGGTTCCTAGACAGCATCATAGGTCCGGAGCCAAACGCCTTCTGCTACTTAGATGACATCAAAATCGTAAGCAGCTCGTTCAACGAACATTTACAGCACCTCCGAGAAGCATTTCAGAGGTTGCGGATAGCTGGACTCTAACTGCAAAAAGAAAAATGTAATTCATACCGACCCAGAGAAGGTGGAGCCCATTACTCAGATGGAGGCGCCCAAGAATCCGAAGACAACCGCAGATTCCTGGGAATGGCCTCCTGGTACAGAAAATTCATACCCGGATTCGTTCGACTGGCGGCCCCCTTGAATGAGCTGCTGAAGAAAGGCGCCAAGTTCAAATGGACCGAGAGGCAACAGGAAGCCATGGAGCAACTGAAGACAGCCTTAACTTCAGCGCCGATCTTAGTATGTCCGATTTCTCTGTGCCCTTCGTGCTCCAAACAGACGTAAGCACCACTGGCCTGGAAACAGTCCTCACGCGAGTATTAGAGGGCCGGGAAAGAGTAATTGCGTATGCCAGCCGTTCGTTGACAGATGCTGAAGCCTGTTACTCTGCAACGGAGCTACAGTGCCTGGCAGTACTCTTTGCGATCAATAAATATAAAGGGTACCCAGAAGGATACCATTTTGGGGTAATAACTGACTACAGGTGTCTAAAGTGGTTGAAAAACTTACCTAATCCCTCCGCAAGGCTGGCAAGATGGGCTCTCGAGCTTCAACAGTATCACTTCAAGGTCGAATACCGTAAGGGAGCGTTGAACGACTTAGCTGACGCCCTATCTCGAGCTCCAGGAGGTCCTAAAGAAGGCCTCACTCCCGTGGCGGTTCAACAACTAGAAGTCGACTGCCCATGGGTACAGAGGATGACCAACCTCGTGCAAGACGACCCCGAAGCGTACAGAAAGTGGAAGGTGGAGAACGGCAGCTTCTATAGGAGCTTCCCCAACGTCAGCGAAAACCTGGCCGAGGGCTTTCAACCAATATGGAAGTTGTGCGTCCCAAAGACGCGACGGGCCCAAGTCCTGCAGGAATGCCATGACGAGCCCGCTGCAGGACACCTGGGGGTGACGAAGACTGTCGCTCGCTAGAATACAAAAGCATTACTATTGGCCAAGAATGCAACGATAAATCACCAAATACGTACGTTCTTGTCCTACTTGCCAGGAATATAAACACAGCCAACGTCAAACGGCCGGGAAGATGTTCTGGTCCAGGGTACAAGGCCCTTGGAAGGTTATAAGCACAGACCAAAGGCAACATATGGCTCCTGGTGTTTCAGGATCGCTTTACGAAATGGGTCGAGGTCCACCCGTTACTCTCCGCTACTGCAAAAACAGGGGTCCAGGCCCTAACAAAAAAAATAATTTATCGATGGAACTCCAAGAGTTATTGTTTCAGACAATGGACCCCAGTATACCAGTAAGCTCTTCAGAGCTTTAACCACGGAGTATGGCATCAAACGCCGGCTCACTCCCACGTACACACCCCAGGCCAACCCCGTGGAGCGAGTTAATAAGGTCATAGGAACAATCATCGCCAAATTAGCCCGCGGAAATAAAAAACAATGGGACGCATGGTTGCCCGAGGTCATGTTTGCGATAAACACTAATCAACAGGCTTTATGCCGGCCTTGCTCAAATTAGGGCGGGAATTAGAGGACGTAATGAACGTGGTAAGAAATAATCTCGCCCAAGCCTTCTTCAGACAAAACCATAATTATAACCTCCGAAGGCGAGACTATCGCCCCAGGTCGGGCATCAGGTCTATAAACGCGATAGGGTACTCTCCGACGCCGCCCAAGGCATCACCGCCAAATTAGCCGCGCAGTATGTTGGGACGGTCGGGCATCAGGTCTATAAACGCGATAGGGTACTCTCCGACGCCGCCCAAGGCATTACCGCCAAATTAGCCCCGTAGTATGTTGGGACCTACGTCATCCAAAGATTTATTTCCCCCGTCATCGTTGAGCTGAGCGACCCCTAGAACGGTAGGACCATCGGCAGGGCCCACGAGAAGGACATCGAGTCCTCTTATCAAAATACTCCTACTCTACCTGCTCCCAGCGAGAGGGGGTGAGATAACGCGGACTACAGGTATAAACGTGGCGACCTGCAGTCCATGAATTAATTAGTCCAACTACCTTCTGCGAAGATGACACCGGTATACAACCGAAGCGACGTTCGACCCTGGCCACTCCAATTAAAGAGGAGGCTCAAGGGCCAAAAGAAAATCCGTCCCTGGACGCCACATTTGTACGCCACCCCTGGTTCACCACCTAGGGCCGCCTGGAGTTCCCTGCCTAAATGGAGCCCGGTCCCGGCGATGCTATCGCCCTTGGCAGCCACGCCGGAGAAGGAAAAGCACCGCAAGCCGGATCCTAAACCACCCGGAGAAAGTCTGCAGGTGAGGGTTCCGCTCTCAAGACTCCACCCAGAGCAGAACATAACATCCGACAATTGGCCCTGAAGTTCAAGCGGCTGTTCGACGGGTCTTCTAAGAGCCCAGCCACGGCTCTAACGCAGGGGGAGGTCCAAGCTCCGCCAGTCACTCCACCCGAAGCCCTCATGTGCGTGTTGTCCCCAAGCCCGGCGACGCCTACCACCCCCTGGACGCCACGAGCTTTAGGCCCTTCAGCGGAGACCAGTACGAAAAAAAAAACGGAATTACCGCCAGAACTCCAGCCGGACTCACCTTCCGAAGTCCCTATGGAAGAGGCAATGTTGCCTCTGACCCCTGGGGGCCCCCCGGCTTCCGTCCTACGGGAACTACAACAACTCCACGTCCCGGAACCCGAAGTAGAAATGATGGATCTCCCTGAGGTAATACTCCCCTAGCCTGAGCCACCGGTCCCGGAGTTAGTACTTCCCGAGTCAGAACCCCAGGTCCCGGAGTTAGTCCTGCCCGAGTCGAAGCCCCAGGTCACCGAGCTAATGATCACCAACCCACAGCCCCAGGTCCCTCGAAGTCGCCGCCAGCGGCAAACGCGCCCACCGCGAAGGTTCAACCTAAAGTTACCCTCGGGAGAATTCGTTAGGATGCTAAAGTCTGTCTCCGAACAATTGGGACTAAGATAAGTAGCCCCATTCTTTAGAAAATACAAAAAAAATCGCCCGGCCTTCCATCATCAACACCTGGCGCCCCGTAGGTTGATACCGCACCCTCTACGCCTGTCCTGAACACGTCCCAGTTGTTTTCCGAGCCGTAGGGGGTAGCTCCATGAATATGACGTCCATCCACCGGATGTTTCCTCCATAGGAAGAGGCATGTGTGGCGTTAGCGTCGGCCGAAATTATTATTTCTACACAATTCAATGCGTTTTAACTTGGTCCCGATAAAACTTCGTCACATTCAGCTAGAAAACATCGCCAAGGCGCGAGAAGGAAGATAACGCGGCTTACCTATCGTTCTGCGCCAACATCGAGCGGACGTCTTTCGGCGCATCCCTTCCAAAATTCCAGCACTGATAAACAGTATGGATAATGTATAAATTAGTTTACGCTCGTTGCAAAGCTCACCTGATTCCTGCGACCAGTATTTCCTATTAAGCCTCCCTGAACCAGCTATTTCCTTAAGTCGTTTGTGGCTTCTTGACTAAGAACCTAAACCAGCTTTTATAAATCTCTTTCAACCTGTCATCCTCTGGATGTGATTGTGGCTTCCTGAGTACGGTCCTGTCGCCTTCTACAAACCCCCCCTGAACTAATTATTTCCTTAAGATCTTTGTGGCTGTTTGACTAAGAACCTGGCGATCTTAAATCGAAACCTCCCTGAAGACGCTTCCCACACTAGCCGCAAGAATCAATACGAAAGCTGTTCGTTTCATTAAAGAACTTAAACCGTCCATGGACGTTATTAGCGGAAATCAAACCGATCAGGCACGTAACATAAGGCCCCAGGATCAATTAAAGCCCCTTGTAAAAGTTCGAAGCTTCACTCATTTTTCCGGAAACAAATTACATGCTTACATGCAGTGCCCTCCAAAATTGTTATTGTGCTAGGGCCCGAAAGTTGTGCAAAAAACTTAAAGGAGATTCACTCATCTTTTAGAAAGTTGATATCCAGCTTCCAGTAACCCCTTAGAGTGCTCTTGTATTAAAGTAGAAGCTTTAAAGTCAAAATTAAACACGTAAACCTGTTTGGAGAATAACGTAACACCGGCAATTACGACAAGTAATTTTATTGACATTTCAAACGGTCCTGAGGCACTGCAGCATAAACCACGAGGCGGGCCTGCGCCCCACATCAAATTCACCCACAATACTCCCGAAATAAATCAGTTTTAAGCCCTTTTATTGTACGAATTGAAAAATAAACAAAGTTGACCTTGTTTCTTGTGTTTCTAGTTTCAACAGACAGGGGGCACCTCCGTCTACGTCGGGCTCGCTCGATTAGACGATACGGCCACGATCGAAGAAGTGAAGCAAGTTGCCTAACCCAGCAGGCGCTTAGGAGCCCGTTGTATACATTAAAATTAAGCTTTATTGTAAAATGCACCAAAATACATGAAATATTTTATCTATTATGTTAAAATGTAAATAGGTATACAGAATAAAATTTTTCCGTTATATGTACTTGATTATATGCTTGGGAGAGAATAAACTGAACCTTGGCATCTAAGCTGCCCGGTAATAAAAATATTATTAACAGTGGTAATTATCCATGCTCGAAAATAAGCAAATAATTAGTAAGTTCAGACGGTTATAGGCGTATTTTTTCAAAATCGACATTTCAAACCTTCTTTAGGTCTTGTTCTGTCATTGTCACTGTTTACTTTAGCCATAGAGAGGCCTTTGTAAAAGTCTTCCAGAATGCATTTTCTGGTATTCATACAGATATTTCTTTTATCTTATACTTTTAGAATATCTTTTTTGTTGTTGTAAGTCGTTTTTTAAGCACTTCCATAAATTCATGTTACTCTTTCTAGTATGTTTTAGGCCAGTTTGATTTTGTAGTTTAGGGTGTCTTCCTGTGACATTTTCCTTTTTGTTTTGTTTGTTTAAGCCTATTTAAGCATAGCTCTTTTATGTTGTGATATTTGTTGTCTTTTTTACCTAGCGTGGGTAACAGCCTTTTTGTGTCAGTCTGTTAGTCTTTGTAGTTCTTGCTTTATAGGTTTTGACTGAGTGATTTAGTGTGTGTGCAATTAATCTATTTACTTCAGTAATGTTGTCAGTTTCGGGTTGTTGCTCGCTGAATTCCTTTTCGCATTGTATTAATCAATGGAAATGTTTTTGCTGTTCGTCTCTTTGACAATTTGCATAGGTATGAGTGTATCATCTTATATAATCACAAGGTGTATGCTTGCCTTTAGCACACAGTTATCGTTATCTGTGCGAAATCGATTCAGTACCTCTACGTTTTTACCCATCTAGTTATGATTCTTTTCATTGGAGTACGCAATGTCTTTTTAAGGTTTGGTCCTTAAGATGCTGTTGGCATTATGAAGATATTCTTCTTCAAGTATATTTACCATCATTTAGCCCGCTGCGGTTTTTTCCTAATTTCTATTCACCCCGTAGCTTCCTGACAAGTATTAGATTCAATAGGAGGTGTTCTGGTTAACTAGAGCTATGGAAATAAAACGTTATTATTTATATCCCCATTGCATAAGCATTAGTCCCTCTTCTTTGAGAAGCTTTGGGCGTTAACGCCTCACGGTTGCCAAAGCTACATTGAAAATTGGCAGCAGTACATTTTTATGACCTCTTGAGTCACTGGAGATCGAATGTATGTTTTGTGGTTTAAAATCAGATATATCCAATCCTAAAAAAGACTAGAATCTGATACGCTTGTTATGATTACTGCTAGTACAAGGTGCTGGAAAAAATATTGGTATAGTCCTCAGCAATTCACCTGATATGCGTTTATCTCCATTCATTGTCTCTATGGTAATCTGGAAATCTGTACAGACGAGCGAAATTTTATCACATTATACTTAAAAATATTGAATATACATGCAGCATTAATTTATAAGAAGACTAATTTTAAAGATATAGGTACATACAGCAATAATACAGGTCCTCAATCTAAAATTGTAATAGTTATTTTTGATTTTGGGTGTTGGCACCTCAGATTGTCGTTTTAAATGCATTCATACGATTTTTTTAAATTAATTATTAGCAGCTCAACGGAATTTTGGGGAGTAGAGCCAACTTCACTGTGCAGTTTACAATAGCGACGCAAAATCAAAGCTTTGGATGGACCGGCATTTCCGCTCGGCCGTTGGGCGAGCTAAATCGTATTTTCGTGTTTTGGTTTCTTTTGGAATTTGTTTCCCATTTATTTTTTTCATCGAGCACTAGAAAGTTTTTCCAACTTTCTGAAGTGGTGGCGCAGCTAGTTCCACCGAGATGCGGTTTGTGCAAATTTAATTTTTCACTGCACGTGATTATGGACCGCTCTCCATTCCAGGTAGGTTTTATTCCTTTCAGTTTAAAATTGCTAATTAGGCGATTTACGTCTTGAACCGTTAGTCAATGCAAGAATCGCTAATCCCGTTTTGCTACATTCCTTGAGCCCGCATGCGAAATTTTCTCTAGAACATTTCATCTGTTACATACAGAGTTCCTTCGCGCTTGGCTCGCGCTCTCGATTCGTCCCATGGTCATTAGGGCATTAGCTTTATTTTACGTTTCTTAATAATTATGAGTTTTGGGTGAGATAGTACCAAAGGAAGTTTCGTTTTTAACGCTAAGGTAGCTAGCTAAAGGAATGTAAATATTACTTTGATAGTACATACTATATGTATTATTTCAAAGGATTATCGACAGATTTGCGTTATATTTCTCAAGTTAGAGATTAGTTTTTTTTTTACCAGCGAGCGCTTGACTGGTTGTACATCAGGTAGCATGTGTTTTTGCTGATCCATGCCTAGTTTTAGTAATTGTATTGCGGTTATAAACCTTGATACTATTTATAGCGCAATATACTCTTCAGCCAAATTCGATAACTTCTTCACTATTTAACTGTTTTATTGTGCCTAACGTAGCTCCTGCATAATTTATTAACTTACAATTATTACGCTCACTTTGTTATTTTCTCATATAATAGTTGAAATAATTAATTAGATTTGGTAATCTACATTTATTGCCTAAAAATACATTATTTTACCTATGCATAGGCAACCCTAATGACACCAGTCTTCATTCTGAATAAAGGAATAGTTCTGTACATCAGTTTGGCACATACATCTGCACTCTTATAGTTTTTCTTCTTTTTTTCGAATTTGGGAACATTATGATAACCTGAGATTGTGGACGCATTTGGCCAATTTTCATTCTTTTCCACCGTCAACTCTATCACGAGAAGTTGCTGCCCTGGGTACCTTTGCTTCGTTCAGCTTTGGATATAGCTGTCCTCATTACTTTGAGGGATATGTGAGGTAGGTAACCCTCTGGAGCGCCATGGGAACTTTTGTGTGTTGCTGCCAAGCATTCGCTACACTTCTTTGCGGTTTTGGTTGGGCCTCTGCTACGATCGAACTAGGCGTAAAGCTGTTCGTCACCAGTCGCAGGTTTGTTACTTCTCTTTTTCAGCGCGGTTGTGTACCTAGAAATTTGTATTTTTAGCTTTTAATTCTACGCCTTGGAATTGAGATTTCTATTCTACCCCATGGAAACGCCATGGAAATGAGCTTTTTATCCTACGCCAAGGAAATGAGTTTTATCACCTGGATTGGTTCTGTTCGTTTTCGTGCATTTTGGCCTAGATGTGCTGCCCCTGCATTCGCTGCATCGTAACATCTTGCGAGGCTCTTCTGCGGCCTGTGGCAAAGCCGTCCCCTTTGGCCAGCGCACCTGGACTTTTACATCTCTCCCAGCAGCCCCGTGTGAATCTGAGGGGTAGTAACGTTGTAGTTTATATTGTACGTTTTACTAGTATCGATTTATATGACCTTTGAATTGCCAAATTGTTATTTTGTGCATATCAACTTTTGGGTGTTTATTTGAACTTGAGATAGTGAATTAATTAGTTTACTTACTTGTGTGTACAGCAGCCCCGTGTAGTTTGCTTCGATTTGTGTGTCGGCAGCTTCTGCACGCACTTTTATTTGTGATTAACGTCGCGTATTGCATTAACCTCACTGTCAATTCAAGTTTACTTTTCTGAAGTGTCAAATTTAGCTGAACTTTGTGGTGGCTCAATTGCCGCCTACGGGTTTTTTATGGAAATTATTTAGCTTCCCGTTTTTGGATTTTGATAATATAGTTTAGGGTTTACAATGCTCGCAAGCAGTATTTAGAACGTCAGGGAAAACTTTATGACTTTCCTTTAGGAACTAGCAACCCCCTGTGAGATCTCATAATCTGCTGGAACCGCCCCGTCTAAATTTTGTGATCCGTAAACATATTTTATTAAGCCAACCTTCGGGGTTAAATGTTGGCATTGCACCTTTTGCTTGCGTTATTCACACCCTTGGATTTGCACTCCGTCTCACGGAAGTTAGTTAGTTATTTTAAAGCCTTCTTTGATTATGTTTGTAGGTTAATGTGGTCATGCCTCGTGTCGTGTCGATCCCCGCTTCACGGTGAACGTCACTGGTTAAATATTTAAGCATGGTTTTGCGCATATTTGATTTATTTAAGTTTCTAGGTGCTTTCGAGGTACCTCGCGCCTTTCAGACTGATTTAGTTGTTACGCCCTTCAGGCTGATCTAGTTGTTATGGCACCTTGCGTTGGTTTCGTAGGTCAATTGTGTTATGTACTTGTAACCTTTAGTTGTGTTATTATTATTGGTGATGATCTTGGTAACTTACTGTGATACATTTTTTATTGTTGATTGTGTTATTATTTATATTGGTGGAATATGTGTTTTGCGTGAATTTGTTGTTTGCTTTGCCGGACTATAGGACCAAATAGAGAATTTTACTAGCTATTGGTTTGATTGTTATTTTGACTTGTGTGATATGTCTCTGACCTTGGGGAGGTCCGACCCAAAGATTCGTCTACGTTGAGGACCTGGCGTCTTCTCCCATGGTTTTGGTGCAGCTTTGCTGGAACCCCGACCCTCGTGACTAGTTAGCCCATTAAGGCCGATATTTACCACTTGGCAAAATATCAAAACCCTTTATCCTTCCTCACACAATTCTCTGGGTCGTCTTGCATTTGGAAACCCAGTGTAACATTTTTCGTGCCTTTTTCTAAACGAATTTTAACAGTTAATTTTAGGTTCTTTTGTATTGATGAACCTGATTTACTCTATGAGTTTTTGATGTTATCTATTTATCATAATCTAATTGACAGTAACTACTCAGTTGCCTTTTCATTTCTTTTAATATGTAGTTTGGGTTTAACTGTTGATATCCCATTTAATTGGAATTTCCGCTGTTTTTTAGTCGCGTTTTGTGGGTGCTTAGCTAAATCTCTAGTGATTGATTATTATTTCTTTATTTTTTTATGGGCCACCGCAACCTCCTTTGTAGTACATTCTTCTAAGCTAGGGACCTTACACGATAAGTGAGTTGTGCCTAGGCTGTAAGTTAAGCTAGTTTTTTGTTGTGGTTGACGACTGGAGCCCTTCTGTATTTTGCTTCCTTTTATTTCATTGAATAACCTTCAGAACCACACCCTGATCCTTGCCCAGGAAAACAAACCGCCGAAAGGGTTTTAGCTAATACGGCCTTTTGCAGGGGGCGGCACAAAATTCTAGATACCGGAATTCTGTTTCGGTTTTGGACTTGCAATAGTAGTACTTTTACATAATTTGAAGGAACTAGTCAACTGAATATGTTGCGGTACACAAATTCTATTTCATATTTGTATTTTTTTGGGATTGTTCCTACTCCCATAAATTTATCATGATTTTCATTAGATGTACAAGAACACCGCATCAATATTTCACTTGGCAGTTTTGCAATTTCAAACCCGAAGAGCCACATCAAACAAAACCATTCTAATGGGGTCCATTGTTTGGTTGGCATATCAGAAATGTCTATATTTTACGAGTAAACAGTAATCTTTCGGCATCTTGTAGTCAATCTGGTTATTACAATTGCAGTACTTCATAAAAATGAGGGCTTACATTTTTTTACTTTTAAATGCGTACGGACGTTCACAGGCAAGTGACAATATTTTGAAATGTCAAGCGTATAATCAGAAGTAATACTATAAGTACTTCGATATTATCGGGTTATACGTCGATAACTTGTTGCACTATTCTGTCAAACTGACACGATTTGTTATTGTGCTAGAAGTTTGAGAGGCATAGCCTGTTCGAAGTACTTATTGTATTCGATTTAATTATTTTTTGAGTAAATTTTAGTATTAGGATCAAATAAATATTTTATTGGCAGCTCGATTTGTTTGTATTAACCTAGCTGAAAGTCATCTCCATAAAAACAACATCAAGTTGACAAAAGTTATGTATTGGGTCGCCTAGTGAAGTTACTCTAGTATAATCGATTATGTATAATCAGTTATAATATCACAAGAGCATCGAAAATAATCGATTATTTTCCGAGTAACAAGACGTAATCTGCGAAAAACCACGAGAGGGTAGCTCGAGTGGTATTTTAAGGATTACGTCGAGTTACGAGTGAAAAATAATCATTATTTTCGATTGCTCGAGTGGTATTCGTTACGATTATATAATGAATAGACCGATAATAATATTGGGGCTATTTATGTTGGTGGTACTGTAAGTCTATGTCAAATTCGACGTTATCAGGTTAGGTTTTGCTTCAGTTTGTGTCAAAACTGACGCAAAACTTAACCTGCTAACCTCAAATTTGCAATAGACAGTTATTACATCATGGCTCTAGATTATTATTATCCATTAGTTTTGCTTTGTTGGACCCACCGAAGCACCGAAGTGATTATACAACGTCGTCAAGAGTATATCCGTTTATCTATACCTTGTAACTAAGCAAAATTCTCAATTACTATAGGCCAAATTTATAATGAGTTGTATAATCACTTATAATACCATGAGTAGTCAAAGTTATGTCGACTATTTTTGTGGTGGTGTCACGAATGTCCATTGCGCTTTGGTACGATTAGGACGAGTGCGATAGCACGAGTCCTAATCCCAAGCGCAATGGACATGAGTATTGATACCACCGCAAAAATAATCTACTTAACTTTGACTAAGAATGGTATTCGAGGGACTATTTAATGAACCAAACTACTTTTTCAAATTAGTTTTCAGTAAATCCAGCAACAAACTATGCAATTTCTGTAGTAACAGAACACTAATACTGACTTTTTCTAATAAAAATCACATTTGTTTAAAATAGTCACTTGAATACCTTCTAGGAAGATATATCCACTGATATTTTTTTAATTGGTCAAGAAACGTCAGAATTCTGGATTTTCATTGGTCACTTTTTGACAGATGACAGGTGAGCTGAATAGTCGAAATTATACAAGATAACTTAACTAATCAGCGTACATACATCAAACAAGTAGAGAAACTCATGCCAAATGTTGAAACTTGTCTAGAGTGCCTGGGACAGTAACTCGGGGGTTATTTCTAAGCTCGACTACCAGATGGCAGAATAAAGTTCTACCAATCAGAGCCCAGTTACTGGATCTGCTACCAATCATATGTGATCATGGATATATTAGTACAGGATACGTTCACTACATGTAAACGTACGTCGGATCTTAAAATAACATATCACAGAGCACGGTACCTTCCCCCATTTCATTCTAACCTGTATCACTTTATTTCTCTCTCTCTTTAGACGTATTTCACACAATGTTTCGTACGCTTAATTTTGAAGTTCTGAAATGTAAACGTCAGATGTGTCATTCAGTTTCACAGTTTATTCTTCGAAAATTGAACTTTAGCAATGAGAATGTGCATAATTTGTTCTATTTCTTGTAATTCTTCAAGCAAAGACCTATCTTTTCACCGGTGTGTTAAGTAGATAGTTTGTTTAATTAAAACCTTCTTTAAAAAATTATTTCAGTTTTTTTTATTGATATTCATATCCCTCATAGCATTAGGAAAGGAATGAATATCAAAAAAGTTCCCTATCCAAGCTTCAAAAAGAATTGATTCCGTACAGTTTATCAAGGCACCTAACTTCTGAATGAATTATGATGTTTTGAAATGAAAACGTCAGAAGTGTCATTCAATTTCACAGTTTATTCTTCGAAAATTGAACTTGAGCAATGAGAACGTGCATAATTTGTTCTATTTCTTGTAATTCTTAAAGCGAATACCTATCTTTTCACTGGTGTGTTAAGTAGATAGTTTGTTTAATTAAAACCTTTAAAAAATTATTTCAGTTTTTTATCGATATTTATATCCCTCATAGCATTAGGAAAGGAATGAATATCAAAAAAGTTACCTATCCAAGCTTCAAAAAGAATTGATTCCCTACAGTTTTTTCAAGGCACCTAACTTCTGAATGAATTATGAACTGTAAAATTGAGGTTAATGTTTCCTTTTGCTTCTTCAGCTGCTCGTCCACAGTCTCATCATATTTTTCATCAAATTCGAATGTGGGAAATAACAGCAGTTCATGCAGATGTGTGGAGGTTGGAAAAAAATAATAACTGTTAATTACCACGCAACTGAGGTGCAAGCTCCAGCTAGCCATATAAAGTTGGTTGCGCGTTCTTGTCAAATGCGGTGCAGGAAGATGTGATTGATATCGAAGTTCTTAGTGATGAAAAGAATGATATTGAGGACTGTACATTATTAGAAGCAGAAGATTTATTCTCATATTCTTTAACATACGTGTAGAATTCTTGTCCATTTTCTTGAGAGTAGTACGCGATCTATTTGGTTCCCATATGTTTTCCCGGGTATCATCCAGGTGATTTTGTGTTCTTTTTTATGTATAAATTTCGTGTCATTGCAGCTAGGGTGCATAGTCTTGTTCTATTGTCATTCGTGGTTTCGTGAATGGTTTCTTTTCCTGCTACCTCTGTATTGTTCCCTTCCTTTCCAATCTTAGCATTGAAGTCTCCTATTATTAATAACATGTCGTTTCTAGGTACTTCTTCACATGTTGTCTCTACTTTACTATAGAAATTTAAAAAATTACCAACTTTAAATTTTGGCTTAGACCAAATCACGGGTGGCTCGAGTACCATACTCCATCAAACAAATCCTTGCAATGCACATAAAAATGAAAAATACTAGATGCTTACTAATTTTTTCTGAAAATGGGTCTTTTTTATAATGCACAATCAAATAAACAGGGCTATTTATTTAATAACCAGCTGTTTTGGGCTAAAATGCAGAATCCGAGGCCAATTACACTGCTAACTCTTTTCCTTATAATTTTGGTTATGGTTAGTAGAGAAACCTCATTAAATAATTATTAATATTAACAATAGCAAGGATATTGGCCTCGGATTCTGCATTTTCCCCGTTGTTGCATGTATCAAAGTTCTGCTTCCTTTTTATTTATTTATTTATAATATTAGACGGCTGAGCAGATAAAACATATCAATCGAAAACTAGAGCTAATAAGATATTTAAACTTAACTAAAAATTAAAATTGAAGGCACATAATAATGTAGTAAATAACAAGATCAAGAATTCTACTTGCAACACTTGCAAACTTGAAAATTTTACAGAATGAAATTATACAACTACAGCTATTAACTTAGCTTAAATTAACCACTCAATTTGTCCAAGGCGTTTACCAAAGGCGCACAGACAACTGACTCGGGAAGAGCGTTCCAATCTCTAAAAATTCTGTTGAATAAATAAAACTGTCGACACATTTTATTAAATCTTTCACGCACTAGCTTGAACTCGTGGCCACGCAACCGCACATTCACACTAGTCACGAACCCTTCAATGACTACAGTTTAGTAACCGTGGAGGATTTTATATGTTTCTATTAGGTCACCTCTTAAATGTCTTTCAGAAATCGATGATAGCTCCAATACCTGCAGCCTCTGTTCATATGGCAGTTTTAAAATAGTTGGCGATAACTTGGTGATACGTCACTGGGTGAGTTCAAGAGCATGAATGTCTTTAGCAAGGTAAGGCTTCCAAAAGCAGGCAGCATACTCCAAAATTGGCCGAATATAGGTTTTATAAATTTTCGCTAAAAGTTGAGGAGACGTTTTTAAAAGCGATCGAAACTAGGTAGGTGCTACTCCCATTTAAAATCCGACGACAAGGTGACCCCAAGATTTTTTTGTTGATAAACCGCCTGTATAAGCACATTGTACAGAAAATACATGTAGCTAGGGTGGTGGTATCCCATGTGCAACAAGCATTTTTGTTCGTTGAGCTCTAACAGCCACTTCAAACACCATTCTTGAAGTCACAAAAGGTCATTTTCTACCATTCTTCAAAATGGTGCATCTTGTAAAGGACAAACTCAGAGCAACGTAGTATTGACAAACTTCTTTTATCAGGATCATTAATTTCCTTTCAGCCAGCCTCTGACAAGTTAAAACGATTAGACATGGTGACCTAAAAAAGTTATCATTAAAAATGATGGTACATGAAAATTTAACTTGTTAGCGGACCTACCAGTTAAACTGTTGTTTACATGGTTTTGATTGCTATTATTATCCACCGTAAAACTCAAAGGCGTTAGCGTTGCACACCCTCTCATCGAGTGAGGTTATCAAGTGTTGACTGTTGAGGTTATGTTTTCTAATTTGTGTTTCTTTATACGATTACTTCTTTTCTACATTTGGTAGCATCTTGAGACCAAAGAGACTATCTCTGGCACCATGTAACACGAGTTAAATGTATTTTATCGGAATTTCTCTCAATGACGAGTCCAAGTACCTCTCTAAAGGATAGCGCTATACGTAATTCACGCACTGAGAGTGACAGAAATAGATGGTACGTCTTGTTCAACTATAGTAGCGGCACGCCGTATCTTGTACTTATATATCTATGTATGTGATAAAGTAGTGGCACCATCTGTTAGTACTATGGGAAAGTACCCCCCAGGAGCCGTTCAAGGTAATTCAAATCGGTATTTTGACATCAAAGGAACCGACAGTGAGTGTCACTACTTGTTTGATTTATGTACGCTGGTATAATCTTAATTGACATTTGCACAAGGTTACTACGACAAACGCTCCATATTATTGTAAGTAGCTAGAAGAATGGAGAATGAAGGCGCAAAACTTTTGATTTTGTTAATTGTTCTCAAGCTTGAAGAACTCTTGGCCGGTAATAAACAGATATTTTGAGGACCTCAACGAATCGGACTACAAAAATGTTTTTAGCGCCCTTGAGTCCGGTTAGAATAAGTGTGTTGAGTTCGTAGAAAAATATGTTTAGAAGTAATTGATTTTATCGTATTTTTTGCTATGTCACTCATACTTCTCGCAGCAAAGTTTTAAAGTAATATAATTACACGCTTAGACTATTAGAAAAGATTCACTGCTTTCGTTTAAATGTACTACTCAATGGATTTAAAAAAGTATATTCGTGCATATTAATCAGATATTCAAAAGAAGTATTTATTAGTACCACACAATGCTTGCTCACTTAGCCCATGCAAGTTAAACTACACTAATTCTAAGCACATAACAATTTCTGAATTTCGGTAAAGCTTTTGCCTTTAGTTTCGATTAAAAACGTTACGCTGAAAACTGCAGCTACGGCACAGCTCACAGAAAACCCCCAAAAACACCAAGCCATCCCCACTATTTGCGCGAGTGGCTGGAAAGTAAAGCACAATATAAAAGCTAAAGTCCAGGATAACGAAACGGTGAGGGTTGCAGCTGCTGACTTCATGTTAGCAGGAAAAATTTCCGCCATGACTGTCCAAACTAGTGGCCCAAAGCCAATAATGTAAAAAACCATGTACAGCACCAAACACACAACAGGTAGCCAATAATACTCTTCGAGATTATTACTGGAATTCTTTAAGAAAAAGTACAATCCTAATTTTGCCTCTGTCAGGCACATACCACAAGCGGATATGAACAGCATCCAACGCCGACCAAATCTGTCAACTAGGTTGGGAGTTAAGAAGCTCGACAGAAATTCCACAAAACCAATTGCCATTGCACAGATTTCTGGGGGCATCGAAGTCTTCGTTTCACGGAATATGGATTCAGTGTAAAACAGGACTGGAACTATTCCAGATAAGTTTTGGAATATCGTTAAGCTTATGGCTATGATCTGGGCCTTTCTTAGGGCTTTGGATTTGATGATGTCTGAAATCTTACCTTGGTTTACTTTGATGTCTTCGACTACCATTTGTATTAAGTCAAGTTCTTCATGTACTTCTCGACCTCCGGTTGATCGCAAACGTATTAAAGTTCTTAGAGCTGCATCCTTTCTATTAATCTGTGCCAGATAATATGGACTTTCTGGCATTATTAAAAGCATAAGGCTTGCTGCTATCACCGACATGCCAGCAGAAATTGCACAGAATCGGTATATGGTTATATATGGTTGCAAGGAAAAGGTGAATAATTGTCCACCAGTTTGAAAGATCATCATGGAGCAGCAAATATATCCTCGATTACAGTCTTCGGAAATTTCTCCATAGTATAACGGGATTATTGTAAGAACGCCGCTCACCCCAAATCCTCCCAACAGTCTGGCAATGTAGTACCAGTAAACCATTTTCGCATGCGCCATAATTAGAAAAGAGCTAATAAACGGAACTGCGCAGCTTACTAGCAAGCCTCTCTTCCTTCCCAACCTAGTAGCAGAAAATCCAGCTAGATAAGTTCCTACCATACCGCCTATAGCTATAAGGGATCCAATCCAAGACGCCTCTTCCTTCGTAATCGCTCTACCGAGGCGATTATACCGCCCCTCCATGAACAGTTTGGGCAGGGCGGGGGAAGTCCATGAAATCTGAATTCCTGCGCACAGTGCTAAGAGGTTTCCTGTAGATAAAGAATAACGTTGATTCTATTTTCAACTGCTGGGAATTTAACTTTACTGTTAAATTCAGCCTGACTGACCTGTACATACCGTCAAGTAAAGAAATCTTCTGTTTGCTGCAGTTGCTGTAATCGACGCCGCTGACGACATGAAAGACTGACGCGATGCAATCATTCTGCTGGTTTTTAGATTTTAATGTTAATGCTTACTCTTTCTTGTATTTTGTTGTATATGTATTATGATATACAACAACGATCTTATGACCACAGTGCTATACATTATAGCAATATAGATTATTTTATACTCACAAGAAGCGTCGTAGACAGGTTAAGAACTAGATATGCCATTTTTGACATGTACCACGGTACCACAGCAATATTGATTCATGTCGGGCATTGTGGGTCGGATAGGCATTTTAACTAATTTAAGAAGTCCCTATTTGATTTCCGGTTCTATTGAGGTTTTTAAAAATAAACTACGAATCCCCGACTTCAATATATCAAACAAATTGAGAATGATATGGCATTTATGACTTATGAAAAGCTTAAAAAAACAATCATCAACACCGTTTGAATGCTGCTACAAACCAGTCGAATGACTGAAACGACAGAAGAAGGGCTGGAACCCCTTGATATCGGAAAAGTTCCAGTATGGATTTGGTCATGTAACCATAGTAGTGGGCGTTTAGGGTGCCTAGTGCTTTATATCATTAGGTCTTGCCCGTAACAAACAACAACAGCAACACGAGTGATGGATTCTAAGTTCACATATAGACACAGTATATGGTCGACTGTATATAAATGTCTTAAAAAATTAACCCCATATTCATGATTGTCTTTATACTTAAATGAAATGCGATAATAAGGACAATAGTCCATAGGACAGTTAACAATAGATTGCTAAACAAACCCGAGAAGAGTACGCTCTATCACCAACTTAGGTTGTCGCCGATGTGGATTTTGATCAGTCTTTAAATGACTATCAGCATGAACTACTACCGATTTGGTTTACCACCAACTTGGACTACAGCCGATGTAGATTAAGATCCGACTGAAACTACCACCGAGTTGGTTTACTACTGACTTTTGAAGTTAATAACAAATATATGATGTCACCGAACTAAAATACCACCAACTTGGTGTACCTTCGACTTCGATTATCACCGATGTGGATTTGCATCCGACTAGAACTACTACCGACGTAAACTATCACCTATGTGAAGTACCACTGCGTGTTTACTTCCGATCGTTTCCGACAGTAGTTTCTACAACACATCTTACGTGAGCGACCGCAAACGTGCATTCTTTCCGACATTAATAATCTGTCACCAACTGCAGTATTTTTATGAAGTACTTGATGCCACTAGCCTCTGCAGAAATTCATACATCTTTAATAAATTATTTATACTGAAATAAAATGTCAGTTTTCTATTTTAACTCGTACATAAAATTAAATTCGTTCTCAATAATAACTTATGCGATATTGTTTGATTGGCGTATGGTGTATTTTGGCCAGGAGAGCCGGATTTGCGACAAAAAAATAGAAGCATCGACAACAATTATTTTACTGAAATTTTGTAAGTATCAGAAGGTTACATAGCGCCGGTGGCCACAAAATAACTAAATATATTGTAGTACCGTGTTCAACTTCTTTGCTTCACACCCCTGTATTCTGTATTTTCTGATCGACTCAAAATTTTGGTTGACAATACCACGCTCTGGAGCAATTATTTCCGTAGCTTTTAAATAATTATACTGCAAAACAGTAGCATACAGCGATAAAAAATACATGCAAAAATATAAAGAAAACTAGTCAAAATATAAATTATAATAAAAAAATGTGTATTAATCGAGTAAGCACACCATTTCTACCTTGCTCTATAGTGGGTAGGTGTATTCCAAGCATTATTAAAACTTGTGCGGTGCTAAATTGACAGTTTGTAAACTTAATTGACCTTCATAAACTCTTTGTTTCCTATGGCACTTCTTATTCATATAATAATGGATTTCGACTGTTTTGTAATTCTGGGCAACGTTTGTATTTATATGCTTTTTTATTGTTACTTAGATTTAACCCTGTGGTCCGTACACCAGTCAATTTCGCGTATGTAGAATTCTATATATATCTTTCAAACGTAGAAGGTTTACAGGTCAGCTTCCGGGCTGGGCACGAGTGCACACGTTTGTGCAAGACTTTTAGAGCATGTGCCTGCGGCAAAGTATATTTTTCCATACCACAAGTTGACCGAATATAAGCGATTGGCATTGCAGGCAACAGTTGCTGACTAGAATTGTTTGTGGTTACCATAAGCCAACGTTTGCATTGCCATAAAACGCCATTTTCTGCGTGTGGCAACACTGTACCATGGCATCAAGTAGCATTTGTGGTAAATTTCCAGCCGTTCCACCGTTCAAGGTTTTGATGACGCAATTTATGGGCGACTCTAATACGCAACTCAGAAATTTTCCGGGCCCAACTTACAAGTAAAATTGATACCGAAGGTGTAACCAGTGACGCGATAAATGTTTGGGCGTATTGTCCCGATCACACCGAGAATACAGTGTTGGTAGCATAACTAATGAGCCTGAGACCATACCTGATAGCTGGCCGACCCAATCGATGCTGCTACTGTTACAGTGCACTCCATAAGGCTCCACACTGTATTCTCAGTGTGCCCGGGGCAATATCTGCCTGCTAATCCCACTTACAAGGGTACCGCTGCGTGTGTGAATCATGTTGAATTTTTAGTCATACAATCATGTACAGGGTCGGCTTCAGACACACGGATTAGGACATTTTAACTTTTGCGCTTTTGAAGACAATTACTTTGACATTATTTTTAATATTGTTTTATATATGTCAGCCATACTTATATTGGCTGATAATAGAAGAGGACAACTGTGTAAATAAAAGTGTTGCTGAGTATCGTAGATACTAAAAACAACTAATCATATAGGAATTATGAACTGGAACACCTTTTTGTTGATACTGAAGGTTACTGCTTAGGTTTCACGGTAAATCATACAAATATTTCATACAATTATTTTGGAAAAATTCCAAATATAGTGAAAATATAGTCCCAGTATGCATGTTGCCATAACGTCTAACCAAATATGTCTACAAGCATATATGTAATACTCATATATTGCTAGCGCCTGTAAGTGGAGAGGTCACAGTGTAAGAGAGACAGAGAACCATCTCTTTCTACACACTTGGTGCATTGCGCGTCGTCCGTGAACACGTAAACGAAGATGTGCAGTTTGAATTCTCAAGCATGAGCACGAGACGCATAGTGCTCAGAAAAAGACGGACGTGCTATATATCGGCGCCGTTATGTTTTCGCCCGTTCACAGACCCTACTAGCAATATAGGAGTATTACATATATGTCTAGAAGCCATTTTTTGAAAACGTGATTCTCAAAACTAATCATTTTTTAATTTGTAGGAACTGAAGTTTCCCTTACTTGATCACGCGTAACTCGATCTGACGAATTTTCTGTAAAATGCGTAAATACAATGTCTTAATCTCTAGACATTTTAAACAAGAACTTGATTCTAAAAAATAAGACTGCAAATTTTGATTGATTTAACATTTCTTTTTAGCTCTTTTAGTTCTTGCGTAAAACTTACAGCTTTTGTGTAAAGATATAAAGAATCCCAAATAAGTTCGTGCGTTTTTTGATGGTAAAATATAAATATTTATTAAGAAACAATGATACACTATTATTCATCGAAGTAATTACCATCACACTCAGTGACCTTTTGCCAACGTGACACCAATTTTTGTATGCCGGTATTGTAGAACTCTATGGATTTTGAATAAAAAAATTGACGGACTGCATTTATTACATCAACTCGAGTTTTGAACTGCCTATGCCTCATATAGTTGTCAAGAGGCAAAAAAGGTGGTAATCACTTGGCGAAATGTCAGGAGAGTATGGAGGGTGTGGCAACGTTTCCCAGCCAAGTTCGGAAATTTTTTCCCGGGTCACTCTTGCGGTATGCGGTCTGGCGTTATCCTGTAAGAATTACACTTTCTTTCTATTGATCAGAAAAGGCTGTTTTTGGTTGAGTGCTGCTTGTACTCGCTGAAGCTGTTCACAATACAAGTTAGCAGTGATGGTTTGACCCGTTTCCAAAAACTCATAATGGACAATTCCGGTTGCTGTCCACCAAACACACAATAAAATCTTGTTTGAGTGCAAGGAAGCCTTGGGAGTGTGTGGTACGGAATCAGTAGACGACGACCAATGATAAAAACGCTTAGAATTTGATTACAATATCCACTTTTCGTCGCAGGTTAACAGCCGATAAAGAAAAGGGTCATTATCGTTGCGTGAAATTTTTGCCGAACAAATGGTAAGACGACTTAATTTGTTATCATTTGACAATTCATGTGGGACCCATTTGCTTAACTTCCACGTCTTTCCTAGCTGATGAAAGTGCACACAAATTGTTTCATCGTAAAAATATTCATGGCACTCTGCTGTATACAAAAACCGCACGAATTATTTGGTTACCTTATACAGTATGATGCATGGCATTTTTCTGAATAACTATGCCGTGGATTACAATGTATTATAGTTTCTTATACAAAATACATGAGTTTGACGAAAAAGCTAAGAGAGCTAAAAACGATTTTAAATAAATCAGGATTCTATTACATATTTTTGCATAATCAAGTTCTTGGCTGTTAGAAGTTCTAATATAACCACCCCATACAACAACACAGAGGCCATAAACACGCAGTGCAGTTGAATGGTGGAATGCTTTGAACTTGTATTTTTAATCTGTGTTTGGTTTCATACTGTGTTGCTATTATTATGTTTCCGTTTTGTTATTTTGCTGGTTTGCCTCATACAAAAAAAAATAGGTAACCCTAGTTAGCAGAGTTTTTGGAAAATGTGTGCAGCCATATTAATTAATGGTGAAATTATAAACAACGTGCTGTGAGCAGACGATACCATTGCCGTAATAGATAGCGAGAGTGACCTGCAAGATCTTCCGCAGAAAATAAATCTGACGAATTTTGCTTCAAAATAAATCCAAATGATACAAAAGTTATGGTACTAAAAAACAAATGCACTGGTTAATATGAGAATAAACAACACCATTAAACAGGCAATCAACTATAAATAATGCAGAACATGGGCACAACAACAGTGTTAAAATGAAAAATGTATTGGCTTGTTCTTATGTGAGTAACATTAGTTGCTGGCGGTTATATCTTTCTTATTCCATTGTATAGAGTCGAAAGTTAGAGGTATACCCCAAATCAACAAAAAGGTTAAAGGTTTTTAGATTTTGGTTATAGAGGCGCTTGCTAGGTATATCGTGGATGGATAACTCGAGTAATCAAGAAAGCAGTCCCCGGGGGAAAGGATAAAAACTTAGAATTTCAACGTAACGGGGTGTTTACATCTATTTCTCCCGGTTGCAATAGCCCTTCTTGTGTAGTTCAGAATACAGCGTTTGAGGTTACCTGATTAATTAGATAAAAACGAAAATTAGTTGTTTTAACTATTAACAATTAATACACATAATGGAATTCTAAACTTACACTGAAACTCATTATCAAAGAATTTATAATGAAAAATGTATAAAGGTTGTGTTCGAATAGCCTTTACTGGCGCGGACAGCACCTGGATACAACTAAGGAACACGTATGCACGGCGGGCGGGGTTTCAGTTAGGACAGCAATTGATGTCGTCAGTTTTTAGGAGTGTTGTTTCTCTGTAACTAAAGGCAAGAATTTCCATCGTCCGTTGCCATGAGGATATTTGTGTGTGCGATATTTCACAACTGCCTATCTGGGATCTTTTCACCACCTAAGTTGAGCTTGAAATTACGTTTCCTGGCCCCTCCTGAGGCAGGGACAGGGTCGAAAATTTGTCGCACACGCAGTGACTTTCGGCTACAAAACCTGAAGCGACTTGACGTTTCCTCACAGAGGGCTTTGTTGGCATTCACGATTCATTAGTCGATTCTCGCCGAAGTGTAAGTGCGCGTGTCAATTAATGATCAAACGCGCATAGCCACCATCTCCATTGGCAATAAGAGATCTAGAATTGGATTTGCAGGTTCTGGGAGATGGTTTGCTTTATCGGATGCAGCGGGTCTTAAAACCTGACCTCTCTTCTCCGGGGAAGGGGGGATTTTATACTGGAAAGAGGGCGTTCCTCTACCTGGTTGACATAAAAGTAAGACAAAGCGTAGGAAAGAGAGGTAGTTGCGTCGAGAGTGCGTTATACCAAGAGCTACGCAAAACTGATTTTTTTTTGGGACAAAGTGGCGGAATGAAAGTTAAAAATATACCTTTTTATTTCAATAAAATTTGCATTGAAACAAGCTTCACAGATTTATTTTTATTAGACCAACAAAAATCGACTATTTACCACATATCACTAGGGGGAAAAGATACACCGCTTACTGCAATTATCGATTTTAAGGAAAAATACTGGGTAAGGGGTGTGGATAGAATAGAATACCCTAGTATAAAAACATGTGATGCTGGTTCAATATGTCATTTATAGATTTATTTCGCACTGTAATTTCAAAAAATGAAGTAGCTATGATGCCACCGTTAGAAGAAGGTAAATTTCTTTGCATGTATTAACCATTAACACTCATTCTTTAGATGGTAAACATTTAATCAGTACGCGACTCGGTATTATATTCTTTCATATTTTATGTAGAGCAGATTAAATACATTTTATTAAATAAAGGGTTGCGAGCCGAGATGCTCGGCCGCCAACTGGAACACTATAAACGCAGATTTACGACAGGACATTAATTAGATAATTGACTAGAGCTCAAATCGGGGAAGAATACATCGGTTCGGTGCCTCAACCGGTAACAAAAAGGTGGCCGGCTTCACTCAGGGAAATGTAAGGGGGGGGGGTCCAATACGAGACTATTCAGGGTAACGGCGTATTAATAGAAAAGCAGATGTTGGATGCCACGGCAGTATAACTTTCGTAATAGGGGAAAAACACAGATGATCCTACTGAGAAAAGTGGAAGCAAATGGGCAGACTTTCTAATTTCAAACTTGGCAGTGCTTGGTCAACAGAACCACGAACAACAGCGTTAAGCTTACCTTGCTATAAAACTCCTTTGCAGCTGTCTAAACCCCTTTTACAAAAGAAAACATACACAAATTCGCATTCAAATGTCATAAACATCAAAGAGAAACACACAGCTAATTGAAAATGAACTATATTTAAAATATGCAAATAAGTATTTGCTTAGTAATTAAAGGTAACGAGGAGGGTCAGTAAGGGGGTGAGTTGTGTGACATTTAAACTAGCTAAACTTGACTCAAAAAACTATACAACATGACGGTAAACAATCAAAAGTGGCTCTAAGACGGTAATTACTTTAACAGCAACTACGTTAGGCTAAGGATAAACATAAAAACTGACGGTAAATGTTCAATTCAGCGTGCTGACCGCTGCAACAGTTCAAACGGTAAATTCCAAATTGACAGTAAGATTACTCAAATTGCCAACACTTCAATAAAACACTTCTTTCACTACAATCTATCCACTCTAAAACCATTACAAAGAGGCGGTACCTTAAGGAGTCTAGGTTGCTGCAACTCGATGCCCAATAAAGCTGTAGATGATCGTTTCCAAGCAACTGCGCCAAAGACGCTTGAAGAAATTGCGAAACAGCCCATAAGTGCTGTCAACGAAAGGGTCTGGGCTACGTGAAAACCATCAATTACAACACCCATAACTGCAACACCCCGGCGAAAGCCCAAAAGCCTTACGCCGGGGCGGAAGAACAGCAAAAAAACCACTTGTTGCCTGGTTAGAAGCCCGCGTTCAAATTCCTCAAGCAGTCCAAAACCACGCGACGCCGTTAGGAGGGGACGCGCATTTTCGCGCTCATACGGGATCATGCGATCCACACATATTTTAACGTCTGACTTCGGACTAAAGGAGTCGAGCTACAAACGTTCGCTCCCTCTCTTTCCTGCTCACACAGCTGACTTTTTTAGCGACGTATTTTGCGTCACAGGTGGGATTTTAAATTCAGAAACGAGAAAACACAACAAATTAGAACTAAAGTCGTAAAAACGGATAATGTCCTCACACAACTGTATGATATGGTATCATGTTGTGTGTAGGATGTGTTGCGTGTGGTCAGATTACTCGATCCGATAGACCAGTCTTTCGGGAAAAGCGCCGTTAATTCTATTCTAACTGCGAATGGTGAACGGGCCTCATATCGATCCAATCGACTGCGGAAAAATTCCACCTGCCCATGGATTCAAACCGAGGACTCGCTTACTGAAAGCCTGACCCTCATACAACTGCGCCAAGCGGTCAATCTCAAAGTAGTTATACTTAGAAACGGCATGTTTTATTACACAACTATGACGGTATAATGCAGATGCTACTCTTTGTAATTTTAAATCTATTCAGGGTACCATTATACATTTTATTTAATTCTAATCAATAATATTACTGTATATACTTACAACGAATTTATTTTACTTTCAAGCCTCAAGAACTTCCTCGCCCGGACTGTTTTCAAGGAAAACGATGTAACTCGAGGACTAATAAACCGATATTAGTTTTCTTTGTAAACCATTACATCTCTGAAACGTTCTGAATAGTGAAAAATTAAAAGTGAACTACTGCATATGGAAACCTAACTGTTTAGCTCGAACACCTGCTGTAGGATGTCTTCGTTGTTTTTAAAAGACAACTCTCAAGAATCACATTTCAACATATTTGATTCCCTGAATGTTGGCAGACTAGCTGGTTACGTACTGAAAAAATTAATCTATACCCGCCGCTAAAATATATATTGTACGAAAAATCTATAAATATAGTAATTATGAAAGCGCATACAAAAAAATATTTTAAGTTTGCATTTGCAGCTTCCTAAAATGTTAAAGCTGTTGAAGGTCGGTGAAAAAAACAATTTTCACGTCGAAAGCCACAAAAAATAAAAACTACACACTTTTGCTGAAGATTAAAACGTTGGGAAGGCGTGAAAAGAAAACAAAGTTTTTTGCCACTGACACGCCATACGCGATAAGATCGGCCGGCCGCGTAGAAAAATAATATTTTTACTGGGTAGCGGAATGTTGGCTACCCACGACCGCGATAGCTTTATATAAAGCAGAAGGGGCTGTTGAAAAATTACCCTTCTAATAATTTAGTTAGAGGGGCAATAACGGATGAATTTTACGAGCGTCTGCCGAAATTTTTCAGCGGCTTACAAAAGCAGCCTGAGTAACAGATTTGTCAAAAGCGGCCGTTTGCTGCATTGCGCTAACCGTTTGGAGAGATTATACCGAAGTACAAATACACGTTGTTGCAAACACTTCTGGAAAGTTTCGAAACTATTTGGCAGGTTTGATATCCAGATAACTAAGCGGAAAACCGTATAGGGCTAAAAATATTAGAGGGTCAATGCTTTATTCCCGTTTAACAAAATGTGTGCTACTATTGTTTAAAGCTATGTTGTTTACAGTTGACAGAATGATTTAGGTTCTGGTAGATACTAAACGCTATAGAAACTGCAAAAATAAAGTCGCTTTCAAATAATCAAGCTTTTATACAACATCCTTATATAGAGATTTTATATTCTGTAGTCGGAATAAGTTTCATTTATAATTTCTACTGCCAGTTCTGCCAGATGTGATTATTCATACTGGAAAATACAGAAGATAAAACAAAATTTTGACTTACTATTACACGAATATGAATGCGTTCTGTACTAACTATTTTAAAAAGCCATATTAGGGAGGTCGAGGAATCAGGTTCACTTTCTTCTTTAACACAAGCCATGCATTATCAGTCTTTACACTTGAGAACAATAACTTGAGATCCAAAACGAGAGGATCTACTATGCTCGCTCAAACATTGCCAAATTTACACTTGCTGGTGCCTGATTTTGAAAAAGAGAGAGAGAGAGAGAGAGAGAGAGAGATACTTTGAAGAAGATCGAATAGGTTTTTAACCCTATCTCTGGCACATGTTGATAGAACTGACTGTCTTTTTTTCCTTCGTCTGTGTGTCGTTCTTGATTCTTGTGTATATTGTTACATTAATAATTGCCGATGTCGAATCGGAACATGCACTCGTACTAGCTCAGTGGAAGGGCGTAGGTAACTTACCTTCAAAACTAAACAGTCGAAATTATAGGGGCGTCAAATGGTTTCAGGCCCATGTTCCCTGGTTCATTTGAGCGAACATACCATTAAATTTCTCAAGGTAACAATACAACATAGCAATGAAAACGCACAGTTCGATAAATCATATAATGTTTCAAATAGATAATGGATTAATAACAGGGGGAATAAAATCGATTTGTAATTACTGGCATTAACGGACAATAATACTATTACAAAATAAATATATCACATAGGTAGATATCACAATCTTAATCAATCAAAACCCGAACAGTGTGCATCAGAAAACGCAGCCTTTGCTGAGGACGTGTAAAAGCTAGTTTCCAAAATGAATTACTTTAAACTGTAAGTTGGCCAAAACAGGTAATTTAGTAACATCCCGAATACTGAATCAATAACACAACGGTACTGCGTTCTACATATAATGTGTTAAATTGGACCTCGCGAGTCCCCACACATTCAGATATCTGTATGTCTTAGTGGTATACCAAATAACCCGTTGGGGTAGCTTTCCCTACAGCGAACTTAATTACTAAGGCGATAGTTATGGAACAACCGTACTTTGGTTTACTATTCACTAAGCTAATTTATTAGCATGCATAGCTACGGTAATTATAACTGAGCTAACTCAGCTTGAAACTGACTTTCGTCAGTCACACATGAATTACAATTAACTACACCAGCGGAGAAGCCGCTTTAAGGTTTAAGGCATATATCAACTATTAAATTAAAATAACTAACGGCAAGGCCGTTAGGAATTCAATAGCATGTCAATTATTAGATCACAATAACAAAACAGCGGTTAAGTTCAAACCCCATGTAGCCCAAGATAAAGGTGGCTTCCTAGGGTCTGCTTGAAAATTGCAGGGGCCAGCGGGAATAAACGGAGACCAAACTACACATCACTCGGCACTGCTGTAGGCCTCTGCTTTATTAATTGGGCACCTTTAGCCCGTAACTTGGAGGCTAAGTATATATATATATATATATATATATATATATATATATATACCGTGTGTCCACAGGAGTACGCACCATAGAGATAAGAGAATGCTAATAGAATATAAATATCAACCAGCACTGTGACCACCCTCCCTTTTCTTGTACCATTTATAACAATATCAAATCTCATTGTCCACAGTAGTACGCACCATAGAGATAAGATAATGCTAATAGAATATAAATATCAACCAATGCTGTGTGCACCGTCCCTTTTCTTGTACCATTTATAACAATATCAAATCTCATTAAATCACACATATAAACTCTCAGAAGTGACATTTGTTTCATACAGGGGCGAGTCAGAAGCCAGAAAACAACGTTTTAGCGTGCCGGCGATCACAGCATTAGCCGATCTTTCTATTCTATTAGGTTATCCTTATGGTGCGTCCTCCTGTGGACACACGGTATATATATACAGTGTGACCAGTAAAGTCCGCATCATATGGGATTTTTTTTATTAATAGCTTTTTTCGAAATTTGACTTTGGCATCAATATTTGTGCTTCGATCGAGATGAAAATTAACCAAAAAAATAGTAGTCACGTCATTCGCATTATCTGTCAAATTTAATTTTTTTTTCAAAAAAAATTCAAAAGTGGGGTTATTTCTCAAAATATCGAAAAAAGTTATTAGAAAAAGTTTTTCTAAATGCAATTTTTAGCCCATATGCAAAATTTCAGCTGTATAAGATAATTTAGATTTTTTGCCCTTTTTTTTAAATTGCACCACTGTTGCAAAGTAAGACTCAACACAACCTACATAAAACTTCTTAGTTTTGACAATGCTTTATTTCACACACATTTTCTTTAAAGTAGTGCCATATTAAATGTGTGTTTTTCTACAAAATCCAAATAAGGCTATTAAAATTTGGTCACATGTGATGCAAAGTTTATTTGTTTTTGACCCTGTATAATGTAACTCCATAAAATAACTATTTTTGAAAACGCAGTTTGTGTCTAAAAGTAATACACGTTATTTTATGAAGTTACATTATACAGGGTCAAAAACAAATAAACTTTGCATCACATGTGACCAAATTTTAATAGCCCTATTTGGATTTTGTAGAAAAACACACATTTAATATGGCACTACTGTAAAGAAAATGTGTGTGAAATAAAGCATTGTCAAAACTAAGAAGTTTTATGTAGGTTGCGTTGAGTCTTACTTTGCAACAGTGGTGCAATTTAAAAAAAAAGGGCAAAAAATCTAAATTATCTTATACAGCTGAAATTTTGCATATGGGCTAAAAATTGCATTTAGAAAAACTTTTTCTAATAACTTTTTTCGATATTTTAAAAAATAACCCCACTTTTGAATTTTTTTTGAAAAAAAATTAAATTTGACAGATAATGCGAATGACGTGACTACTATTTTTTTGGTTAGTTTTCATCTCGATCGAAGCACAAATTGATGCCAAAGTCAAATTTCGAAAAAAGCTGTTAATAAAAAAAAATCCCATATGATGCGGACTTTACTGGTCACACTGTATATATATATATATATGGTCCAGCAACTGGTAGGTCCTATTTTCCAAGACCTGTCCTAAGGATAAAAAGTAATGGTTTGAAACAAATTTGAGATGAATATCAACTTTATTATGTGCAATTTTAGTTCCTAAGAATTACTTCATTTAAATGGCCTCCCTGAGCCTCGATGCAGTACTGCAATCTTTGTCTGACACTCTAACGTTTTGCATCACTCTTCTCAGCAATTCTGGTCCAATACTCTTTATTTCTTCTGAAATACTCATTTTAAGGCCTTGCTTTGTTTGAGGACCCTTCTCGTAGACCTTTTGCTTCAGATATTCCTACAAAAAAAATTAGGAGCCGACAAATCAGGGAAATTGGACAGCCATGTTATGTTACCAAACCCCAAAATCCACTGTGTTCACAACTGATTGACTTCGTATAAAGCTTTTAACTACGTATACGGGTTGGTTAATTGGAAAATTATCCATGACCTATTAAACTGCATAAATTAACGCACAAAAATCTGAGAATAGAAATGCCAATAACAAAATAATGTTTTCGTAACAGCCTACTAAAAATAGGTCAACCAGTTGCTGGACCCGTTATATACACCAAATTATTTTTGCATGGTTGTGGGTGGAAAATGTTGTTACGGTATTAAATGCTCAGATCGACATAGACCAAGAGCACTGTCAAAAATCGGGTACAAACTACAGGGTTCGCCGGTTTTCCCTAGAAAACACAGATCTTAAAGTGCTGGAGCAGATTTTGTTGCTCCGGTTACGCGCGCTTAACTCAGTCGGGAAGGCGTGGTTCGAAGACTTAAATGAAAAACCGACGGGGTACTTACCCTAAGCTTGCTTAAAAGAATTGCCAAAAGGACGCCACTTGCTTTTAAAAAGGGGTTGCTTACGTGAATAAAGCAAGAACTTCACGAAGCTATGAGGAGGTCCTCGCCTCGCTGTCCAAGCATCCACCGAGTCTTCAGATAGAACACCAAGAGTGGCCATAAACAAATGACTTACCTTAAGGCCCACCCTTGCTAAATAGTAACAAAAAGCACACTAATACTGGCCCAAATTCTGGGGGCTTGCTTGCTCATAAGACATGCTTTAGCTTTACAACTGCAGTTACAACTGGCCTTTGCCCAAACTAAATTACTTAGGAACCCAGAAGGGGTTCAGAACTTGACAAATAAACCGACTGACTTTAACAGATTTATTATAGAATGAGTTAAATTTACAAACAAGTTTACACTGAACTAATCGCCCAGAGGCGAGTTTAAATTTAATAAAAAAGAAAAGCACACCCTATATGAACATAAAAGGGTACCCAAGCAAAGTTACCTTAATGTCTAACGATGTTATTACAAAATACAAGACAAGATATCCAGGGTCAAGCCCCTGATGTCAACAAGCAAATCAAATTCTAAAATTCGGCGAGCGTACGCAACGTTTTGATCACTGGAGTTGCACAGTAAAAATTACAAACGCCACTTATCTCGGCACACAAGATATATCGCACATACAATAAATACCTGGAGCTGTAAGCATGTTGGGGGTAGCGATGACGTCCTCGGCGGAAGCTTGGCAAGGCGTTGCGGAGGTACAGAAAGGGCTGGAGCCGGGCCTGATGGTTGCTTAGCGATCGAGTTGGTTTATTCCAGGCTTCGGAATGGCACGACGCAATCGGACTTTGCAAATAATGCAACCAGGGCACTACAATAATTAACACGCGGTGGGCCTCGATAAACTCAGCGTCGGCAATTCAAAGATGCAGTACGCAAAAGGTTTTTCCCCACAAAGGTACGGGAAACCGTTAATCATAAGCTTACAGAGATCGTCTCGAATTGGATCTGCAAATGGTGCACGATCTTCCCCCGGGAAGTACATCAACTTAAGAAGACGACTCAGCTATATGCCAACACTAAAATATCGATAACTTAATCGCCCACCGCGCGCGCAAAAACACCCAACAAGGGTAAAATAATCGTTCAAAGGTCTAGGCTCAACTGCCTTAAAAATCCCAATCGCGCGGTGACTACCGAATTCGTTCACCCCGCGCCGCCGTGAAGTTATCCTTCTCTTGCAGCCGTTAAGAAAAATCTTCCCTTTCAAGATTGCATTAACGCTCAAAGAATTTGCGAACCGAAGCAGCTTACTGTGTATTGAAGAAAAGCGAGAGGGGTCTGGAACATTCCAAAGGATTTCTTGCAGTCGTAATGACTTCCACGGTGTTGAATTACGAGGCCAGTCTTTACGAACTTCGGGCGTTGGAGTCAATAACAGGAAGTGTCCAAGGGCAGCATATGGGCTATTGCCAAAACAAATGTAATCCCAGAGCCTAATTTCTTTGTGCGTGAAACAAGGAAGGGTTGTTCAAAATTGATTAGATGCACACGGATTTGAAGAATTTGCAATTACAACGACGCCGAGCAGTCGCGAAATATGACGCAATTAGTATATGAAACGGAAACGTTCATCAAGAAAAGAATTACAATATCTATGTTTGTTTTTAGGTTCTGAGTTTAACTGTACTATCAATATCTCGGGTAACCCCAAGATTGTAAAACGAAAAAAGCGACTCGGACGCGACATGAATTGTTTACAAGAAATTTTCACGCATCACGGAGCTCTAGCATAAGCCCAAGTGAAACTGAATTACGACGCCGCGTGAACAGGGCCGGTCTTAAAGCAGGGCCGGCTTGTGAAAGAAATTAACTCGACCAAGATTTTCAGATTAGCTGGAAATGCAATGCTCTTACAATGTGGCCAAATCGATTATGCTACATACGCCTGATCCAGCGGTTAATTTCTACAATGGCTTAATCCAATTCTGCCATGTTCACAGAGCTCGATGAACCAAGATTTTTGTACCGGCAAATCGAACAGTGTTGTACCTTTGTGACATATTTTAAAAAGCGGAAGTGACGCCAAACTGTATCGCCATCTAGCTACAATTAATACCCTCGGCCTAAATAATTGCAGATTGCATAGAAAACTGTATTTAAGCAGAACACTGCAGGTTCGCTGGAATCTACATTCGACGTGCAGTAGAATCAGTTGCCTAACCGCTGGGCATTTCTTTCTCCGTGAAAATTCTGAATTCTACTAAATCGACAATAAATTGGTCTCAACTCCCCCCTCTTCTTAAAGAGGTTTGACCCTCAAACAGCCAAACTACAACAATAAAAACTACGAAAACCCGCACCCCAACACAACAACTACCGATGTGGACAGATGTGACACCAAGAGGATCCCGAAGGCAGAACGACCCACATGACGGGGATCGAGTCTACTCGTCGCTGCTAGATGGAAAGTGCTGTGAGTAGACCCGTGACAACCCATGGCGGAGCAGTCCCAGATCCAAGAACCCCCAACATCATCCCTTGACCAAACCAGGTACCCGCCTCTTAAATACTTCCAGCAAAAAAACCCAAAGGTGAAAGATACCCCGGCAGTTATGCTACTGCTATACCGAAATAAGACTACAAAAACAAACTAGGAGAACGATCAGGGTTCGTCTTTTGACAATCGTTGGAAGGTAACCCCGGGAAAAGAGAATCTGAAGAAGATCAGTGAAGCGACTGGCAGAGCCACATTTATTCCTCTCACCAATCATACTGGTTGAGGGTCCCTCCCACACCGCGTACGGAGGGGACAATGGTCTCTACAACCTTTACCTCATGCATTTCGAAGACTCCATTCACGCTCAAGTCACAAACATATCAGATCACAGAAAAAGTTAGAAAACAGGAAAAGAACTCATGGACCCACCACATTCATACCAAAGATCATATACTCTAAACGAAAAGGAAAATGGATAGGTAAATTCGGAAGGAAAGAAGGCGAAGAATGAAGAACATTCACCAGAAAAAAAACAATAACTCCGCTCTATCGGACACTCGCTCGTACGGACTAAAAAATAACGGTCACCAGAAGAATCTGTGGACGATAACTACGCTTTAAAGGAAAATAGGCCTAACACTGAGCAACTAACTACTTACGAACGTTCACCTAAATCCAACAAGGACTAGTGCCAAGCAATCCAAAATCCCTCAAATGACGTATACGGTACATAACCAAAATAAATATTGTAAGACACAAGGTGCTAACCAAGCGACACCCAAACTCAAAATTCACATTTGCAAGCATTCAGCTACCTCAATGCTAAATGAACGGGGAGAACAAGATGATAACGCTCCCTATTGTTACCTTCCCTACGTGTCCAACCAACCACCCGATACTCTAAAATGGGGAGAACAAGATGATAATGGTCCCTATCGTTACCTTCCCTATGTGCCCAACCAACCACGCTAAACACGTTCACTCTAAATCCTCCTCTTGATGGACCTTTAAATCCTGTATATGCCACGAACCTAAACTCCGACCAGTCTCAAAATTTTCTAGCTCGTACACATTCAGCGATACTTTTTGCCTAACACGGCATTTGATATACTTGGGATTCAACTTTGCAGCTACGTAATCAGTCTTATTCGAGAGGGTATAATTTCTCTTCCAAACGGTCTGACCTAACTCTAGACTAACTGATCGACGACCCACATTATAACGGTGAGTGCGGTACGGAAAGCCTTAGCGAGACGTGCCTTAACAGTAGTATAGATACTCCTCAAACCCTTAAGATGTTCGTTAAGATCGGTCCGATCGTGGAAATCAAGAGGTTGGTTGCCCTGTTCCTGAAGTCGATGCATCTTCCCAGACAAACACTGTTCTCTATCAAAATTCAAATATGCTGGGGAATAACTTGTAACCTCATGTACCGCTGAACGCAATGCATAACCCAATTGTGGCAACTTGTGTGTTTCACCTTTGTGACATGTTTTTGAAAGCGGAAGTGACGTCAAACTGTATCGCCATCTAGCGACAATTAATGCCCTCGGCGGTAAAGAATTGCAGATTGCATAGGAAACTGTATTTAAGCAGAACATTGCAGGCGCTGGGATCTACATACGACATGCAGTAGAATCAGTTGCCTAACCGCTGGGTGTTTATTTCTCCGTGAAAATACTGAATTTTACTAAATCGGCAATAGATTGGTCTCAATATAATAACTCTTGCCGAGGTAAACAACGTCAACGAAGTTAGTATGGATAATGCACTACTCCTGACTTGTTCAAGCTTCAATTAAGCAATGTATAAATTAGGGTTCCATAACTACCACACGTTTATTAAAAAAAGTCCATAAGGGGTGGCTGTTGAAATTCAAGTGTATGCATAATATGTTGGTGGCACTGCAAGTCTATGTCAAATTCGTGGGTAGCAGGTTACTAGTCAGTCTGTTAACTGGCGGAAAACCTAACCTAATAACCTCCAATTTGACATAGATTTACAGTGCCACCAACATATTGATATGTTTGAATTTCCATCGTAATTACTTTAATCTCACAACGTTAAGCTAAGTACAGACATTAAAACTTAATAAATGCTCAAATTGACTTGATAACAGCCCCAACAGCTTAAACGCTTAATTTTAAGTTATCGACGGCACTGAGTAACATGCTAACACTTCAAAAATAATTTTTTACTGCTCAATGTGCACTTTTTAAAATTACTACAAAAGACAGCAGTATCTTTGAGGGGTTCGACTAGCTACGGCGATGATGTCCAACGGAGCTGCAAATCGAAGGCCAAGGCTTCCGCCGCCGGAACAAAATTTTCACACAAAACATGTTCTTGCACGTAGCATCTATTTGTGACTAAATTTCAACTTTGTCACATTTCTTTCATCTTTTACCCATAGTTTAAAAAAAAATAAATGCAGGTTAAGTTAACTCCACTAGGCAGCAACACCATCGCACAAACCACGTCAAAATCGTTAATACTACGGTACATTTTGTACAGGCGCCAGGGAAATCGTTAATAGGGCTTTACGTGCAATTCTTGGTACCAGAATTTTGGGTTAATGGGTGGGTGGGGGGCTGTGCTCTGAGTCTAACTTTAAGTTTTCGGATCGATCCGAGAAATTGTTTTTCCGCAATATCGGAAGAAGTGTTGAAAACGGTTTTTAGCAATTTCTTGTTTCCTGTTGCTCTGATGCTGAAATTGCATCAATACAAGTTTGTAGTTTATGAAATTCCTCACAACTTTTGGAAATACCTTTTTCTCGTGCGCTCAACAATTCAAAGTTGTTACCCCATGAAGCCAAGAAATTAACGGTTGAAATGGGTTTTACGTAAATAAATCGCTTTCAGTTAATCCTACGATAAAAAATACTCTTATATTTTTTGTAGAACAACTAATTTGCATAACATTTGTGTATGAGTATTTTTCCATTTGAACAATTATTTACCGTTCTACAGCGCCGCAAATGTCGCAAGTCACGTAAACCGTACATTTAATGTGCACTTTCGAACGGCCCTGTCCCTTTGAGGTACAGTTTGTAGCGCGTCTTTTTATGTGGTTTCCCCGATATGCCTACTCCACGAAGTGTATTTCTAACAGTCTCACACTTCCCATGGTCTTTTTGATGGACCGGGTTCTGCATCGTGGATCCCACTCATTGCAGAATCGTTGATTTTATCGCCCTTGTCAAGTTGTGTTTCCTTTGAAAAGAACTCGGAAAGAGAAAATATGTCGCCGTGGTAATTGATGTGATATTCGTCAACATCTGTAGTAAGCATTCTGGAGAATTCCTGCACGTTCTCACAGGATTCTCCGGCGGGAAGCAAATGACGGTGCACTTTAAACCCGCTTTGCGACAGCCATAGGCCTTTCCACATTTGGTCTTGCACCCGAATGAAATTAATTTTTTCTTCAAACGGCAGTAAAATATGACATTATACTGCTGGATTGATGATGCTAAACTGTCACTTTATTGCCAAGCGGCAGATAATATTATCTGCCGCTGACGAGCGGCAGATAAAGTTATTATCTGCCGCTGACGACTTTATCTGCCGCTCGTCAGCGGCAGATAAAGTTATTATCTGCCGCTGGCAACTTTATCTGCCGCTCGTCAGCGGCAGGTAATATTATCTGCCGCTGACGAGATCAAGTAATTTTTTTCGAATTTTGTTCAAAAAGTTGTAAATAATTTGTTATAAAAACGTTTTAAGAAAAAATACTATATGTTATTCGGAGCAAAAGTATCTTTATGTGGCTCGGCTGTACTTATCTGCCTCGCAAGCTCGGCAGATAACCCGTCCAACCTCGCCACATAAAACATAACTTTTGCTCCTAATAACATAATATACTATTATTATTGCAAGAGGCGCGGGAGCCTCAGTGCTAGACACCTGTGTAAACGGACGGTCACTTTTCTTTCAGCCCCATCTTCCCGCGGGTAGTGTCACTAAACTTAAACAAAATAAAAATTTATATTCAAAATGAACGATTCACGACTCACCATGTGAAGAACAATCAACTCGGTTATTCTGTTATTTGATTCATTTTTTGAATCTAGACTGTAATGTGTTTTCCTTTGCGAGCCCGGAAAACTGAATACGAAGAAACAGCATTACTCTACATCATGCGTGAAACACGGCGATGCTGTATCAAAGCATATCTTGTTCTTGCATGCATTTTCTGGTTGTGACACAACATCGGCTGCTTACGGTATAGGCAAAGTGAAATTTCTTAAAACCCTAGAAAAGACACCTACCCTGGAATCTGCAGCGAATCACTTTGTACAGAAAGATGTAGACGCGAATATCATCGCATTAGCGGGAGAGCAATTTTTATTGCGTTGTACGGTGGAGACATCCATAAAGACAAGTCAATCAACTTGCTGCGATACAAACACTTCACAAAATCCCTTGTGAAGTCAACGTTTAATCTGGCATCCCTGCCACCTACAAAAGACACGGCCAGGATGCACGCATTCCGGACATACCATCAAGTTCAATCCTGGCTTGGAAATGACACTCTACCCGCGGAAAGATGGGGCTGAAAGAAACGTGGCCGTACGTTTACACCGGTGCCTAGCACTGAGCCTCCCGCGCCTACTGCAATAATTAAATTAATTTCATGCGGGTGTAAGACCAAATGTGGAAAGGCTTGTGGCTGCCGCAAAGCGGGTTTAAAGTGCACCGCCATTTGCTCCATATGCGCCGAGGAATCCTGTGAGAAAGTGCAAGAAATCTCCAGAATGCTTGCTACAGATGAAGACAAATACCACACCAGCTACGACGATGACATATTTTCTCTTCCCGAGTTTGTTTCAAGGGAAACACAACTTAACAAGGGCGACAAAATCGACGATTCTGCAATGATTGGAATTGACGATGCAGAACCCGGCCCATCAAAAAGACCAAGGGAAGTGTAGAAATACACTTCGTGGAGTAGGCCTATAGGGGAGACCACGTAAAAAAACGCGCCACAAGCTGTACCTCAAAGCTGATGTGGAAAACAGTTGGTGCGACACACTCGAAGGAACAGGGCCGTTCGAAAGTGCACACTAAATGTACGGTTTACGTGACTTGCGACATTTGCGGCGCTGTAGAACGGTAAATAATTGTTCAAATGGAAAAATACTCATACACAAATTTTAGGAAAATTAGTTGTTCTACAAAAAATATAAGAGTATTTTTTATCGTAGAATTAACTGAAAGCGATATATTTACATAAAACCCATTACAATCCTTAATTTCTTGGCTTTATGGGGTAACAACTTTTAAATTGTTGAGCGCACGAGAAAAAGGCATTTCCAAAAGTTGTGAGGAATTTCATAAACTACAAACTTGTACTGATGCAATTCCAGTGCCAGAGCAACAGAAAACGAGAAATTGCTGAAAAACCGTTTTCAACACTTCTTCCGATATTGCGGAAAAACAATTTCTCCGATCGATCCGAAAACTTAAAATTAGACTCAGAGCACAGCCCCCCACCCACCCATTAACTCAAAATGCTGGTACCAAGAATTGCATGTAAACATTCCCTGGCGCCTGTACTAATTAATACACCGTAAAAAGGGCAGCTTTTAGAAACTGAAGTAGCTAACTAATTATTACAGCATCGATAGTTTATATATATCCTACGTGACAAAATTACCAATTTTGACAATTTTCTGTCTGGTTTATTTATCCGAACCAAATGGCACTTGTCGAGAATGTAGGTATATGTACGGCCCATGAGAAATAAAAAAATTACTAAAATTTCACCTGATGATGAAAAATTTCAAAATACAGGGTGATTCGGGAGGAAGTGGCAATATTTTGAAGACATATCGAGGAAGTCAACATAAGCAAAATAAACTCATATGGTCAAGTCCGATTTTCATTTGTTTCGGAGATATTTTGATTAATTGTATAATTTAAAAAGCAAACAAAAATTTATTACAAAATGAATTACAAAAATAAACAAAATAGCATTAATTTACGACAAATTTTCGAAAACGCTACCGCCCACTTCGATACACTTATTTGCGCGTTTATAGAATGCACTTGTAGCGAGTTTCAATAAACGATTGTTCGCTCTAATGATAGCTGCTGTATTAAGAATACGATCTAGTAACGCTTCTCTCGTTTCAACTTTAGTAGCATAAACTAACGACTTCATCCATCCCCAAAGGCAATAATCGAGGGGAGTGAGATCCGGTGATCTCGGTGGCCAAGGATGCGGACCGCCTCTGCCAATCCAACGATCGCCGAATAGTATTCTGAAAATTTTGTACATTATTAGAATAGTGAGGAGGCGCTCCATCATGTTGGAAGATAATTCGTTGTCGAATATTTAAAGGTGCTCCGTCCAATATTTCTTCTAAATGGTCTTCTAAAAAACGTAAATATCCTTGTCCAGTAAGGCGCGCATCTAATACGAAAGGACCGAATAATTGATCATTTAGAATACCGCACCAAACGTTAATGCTAACTCGATGTTGGAAATTGTGTTCTATCGTAGCATGGGGATTTTCGTCCGACCATCGATGATTATTGTGGCAATTGTTAATTCCATCTCGCGTAAATTGAGCTTCATCCGACCACAAAATGTCTTTACACAATCTTCTGTTTTCCCGAATCCAACGACAAAATTGTAGCCTTAAAGGATAATCGCCTTCGTGGAGATTTTGTACTTTTTGCAAATGATAAGCGTTCAAACCCTGTTGTTTAAGTGTTTTCCAAGCCATTGTTTGTGGTATTTCAAATTGGATTGCGATGCGTCTTGTACTTATCTCTGGATTTTCGTCTACCACATCCAGAATATCTTCTTCAAGTCCAACAGCGATTCCGTGTTCTCTTTCAGAAACAATACTTGCACTTGGAAATGTCCCAGTTTCGCCGGCATGTGTAAAAGCAGTTTGAAATACTCGCTTATTAGGAATTCTTCGATTCAGAAAATGACCTCGATACTCCTCCACTGCACGTACATTACTACCATTACAGAACCCATAAACAAATATCATATCGGCATATTCTTTATGACTAAATTTGTGGGGCATTTTTACAACTTCATAAAACTAATGTTGAACAACTGTCACTTTGAGATTTGACATTTTAAGAAAAAGTCGCTTATCCCTGAAACAAATGAAAATCGGACTTAAACATATGAGCTTATTTTGCTTAGTTTGGCTTCCTCGACATGTCCTCAAAATATTGCCACTTCCTCCCGAATCACCCTGTATAATATACTAAAACTACCGTCTTCTTTCATTTTTAACGCGCAAGTGTAAACTTGATTGACACCTTCGTGGCGATATACACTAAATCATCGCTCAACTACAGAATATAACTGTATTGCCGGCTTTTAAATTAACGCATGCATTCAAAATTCGGTTAATTTGAAATCTTACAATATCATTGATCGAGCTGAATTAAATAGATAATTAAAAAAAAATAACATGCACAGTTATGTATTGCTCTTTACTTGTACGATTATTTATAACATATTTTTCCTTTCAGTACTTTGTTTTCAGAAAAAATAGTTTTTACTTTTATGTTTAATTTTTTTTTCAATGTATCATTTTAAAGGTAGTTCACCGTCATAATTGTACGCCAAATTTCTATCGCATGTATTTTGTCATCTCAGTAGTATAGCTTCACCAAACTTTGAAGATTACTGGTCCACCAGCCTAAAATGTCGAAGGTCTATGACTAAGTTATACTTAAACGCCTTCATATTAAACCTATCTATCTAAACTATTTCTTTCTGAAACAGTGGAAAAACATGCTGAATGGAAATGTAGAACTAAAATTTGATAACTTAAGACATTAGGATAGAAACACGCACGTACAAAAATTATTGACTTGTAGTAACTTGCCGCAACAGTTGTTTTGGTTCTTTCTTCGAAGATTTAAGTATGTTTATTTCCTTGATCCCAATTTGAGCTCTGCTGACATGTTGATACCAGGGAACTTATAAAACACAACAACAAATATCTCATCATTTAGCTTTCAACTCCGAGTTAAACAGTTTACTTGTTTTTATAAACAGTTGACCTAAATAGCGGTTTGTACCGAAAGTTTGATGACTAAATCCATTGACCTAGTTTTAAATTATAACAATTATTTCCTTGTGCGAGTTACATCGATAAATCAAACCTGCTCTAAAAACCTCTATTATAAGGAAGCCTAGTGCGTCAAACAACCTATTGTGTTCCAGGAAACGACGTTTTGTACTCGATCTAAAGCATCGACAGCTTTAGAACATTACTGCCGCTGCATGTCGGGAATGATCAAAATAATTCCAAGAAAGCGAACGTTGCAGAATGCGGCGCAAAGTTATCGTTTGTCAGGGCCCACTTTTGCCTAAAAGCAACACTCGTCGCAAATGCGATATATCAGCGACCTAATCAATTGTGTATGTCTTCCTAAGTGGCACTAAATAAAATTTATGAGATCATCCATTCAGGTTTGATAACTGGCGTTTTTGGTTACAAGCCGGACACTTCGCAGTTTGCCTACATCCACCGATTTTATGGAACCCTGCCTGCGGAACATGATAGGTGTAAAATCGAATCGCTCTAAATCCATCTCTTTCAAAGCTCGCGAGTTTTTAAATACACTGCAATGCGAAAAATCGACACGAGAATTTGGGGGTGAACCTAGTTTTATGCAACTTGCTATGTTTCTTAGAGTTAAGTTGATTGATTTGTGATCATCATCACATATAAAAAAATATAGAGAACTAACATCGATAAAAAATTTATGACACTAAACAACAAGCTACTTAAAGCAGGACACGCAGTCAGATATAAAAATAAGTAAGATAAATAGAAGTTGATGACTCCTAAAGTGTTACCATTAACGAAGGATGAAGAATAGCTAAAAACTAGATCTACAGGATGGTGAAAAACGTGCGGATTATGACTACGTAGTAGACCTTCTCCAACTAATAACCAATTTCAATATGAATTTAAGTTGTGCAGTTCAAATTCAAGGTGGTTGTCCTTCAAATTTAGCAGCTGAGGCTACATTTTTTATATTCGAGGTAGAAAAAAGTATATGATTTATGCTCCTGCTATCAAAAATACTTAGTAAGGTACCCTGAAAACGAAATACTTTACTTATATGACAAATATTTCTAGTTTATTTTTGTAACAAATACAAAGAAGACGTTAACATTAGACTTTGCAATATTATCAACAAATTCGCTTGCATTTTATCCACGTTTCATACCAACAGCCCAGTACATATATTTATTTGATGCAGTTTTGCTAAAGAGTCCATCTTATTTGACCGATTATAGAAGAATGGAGCTCAGTGTTCTAAAACTCTCAGGAAGAGCAGTCGTGATATAATTTGCTAGTTTTTGAATGCCCTGTATACAAGAAATTAAAGAGGAAACCGAAATAAAAAAGCGAAAGAAGAATGATTGAAGAAAGCTGCGAAGATATAGGGAAATTCCATGCAAGATCTGACAATGTGTTACGTCACTCTGGCCGTCAATGGGAGAAAAGCAAAGGCAGCCAACTTCTCAGCCGGAGCTGGTCATGGGTTAAACAAAATAATCAAATCTTAAGCTGAAAAAGAAATATGGATGTCAAGTAGCAAGTAGCCCAGCACTTTCTTAATCGAATAAAAGGTGCAAGTCAAAAGGTGATATTAACCAACTCTTGAAAAAGAGAAATAACGACAAGGGCACAATAAAAATCGCAGGCATAAAAATCAGGGCAGTGTAATAACAGACAAAAGTATTTGGCGGTATATACACAAAAATAACAATACAGGACGACTATCAAGATCAGATATCACAGGGGAAATATTACAGTAGCACATAAGGGTCGTTATAAAAGTCAATAATCAAGTTATGAATATTTAGTATAAATAAATAATGTTATATATGACGGGTACCGAGAAAATAAAATACTCGGGGCGAACCAAAACTAGCAATGAAGTCCCAACTGCAAGCTTGGCAGAGGGACTAGACTCCGGCATGGCAAACTTGGTGGAAGAGGCACTTCAACTGGGAAGTAGTCCAGACCCAGCCCAGGGATGTGGGTGAAGATCTGAACGAGCGGAAGAGACAACCTTCCTGACGAGGCCCAATAAATACATCAGGAGGCTAGACATAGAACCTAAAGGTGGCAGCTCCACCAGATGTCTTACTGTACAGCATGTCAGTAACATGTCCAGAAGAGAGCCGAATCTACTAAAAAGTTTCATGATTTTGAAAGCCGGACGGATTCCACCATGACGAACACAGCAAGAAAACGGAATAAGAGATTAGGACGGGCAGGAATAGTCAAAATAGGAGTATGGAACGTTAAAGGGCATAGACACAAAAAGTTAGAACTAGAAAAAGAATTAATTGACAAAGATATTGATGTAGCCATTGCGAAAACAAAGAAAAAATGCCAAGGATCGACAGAATTACAGCATTATATACTAATAAACAGAGGAGCCCCTGCTGATCAACGCGCAGCAGCTGGAGTAGCAATCCTCATAAATAAAAAATGGAAAAACAACATCGACGAATACACATTTGTAAATGAGAGAATAATAGTACTTCGATATAAAACACTAAGAGGATATACGACTGTCATAGGCGGATATAGTCCTGAAGATGGCCGCAAAAGAGATACAAAGGAATTCTATGAAACCCTACACGCTAATTTAAACAAAAGTAAACAAGAAAGATAACATCATTATTGCGGGAGACTTAAATGCTCGGGTGGGAAATACACCGATAGAAAATATCATGGGATCACATGGAGAAGAAACCCTAATAGTAAGGGAGAACAATTAATTGAATTCACTACTCTAAACAATCTCAAAATAACAAACACGTACTATCCACACAGAAACATTCACAAATTTACTTGGAGTGCGAGAGGTAGGCAATCAATAATTGATTATGTGCTAGTACACAAAAAAATATCAAACCTAGTACAAGACACAAGAGTCTATCGAGGCTCCGATGTAAACTCAGACTACTTCTACTGATATACCCTCTAAGTCAAAGAAACAACTCATAACAAATAAATCTCAAGACCAGACCTTTAAAGTGCATCTGCTGCAAGATGAAAGTACTAGGTTATTATACCAGAATAGAATATTATTATACCTGCAACAAAAAGCTATCAGCAGAAACATAAACCAGGAATAGACAGAGACTAAACACCTAATAATCAAAGCCGCTGCAGAAGCCCTAGGAACGAGAACAAAGAGAACCAACAACAAAGGACTAAAATTTTGAAATGAAAAAATAGAGCGGCATATACATAATAAGAAAGTAGAGTATATAAACTACCTTAACACAAAATCAGATAAAGCTAGAGCAGAATATAATTGCAGACACGCAATAGGAAGAAGGGAGGTACGAAAACTTAAGCAAGAAAGCTGGAGAAAATATATAAGTGAAAATGAGCACGACATTTACGGAAGGCAAAACGAAGCCTATAAAATATTACGATATCTCAATAATAATGAAAGGGACAACATAAGACTCAACATAATTAGTGAAACAATATGGCTTGATCACTACAAAAACCTACGGACACAACAAGAAGTCACACAAACATTCATAAATGAACAAGTAGATCCTATTACATTGGATGAATTCCTCATGGCGCTGCACCACGCAAAAATAAAAAAAAAAGTCTCCTGGCATGGACAATATAAATATCGAACCTATAAAAAATACTTCGGCTGTCCTACACATACAGCTACTAGATTTCATGCTGGCGCTTTGTTCATATTTCGGAGGACTGGAAAGTAACCACAATAACACCTATATTCAAACGCGGAGACCGCAAAGACTGTAATAATTATAGAGGAATCAGCCTACTTAATACTTGCTATAAATTATATGCCAATATTTTGACAAGACGGTTGAACACAATAGCAGAAACAATCTTATCGGAAACACAACATGGATTCAGAAAAGGTAGATCGTACTCAGACTGCATCTTTACCGTTACACAAATGATTGAAAAAAGGAGAGAATTTAACCTACCTACCTACAAAACCTTCATAGACTACAAAAAGGCTATTGATAAGGTGAATGGAAATCAACTTTGGGAAATCATGCTGAACAAAGGTATACCCTAAAACCTCATCACAGTATTTAAAAACATATATGAAGAAAATAAAATTACGATCAACACAAGAAATGAAAGGAAGGATAAGAAAACTGAAACCATAAATTGCGGAGTACGACAAGGATGCCCGTCGCTGTTTAATAGATATATGAACCAAGTCGTAAAAAGACTGGGAAGATAAAATAAAAACACACTTTAAAATAAACAATATCAGAATTGACACTATTTTGTTTACTGATGACCAAACAGTTTTTGCAACCACAGAAGATAATCTAAAGTATGGACTACACACATTAAGCAAAATATCAGCAACCTACAACTTAGAAATTTCAACTTCGAAAACCAAAGTTCTAGCTTTTAAAGGTGAAGAACCTATAAGAGCCAAAATTGTTATAGACGATGAAACTATCGAACAAGTAAATTGTTTAAATTATTTGGATTTTAACGTTACATACACAAACAACAAAGATGTGTACAATAAACTAAATAAATTCAGACAAATGTGCTGAACCATCAGAGGGCATTTACGGCTAGTTAGTAAAGATACAGAATTAAAATTCTACAAGGTAATGGCTGTTCCAGTACTATTATACGGATCAGAAAATTGGACCCTCACGCAGAAAGAAAGAAATGCAATACAATCGAAGGAGATGAAGTTTCTTAGATGGGTAGCTGGATATACGCCACTAGATCACAAAATCAATGAAGAGATACGTTAAGAACTGAAAATTTTCGATTTATTGACAAAAGTTGGCCAATATAGACATAATTGGAAAGACCATATATTAAGAATGGACGATTGTCGTATCACTTAACAAATTATACATTATCGACCACAAGGGAAAGAAGACTGGGACGGCCAAAGAAACGTTGGAATGAACAATTTTCATGAGACCTAAACAAACCACAAAGGTTTAATCCTGGCAGCTGATGATGATGATGAAATAAATAATGTAAAAATAAGTACAAATTGACTGTTAAATTTGCAATTTGCATTACCGGTAGGTTACTCGGTAAAAGCGCATGTCCGAGATAACGTTATTAGTTAAAATGTTGGGTTCGGATTGAATTTAACCCTAAGTCCACATATGTTAAGATGTTCATAATAATTAACAGAATGGTGCTACCGACCCCAAGGTCTCGGTTCAGGGCAGAGCAGTATATAATCCGCAAGATGTTTACTATTTCATTAATAATAACCATCAGTTTCACTTTGTCGGTTAAAATGAACTATTAACGCAATATGTTGCCAGTAGGGAAGCAATTAAGTGCAATTCAATAGAGTAATCGGTTAATAACATGAAGTGAATACCCAAATATTTAAATGCCAAAGTGTGTGCAAAATTGCTTCACAAAATAAGGGCAAAATTAAAAGTAATAATAACGTGCATGATACATGAGACACATCCCAAAAGTCCACATCTAATCTTTGACAGATTGAAGGTAAACAAACAATGACTCGAGTGCTTCAAAATTATTTGAAATAATTAGCACTATACAGGTAAGCTCTATATCATACTGCATTTATGTAATCAAGGAACCAATATGGTGTTTGACGAATCCAATAAAGCTAACACGAAAACACAAACATATTGAACATAATTCTATAATTACATGTTGTCAAGATTGCAGCAATAACGTGACCCAATTGCAGAACGCATGGAATATGGTAATTCAAAGCAAACCTGTTGCTAATCACCAGATAGGGAACAAACACATCGGAAGCTGGCCACCATGTCGATAAGCCACAACAGAAGCCAGGTGTCTGCGATAGGTTAGATCAGCTCTCGAAGTTGCAACTTTCAGCTGCAGATAGGTATGGTTCAGCGATAACATCGAACTTCTTGCAGAGATGGAATTCTCAACATATACATCGGGGAGATTGAGGGAATTGGGTTGGCTAAACATAAAAAATCGTCGATTGTTACATGCTGCCTTTCTGTACTATTATATTATTGTAAATCACAGTCCATCATATTTCTATAACTAAATAACGTTTAGGACCGACGTACAAAATCTGAATTTGCGATACAAAAGACTTTTTACACCACCTCTATAGCACTCTAAAATGTTCAAACGATCTTTTTCATACTGTAACACAAATTTGTACCATCAGATACTCAGTCCATTAAATCTTTACCAAAACGTAAATTCAAACGAGTTCTTCAGAGTTTTCTGCTGGAAGGTCTGGCGTTTAATATGTAGCTTTATATGTAGGTATTCTTATAATTAGTCTTTTGGGTATATTTCTTCTTCGTTGCATGAAATTTTATTTATAGTCTAGGATTGGAAGATAAAATGTCATAGTCCGTCACCAAAATTATTCTTCCTAATCTTATAGTCTGATAAATAAATACAGACGGCATTGAAGAAGATAGACCATAAAGTCCTAAAGTGTCCGGCGTAGTAATAAATAATAGTATAATATTAATTATCCTACAACTTTTGGGATTGGACTGTGTCATTAATGAGATAGGAGATTCCCCCATTTTTCCCACTTTGATAAGGAGGAAAAAGATTAAAGGAAAATAGCACGGCATGGAAGAAAGTTACATTTATGGTGAGTAGTCGTCACGGTTGAGTGATCTGGTGGGCGAGGTTTAGAAATGAACGCTTACTACATGGAAACAATAGGGTAACCTTTGTCTTGAATGCGATTATTGGGGTGCTTTTAAATCTCAATGGCTTCCCGAATATTTCTGCTAAGAAGGTATGGGATTTTGTAGATTGTCAGGTCATTTTGGCACCCAACCGTAATTTAATTAGCCACTTAGGCTTTAGGGCAGCATGCCCGTATGTTAAACCCTTTTAGTTACTTATTTGGCTTTATCGCATAATTCCATAATAATGATTTTGGACATATTTGGCCTCCAAGCGCAGTATTTCTCGTCATCTGGGGCACCCCTTTGTTGGTGCTTTGATAGCCGTGTGTTAACGCTCGCAAGATTTTCGAACCTTCTAGAAATTACGCTGCTTGTGCGACAAGGAGCGGTAGTGCCCATTCTCGCGCCAAAAGTCGCGTGTCTAGGAAATTCTGTGTTAGGATTAGCTGGAGCGTTTTTCCCGTGAAGCTCAGGGGCACCGGACGCACGCGATTATCGCGGCAGTCGGCAGGGACTCGCTAAACAGTCTACATGTGTGAAACAGTTGGTGCTCTCGGTGCAACAAGTCGTCGCAGGAACACAGCAACATGCCGATTTATTAGCTTAATAACCGCAGTTCTTTGAGTAAGCGTGCGGAATAATAATCGCTGTGTCCATTTATTGTAACGGCGATGTCATCAAGTTCTGCATAACCTAGGTAGGTCGTCGCAGTCTTCTCCCGACAAGGGGACTCGTGAGTAAGCCAGCCATTTTCGACTTCCGCATCGTTTGAGCTTCGCCGCAGTGCCAAGTCCAACATACCATTTGCTGCCAGGGAAGTTTCCCCATCTGCAAGATGACCGAGCTAGCCAGGTAACGCTTGAAAAATAAAATTTGTGCATACTGAAGCTTGCTTTGATCAACTAATTTTGTGAGTACCGCATCTCGCATACAAATTGCTGCAATGCGAAGCCAGAGCGTGGTACACTCCGTGTAAAAATAGCATTTGTGCGTACTGACGCTTGCTTTGATCAACTAATTTTGTGAGTACCGCATCTCGCATAAAATTTGCTGCCATGCGACGCCAGAGCGTGGTACACTCCGTGTAAAAATAGCATTTGTGCGTACTGACGCTTGCTTTGATCAACTAATTTCGTGAGTACCGCTTCTCGCATACAAATTGCTGCAGTGCGGTGCCAAGCATAATCGCACGTTGTGGGCGGAACACTTTGTGTAATAGAGTGTAGTGAAAGTACACTCTGCTGAAAAATCCAGTGGTGTGCGTCAGTTAGCCCACTTAATCGATAGCGCCGTCAGCGCCTAAATTTAAGATTAACTATCGTTGGTTTGTGCCGCCAGGCAAATTTTATCACGACCTAGTACAGGGTGTTCAGAGGTTTTGGGCCCGAATTCAGGTTTTGTTTGCACGCGTAACGGCGACCGGCCGTTGGGTTTAAGCCCACGTTTACCCATTACACCTGGCCTGGATAAGGTACCCGACTCGACTGTACGCCAACCCCTTAGGCATTGAGCGCTTTTCCCCAGCTGGGCTTAACCATTAAGTTCCTTTTAAAAACCATGATGTTTTGTAACCTGTGTATATATGTATGTATTTAGATCACCCCCAGGGATCCAATAGACGAGTTAATATTATCGCCGTTTTGTTTCTTCTTGACACTATTGTGTTGGTGTATACATATTACAGGGCGACTGTGTCGCTGTGCCACTACAGCTGTGCGGCGAGGACCAGACGCGGAGGGTAGGCCTTCCAGGTAGGTGGTTGCGGCTGGCATTGTACGGCGATTTTCTCGACATAGTTATTCGCGTATTTTCTCGACATAGTAATTCGCGCATTTTCTCGAAATAGTTATTCGCGTATTTTCTCGACATAGTTATTCGCGTATTTTCTCGAAATAATTATTCGCGTATTTTCTCGACATAGTTATTCGCGTATTTTCTCGACATAGTAATTCGCGCATTTTCTCGAAATAGTTATTCGCGTATTTTCTTGACATAGTAATTCGCGCATTTTCTCGAAATAGTTATTCGCGTATTTTCTCGAAATAATTATTCGCGTATTTTCTCGACATAGTTATTCGCTTATTTTCTCGACATAGTTATCCGCGTATTTTCTCGAAATAGTTATCGCGTATTTTCTCGAAATAATTATTCGCGTATTTTCTCGACATAGTTATTCGCGTATTTTCTCGACATAGTAATTCGCGCATTTTCTCGAAATAGTTATTCGCGTATTTTCTCGACATAGTAATTCGCGTATTTTCTCGACATAGTTATTCGCGTATTTTCTCGAAATAATTATTCGCGTATTTTCTCGACATAGTTATTCGCTTATTTTCTCGACATAGTTATCCGCGTATTTTCTCAAAATAGTTATTCGCGTATTTTCTCGACATAGTTATTCGCGTATTTTCTCGAAATAATTATTCGCGTATTTTCTCGACATAGTTATTCGCGTATTTTCTCCACATAATTATTCGCGGATTTTCTCGAAATAGCTATTCAGGTGCTACCCGAAGTAGTACTTGATTGTAACCCCGCCCCGTTCCGCCGTTCAGTTCCGGCAGAACGTGGAGACCCCGAGTCAGAGCTGGTGGCGCCCATTCTTTGATAACCATCAACACGTATTAAGTGACGCTCGCCCTGTGGAGTATCGGTGTTAACCCCGCCTATCTCCCTGAGCACATTTCAGCTGGGGTCTTTAGTCTGTTTTATCGATCTTCCAGGGTGAGCGTACCACATTTCTCGGATTCGTCTAGCGATCGGTGCCTGCCGATCGGCAGGCGTCGTAAGAACCGTTTGATACCGTAACAAAATAACAGAAGTTTAACGAAAAGGATCTTATGTTGGTGTTGGTGTTCGACGATGCCTGAGGATGACACTAGACTCAACCTTCGACAACGCTGCTATTACGGGTTATTACTGAACATTTTGTTGCACGAAAGTACACAGACTTACAGAAGCAAAAGGCTCCATAAACACCTTTAGACGACATTCTGTTTAATTTAGATTTAGGTGAAAGATGCGCTTCTGCGATTTTGCTCGGAGGTTTGACCACTGTGTTAATATTTTTTTTTTCAAATAAACTTTTCTTCGCTATTGCTGATTTGGTGAATATAAGGAGGAACAGCTATTGTTTATAGGGAGGATCGGTTTTCGGAGGTTTGGTGACTGTGGATGCTGATGGCGACTGATGGCAGACTGTATAGCTCTAGCGTGGCAACCGTTGTTTGTAAGGTGTTTCCGTCCAGCATGGGTATTATAGTGTTAAGATATAAAAAGAGCAAGGTGTACAAGAAAATTTATGATGGAAGGTTTTTGAGTTGGCTGATAATGGAAATCGGTATGGAGATAGCGCCCAATGTGAGTGTGTTTGCGATATAGAGACTGATTAATTTTACCTTTGGGTTTGCGCGAAACATGTATCCAAGGAATGAAGAAAGCCGCTACTTTTCATCTCCATGGTAAAGTGAATACCGGTATGTTGACTACTAAGGTGGTATAAAAAATGGGTAAATTGGCTATGCCATGTGGCCAAATCATAAAGGTACGGTCAGCGTATCGAAACCAGATCTTAGGTTTAAATTCGAAAGATTCCAGAGCCACGGTTTCTAACAGGTGAAAGAGGCAAACCCATAGCCACACCTAAGATTTGTTTCATAAACCGTCCTTGAAGGAAGAAATAATTGGAAGAGAGATATGTTTTTAAAAGGGCAGGTAGACTTGCAGACGTCTTATGTTTTGATAATAGCTGTTGGATTATGACTATAAAATCGGGAATACAAACTTTAGTAATGACTTCAAAACTCAAAAGTTAATCTTCAGAAAGAAGAGGCCTGGTCATCAGGGCTGCCTGTGTGGTATAATAATAAAAATTTCTAGTCAAACCAGCATCCATACTTTGACAATTAACTGGCGTTTACAGTTGTTATACAAGATTAATTTTTGAGGTTAGGTATACAGTTTTCTTTTAGATTTTAATTAAAATTAAACAAACAACATTTTTTAATATTTTAACTATAATTACCTAATAACATACAATGGTAAATCCAATTTAGAAGTTTTTACATTTAAAATAATATCCAATCAGAATTTAAGTCAACTTAAGTATTATTAAGTACCTAATTAGAATTAACATTAGTAATAATATGTCAGAACCTGAAAATTTTTAATGCAACGAAAGCAAGGAAAACGGTACATGATGCTGAAACTTTTAGGGATTGAACGCAAAAGAAACGGAAGTATTCGATGAGTTGTTAAAATACAAGGTGGACTACCGTACTAAGCCCTGGGGTTTGAAACCTGATTGTTTGCTGAGAATGGTGGGGTATATGGTCTCTGTCAGTCTGTTGTTTATGATAGTGGCCATTTCGGCACTCATCAAGATCATCTTTCTCTATCAGTTTGACAATAAAACCGCCCTTCCACTCTGTAGGTATCGTTTTGGTAATCCAAACAGTCTGTATTAGTGGGTGCAGTAAATGTGCAGTGCTAAAGGTGTAGAATCTGAATAACTTAAGTGGTATGCTATCCTGTTCGACTGCTTTTCGAAGTTTTAACTAGTCCTCTTAATTTCTCTCATACTGGGTTTATTTGTAGAAATCTTTAGATGTTAGTGTGCAGCTCGTTGGTCAGGTTGTCTGTCCGTTGGTTGTGGTGTCTCGCTAAGAGTACTACTAAAGCTTTCAGCCTTCTGCTCTTTTAACTATTGCCGGTTCTCTCTTATAGCTTTTATTTCGTAACCGCTTGATTATTTTGTAAAGAGCTTGTGTGTTGTTTGATTGCACTGCTACTTGTGATAGATGGACGAGATGATCTATCATTTTCTTTTATCACATCTTGCAGCTCTCTTAACTGTGGTGTTAGCTTCTACATATTTTTTATCTTAATCGTGCTACCTGCTAGTTGTGCTATGTAGCCTTCCTTTACCCTTTAGCGTATTTTATTAGTGTTAGTCCTTGCTTATATATTCTTTTCGGCCCAGTTGTTCTTTGTATGTTTTGATCAGCGCTTCAGGTATGGTCCTGCAACTGGCTTAAACGTTAATAAATGATAAACCTATTGTGTTCCAGTCTATTGTGGTATTTTTCAACTGTAGTCTCCGGACATGCCTTGGGTTGGTTGATCTTTCTACGAATCTTGGACCTTTCAACAGTGGAAATACTAATTCCTAATGCTTTTGCAGCTCGCTGCAATAAACAAACAATTGTACAATAAGATGATAAATAATAAATTAACGTGCCATAACTGTTCAACACAAGATAAAGGAAATAAATGCCTATCCGTTTCTTTTTACCTCCTTCTACGATAAAGGAAGTATTGGATTCACCACAAAAATTCGAAATTCAGTTTTCAACAGACCTTCGCGTTTTAGAGTTTTCTGAACCCAAAAAACGTATTTTTTTCATTGGTCTGTCGGTGTGTCTGTCTGTCTGTGAACACAATATCTCAAAAACTAAAAGAGGTATGGCGTTGAAACTTCATATGTAAGTTTTGTGTATCATGTAGATCAGAGAGCAAGCTTTTGAAGAAAATCGCATAACCGGAAGTAGGTGTTTACTCTTGTGATTTTTCAGTTTTTTTCGATTTTTTCAAAAACGTATTCTACGATTTTTTGAAACTTTACATTTTTATTACATTTTTAATGTGTATTGATGTGAGATAGGTGATTTTCCAGTTGAATACTTCTAAAGTGGCTTTCTTTTGTTTTCTCCTATTTTGTTTATTAACTCCTATTTTAAATAGAACACCCGGTATATCATTACATTTTTGAATTCAGCTTTAAATTTTAGAGAAAATGTGTATCTTCAACCTACGCTCTATTTTGTACCGTTTTTGTAGAATTTGTAATTTTGGAAAATGTTTGACAAATGCTTAAAAATTAAAAATGAAATTTTTTACTAATTATAAGATCACTGTAAAAGGCAGTTGTGTGAGTGTATCACACCAAATTTTTTCCTCTTGAAATAGTGCAATAGGTTCGGCAACAATTTGTGAGACTGTGTCTTGCCTTGCACCGAGTCAACGACGTATTAACGTGTAAAATTACACTTTTTTTTAGTTCTGCAAGAAACCACTGCTTATTGTTAATCGAAACTACAAAACTGCCAAAAAGCGTTTATTCTAGCAATAACCTCAAAAAAAACGTGAAAGGTAAGTTAACTGTTCTTCATATGTTTCGGGATGCATACAGCGCTGCCTATAGTACGGGCATTTTGACAAAAATATGTGAAAGATCTTAAATAATCCTTAAAAAATTATTTAATTTATCTGTAATCTCTGTATTATCAACTCTTACTTTTTTCAAAATAATTTTGTCAACATAATAGTTGCTTTTACTGTTTATTGATAACATCATCATTTGATCTAAGGATTTATCATTAAAGTCTGCAACAACGGGTTTTACAGTCGCATACCGCTCTAGCCAAATCCATTAACAAAGACCAAAAGATGTGCTAATGTAATGCTATTCTTATCGCACTCGTAAATAACGACAGTGAAGCAGAAAAGAAACGATTTCTGTGCTAACTTCATGTAACGATCACGCGGGCTCATCTTTGGCTGGATACATAGTATAAGTTCAACAAAATGTGCTGAATTGCGAACATACATACATACAATAAAGATATACCATACCCATACTGGGGAAGATGTTCTGTTTGTTAATTTTGGGAAGACCATAGAGCCGTGGTACCTTTACAGTGCGAGAAATCAATGTCCGTTGAATATCAGTGGGAATATCGGAAAATGTTTTAAGAAAAGTGCCTCCCTGTTTGATTTTGTAGGTTGGCTCGCGAGAAAGTAGAGAGTAAGAAGAATATCCGAGTAAAGAGCTAACTTTAGTGGTGCAGTCTGTTCGATCCATATAGTCTTACCAAGGTGATTTAATTAAGATAAAAAGCAAAGTATCAAATTTAATATTATTATTACCAGTTCGGTTAATAAATATTATACACCAAGTGAATTAAACATATGTTTATTCACAAAAATATTTTGGGCTCACGAGCACGCAGTGCGAGTGAGATCAAATCTTTAAGTTAATAAATGTTTAATTCACTTGGCGTATATATGTTTTTATAAAATTTTGACAAAATTTTGAATAAAATTTTTTAAAATATTTAAATTTATAGCGCCTGCTGCTCTTAAATCGCTTATCAAACAACAAATAAAACAGCACACTTACTGTGTGCCAAACGTCAAAGTGACGTTTGTCACCTGCTTACAGCTATATACAAAATTGGAAATAAATGACATTAAAAATATTCAAATTAAAATAATTATATATTACACACTACAAAGAAAAAAAATAATTGAATGTAAGTATTTGTAAAAATCATAAAAATATGTTGTTCTTCATTGAAAGGTTTTTAAATCTCTAGTGAATTCAACTTTTTTAATTCTCTAGTGAATTAAAACGCTTTTGTTTCTTTTGTAAATCATATAGTGTTTATGAAGGTTGTTATGGAGTTAATAATGCCACTTTAAACTGTCAAAATTGAATAAAAGTAAATAAATGCCACATCTACTCTACAACTAGAGGGTATCCCATAATTTTCCATCACTTTTATTTTATTTGTATGTTATGAACAAAGTCTAGGTATCTCGAATACCAGGTACCTTAGACACCGATTGCTCTGGTCAAAAGTCCTACTTACAATTTTGCCGAAATTAAGGGGTTCCAAACCGAATAATATATATTACTATTTGTATAAAATTAAAAATTTCTAAAAACTATCTAGCTGTTAATTTCATGGCCGAGTAGATATGCATTAGATAGAAAAACTGCCGTAATTTAGCTAAGTAAATGGAAAATCTGCTGTTGCCTTTGGTTTAAAAAACATTCGTGGCACCCTAAATAAATGCTACAATATAAAATTCTGTAAAATGTTCACTCAGCTATACTTGTGTTATTATGTAAAATATCCCTATGACCACAGCGGTCGGTTTCTAAGATGCCTGGTACTCGGCATGTCTAGAAAATTATGGGACACCCTCTATTTATGGATTTGGTGCGTAAACACTAAAAAACGATGTAGGCAAACGTATTAATTTGTTGGAGATATGAATATGGCAAAAAATGGTAAGAATTCCTTGGCCAATTTTAAACCTGATATCGTATTTTTTGGAGAACAGGTTATTGATGTTAATTTGTAATGACAGTTTATTCCTTTTTCTACTTCCCTCGTCTGAAAGACGAAGGAAGTATTGTAAGCACGAAAAAATCACCTTTCGGGATTTCTTCAGATATTACCGTTTCAAAGTCCCTAGATGACGAAAAAGAGGTTTTTTTAATTCCGTCTGTCTGTCTGTCCGTTGGCAGTATATAGCTCAAAAACTATTTGTCGGAGGAAGACGATATTTTTCATACATATTATATATTTACCTCGCATGAAATCGGTACAATTTCATACAAATATATACAGCGTAAGCACCTTAAAAAAATAAAATTCTGTTTATTTTTGGAGTAATTTTGAAATAGAAGGAAGTAATAACTTTCACATAGGTCAGGCTTTACATTTGCCGAAAATAAGACTCAACCCTTACAGGATAATGTCACAAAAGAGTAAAAACGTTTCAACAATGAGCCCGTTCTGTTCAAGAGAGGCGCGCGCCGCACTTGTTTCTATAAGGCTTGATGGAGTAGTTGGAGTTTCGCTGCAGTTACATCCGCTGTGAAGATGCGGTTACGATTGTTATGCAGGTGCGGCGGGTTCAAACCCCAACGAGATATTTTTTAAATTTGCAAATTGATCTCATTCTGGCGAGGGAAGTATTGTGTAAAGCCTTTTACAGATTTTTATATAATAAATTTCCTCCCAACGCTTTTGCTGCAATGAGATATACTATTTATTGCTTGCAGTTTTTTTTATTTTTTCAGGTCGTTGAACTCGAAAATACTATCGCTAGAGTTCTCTTTCACAGTTTGGCCCATCGTTACAGTCCTACCTAAAAATTATGGATGAATCATTCAAAACTAGGGATGATCGAGTTTAGCGTGTGTGCCTTTGTTTCTTTTATTGGTTTTGCAGCTTCCTAGCATATGTTTAATAGGCGGCAGAAGATCTTCAGCTGTAAGCACACATAATATGTTCGAATTTGCGTTAAATCACAAATGCAATAAAAAAGTTTAACTTAGCTTAGTGCAGCTATTCAGTCGACGACAAGATGCCAAAATCAATGAAAGTATCTATCACTGGGCATTGAGCGAAAAGCTTACCGGAACTAGTGATCCGCTAAAAGCCAAAAGTTAGTCCAGAGTGGCGAGATTACAAATGGAAGCCGTACGTGGTGGTGGGTGTTACGTGAGTTTTAGTTACATATAGTTTTAGTTATATTATGGGCTTATAATGGTTGTATTGTAAAGTGGTGGTTGATAAGAACAGGGGGACTAACTCCACCCTCGCTGATGATGGAATAAAATTTTGTAATAAGCTACGAGTATATGTATTATCTCCAACTTACAAATACAGCAGTTGGGCTTTGATCAAACCAGATTGTAGACGCGAGAATTGGCTTTGTTCTACACGCTGAAAATTGAATATTTCTCCAGAGTTGCTTAGCGATATGAAAGTTCTTCTATCCGATTGTATACCGGTATAAAATTATATAGCACACAAACGGATGAGATTGGAATATTACAAGCATTGGCTGCATTTCCAGAAGCTGGATATAACCAAGAAATGTAGTAATTTGATAAAATTTGCAATGCAAGACTTTGTTAAACAGCTACATTGGCACTGGCCCGCCTCCTTCACCGATCGTCGATCATACTTCGCCATAGACACCCCAAGCTTCGGGTTCGCAAAACCCAAGTGCTGTCTAAGCGTGTTACCCACCAGCCTACAGCAGGACTGTTTCCAGAACCACTCCAGGTTCACCACGCCTGTGAGAAGCTCCACGTCGGTAAACGACTTCACCTGAACACACAGCCAGGTTGTAGAAACTTTAACTCGTCGCTTCTTTCACCCATGATCGATCTTGCTTCGCCGTAGACACCTCAAGCTTCATGCTCGCACCACCTGCGTGCGACCTAAGTGTGTCACCCACCAGCCTACATCAGGACTGCTTCCAGAAGCACGCCAGGTTTACCACGCCTGTGTGGAGCTCGACGCAGCGAAACGACTTCACCTGAACACACCGCCAGGTTCCAGAAGCTCTGGCCCGCTGCCTCCTTCACCGATGGTCGATCTTGCTTCGCTATGGCCACTTCAAGCTTCAGGATCACCATTCGCGTGCGGTCTAAGTGTGTTACCCACCAGTCGTCATCAGGGATGCTACAAGCAGCGCCCGAGGTTCGCCACGGTCATCAGGAAGCGCACCGGCTGCTAGCCGCTTCGACTAGATGCGTCGTCAGGTCACCGAAGCCCTAAGCCGACGCGTTTTTACCGCTGGTCGACCAAACCTGTCGAAGTTTCCGGTCATGCCCAAGCTTCGTCCAAAAGCTAGCCATCGCCGCCACCGCATACTACACCGGTCCCACGGCCTCTCGTCTCGACCACATAGACGTCCTGACTATCTTCAACCAATATAATTCTTATTATTTATTCCGTTTAGCATTGTAAGTAATTTGTGTAAATAGTAATCTTACACTTAGAATAAACACAACTATTTTCTTAATCTACTCTAGTGACCTGCCTTAGCACATTCGAGTTAGTAAATCATTTTATGTTGATGACGCCAAAATTTATACTAATCCCTTAGTAGACTATCATAGTGTTCAAAACGACTTAATCGCGATCAGTGTGTGGTGTTATGACTGGATACTTCCGCTAAATATTTAAAAAGTGCATTGTGATGCACATGGGTAAAAACAACCCCTGTTTCCGTTACTCTATATCCGAATACAGTTTGGCACAAGTGACTTCACACATAGACTTAGGTATTACCGTAACATTCAATCTTACGTGGTCTGAACATATTATCAAAACATGCAAGCGCGCCAACCCTCTGATATATCAACTGCGAAAGACATTTATCAACATAACACCCCAGTCGTGCACAATGCTTTATAATATCTACGTCAGACCATTACTTGAGTACGCGGGTGCAGTGTGGTGTCCAGTGCTGATACGCGACCAAAACCTTCTGGAAAACGTCCAGCGACGGGCGACTCGCATGCCCTTCGGTCGTACTCGTCTATCGTACTCGGAAAGACTACAGTTAGTCAACATACCGACATTTCTTGACCGGAGACTTCGAGGAGACTTAATTCTAACTTTTAGAATTTTAAAACACAATTATGGCAACCTCAGGGACGTTTTTCAGCTAAATGTGGACCCTCGCTTACGTGGACACGAGCTAAAACTGAAAAAGGAAAATTTCAAAACTAAAAACAGACAATTCTTCTTGGTGAATCGAGTATTCGAAGTATGGAACAAACTCGACGCCGACGTCATTTCTGCGACACCTGTTAAAATTTTTAAAAACAGACTTGATGAACATTTTTCGTGGTACATACATATTTAGTGTATGTGCTGCGGGACCAACCCGAAATCGGGCATTTCCAGTTTAGACTTAGGCCATTCATGTTTATTGCTATGGAAATACGCGAAATGCTTACGGCCAATACTGATAAAGATAAATTTCGGGCTTGGGTCGCAACATATATACCCTTACTAATTTTCCAATTGTGTTTACTGGACTATTTTGTATTTTTGTATATTTTAGGCTGTCAAAGGACTTATGTCCTCAGCCTTTATCCAAATATAATAATAATAATAACTTAATTTAACCAATCGCTATACTTTAACAGAAGCTCCTCCTCGATTACTCTTTGTCAACACCCCTACCATTGAGCTACTAGGTTGAAGGGTACTAAAACGCCATTATTGACGATATCCACGCCCTCGCACATACGAGGCCTTCGTCACAGTCGTCACAAAGTTAATTTTGACGATTCGGGTCTCGGTTAAGTGCTTTTCATAACACCTATTTTTATATGTCAACCTGACTGAAAAGCTTCCCATAACAGCCATGGCTGTTATACAGTTAACAGCCTAGGCCGTTAAGAAATAACAGAACAGTAACATTTTAACAATTGCAATACTCAAATGTATAGTTGGTGACATTGTAAGTCTATGTCACATTCGAGGTTAGCAGGTTGGGTTTTAAGTCAGTTTTGACACAGACTGACGCAAAACCCAACCTACTATCATCGAATTTGAAATAGACTTACAGTGTCACCAACAATACATTTCAGTATTGCCAAACGTATTTTTTTTTCCATAGGTGACTCTGATAAGACGAGTCTTCTAACACCCGTTACTAATACTATTTAACTTTTCGATTTAAATTGCGCTAAAATTTTAATTTTTGTAGGCGTTATGAAAAGTATTCAACGACATACGGCCGTTATCGCATCTTGCTAACTCGGATAAATTCATTAGCCTCGGCCACAAATTCATCCTCGTTTGTTAGATGCTTACTAACGGCCTTACCTATGTCGTTAATAACTACAGGGTCCGGCAGAATGACGTAGCCATCTTACTTAATTCATTTCATAATATAATGCGATATAAATTCAAATCAAGTCGCCATGCTTTCGCGATAAATGGAAATTTAAGAAAGTTGTCAAAGTGTTTGCGAGAAATGTCAGTTTAGCTGTGAATATAGAGCATTGGTCAAATATGCAACGTTCTTTTGCGGTTAAAGCTTATTTTAAAAATAACAACATTGTTGTAACCACCCAGCGTTTATTGCGTCGTTACTTTCGTTTAAATCCACGAGATGCAGTTCCTAGTCGAATAACAATTAAAAAGTGGGTACACAAGTTTCGCACTACTGCCTCATGTGCCAAAGAAAAAGCAAAAGGAACAAACTCGTTCTGTACGCATATTTGAAAATGCTGAAAGGGTAAGAGCAGCTTCAAGAGTGCCAGCAACGAGGTCACTTAACTGATGTAATGTTTAAAAAATAAAATTTTTATGTTTTCTGAAGAACCTTTTGTTTGATTTTTCAATAAAAGTTTAGCCGTTAACACAAACAACTCAATTTATAATGGATACGTCATTTTGTCGGACCTTGTATAATCTCTTGACAGTAATGAAACACTTTCCAACTCGGTACGTAATACAGTGTTAATGTGGCGGCTGGTATGTAAATGTTCAGATTTCCTTCCTTGCAAAGGTGTGTTGTAAAATAATTTTTCCTACGACTGCTTCTAAAATCAAGCTTTCCGCCTTGTTGACGTACGTCAAAAATTGATTGTTTTGAATCAGTTCATCGCGGCAGCCGTCATATGTAAGTATATAATCGTGAATCGTAATACATAGCAACATACATAAATTTTATATAAGCTTTCATGATTATATACCTAAGTCGGCTAGTGGTCAGCTATTTGAAAACGTCAAAGTTGACAGCTGTAACTGTGAATTTGATTTAAACCTTTTTTCGCGATTTAAAGTTACTTGTGCTTTATTTTGTGTATTGTCGGTGTTTAAGTGTCAAGAAAAATAAGAAATGGGCGATAAAATATCCAATTCTGATGTAAAAATTTGCACGTCGCTGGAAATTTTAGAAATGGCAAAAAACACCAGTTTAAACCTATTTTCGAAAATTTTACAGTCGTAGGAAAATTTTTTTATGCAACACGAGCGAAAAATGCATTAGGCGTTCGTTCGAGTTTTTTCGGACCTCGCTTCGCTCGGCCCGAAACTTTTGAACTCACGCCTAATGCATAATTTTTCGCTCTAAGTGCATAAATAACTATTTTAGATTGAAACATGATTTTCTGATAGGTCAACAATGATTCGGTTAACCCTGTATTGCATTAATTTCTTTATGTAAAATATCCTTCACGGTCAGGCGAGAAATAACAAAAAAGGGTTATTCATGCCATAACGATTGTACCTTTTCTAATACTAACTTAGATACTTCAGAGAAGTCTCATCATATATTTGTCTGTGATATTCATGATAACCTTGTCTAACATTACAGCTTGTAGGTAACATTGATTTGATTTACTCATCCTCTTGACTGTGTTACCTACAATATGATTACCTATCACTAGTTCTAATTTTAGACATCACCTTTGATAATAACACAATAGCCCCAATACACTTAACACGTCTCGTTCTTTTCTCAGTCGGTAGGTTCTACAATGGCGTCAGCTGAAGGAGGGGTGTAGGCGTTGCCCTTATTGAGGCTGCTAAATAATTGGTGTAACTTTTAATACGTTTATTGCTATGGGTTTGGATGCTACATACACAAAAACTTATGACTATATATATATATACAAGCGGAAAACAAAAAAAACAAGAAAAGAAATATGTACAAATCAGGCGCCTAGTCTCTGGCGCCGGTGGCGCGAGAGGTGATGGGGCGGCCTTTCCCGGTTGTCGGAGGCGGGGAACGCGGCCTGGACGATCTAGGTGGCGCTTCAAGCGGGGCGGCGAGGTTCTCTTGGTGCGTCGCGTCGGCGGCGCGAAAGTAGCCTTCTCGGGGACGGCGGCTGGAGCGAGGCGTTGTTGCGGCACGGGGTCGCGTTTCCGCTAGGCGAGTCCGGGGACGGGGGGTCCGTCGGCAGCGGTGGCCGCGACGTGGACTTCTGTCTGGGCAGATGGCTCGCCACAGAGCTTCGAGCACGGCCTCCTCGGCGTCCGTCAGTCCCTAAAGCGGAGCGGACGGCGGCCAGTTGGACTCGGGGATGAGTAACGGATCCTTGGTAGCTTTATTCGGGCTGGAGTCTTGGAACTCCTGGAAGGCTGGAGGCGGCTGGGTGGTCCTGATGAGGCTGATCCTTCGATGGCTGGATGGTCCTAAAGAGGCTGATCCTTGGAAGGCTGGATGATCCTGAAGAGGCTGATCCTTGGAAGGCTGGATGGTTCCTGGTGGACTCTCCTGGGTTGAGTGTTGGAACTGTCCTGGAAGGCTGGATGGTCCTGAAGAGGCTTCTTGTTGGTTGGACTCTCCTGGGTTGAGTGACTTCTTCTGCCCTGGGCTTGTATATTTAAAAAAGCCCCGTCCTTTGTGTTGAGCATTGGTCCCAGGAGAAGGGAGGACTGTTTATTTTCCTCGCATTTAATAATTCCCCGTTTTTTTTCGCGGCCCGACATATTAGCTTGTTGAGGGGTGTCTCAATGGATGGCCGTTGAAATGCCGATTTTAATGACACCCCACTTGCTGTTTTGTTAGCTTTAATCACAATAAGGTTTTGTTTCCCTCGAACTCTGCGTATAAAATTGCTTACTCATTATTGTTACTGAGTGTGTTAAAACGTTCTCTTTGCTTTTATTATTTGCGTGCTGATTTTATCTACTTTTTGATACCTAATACCCCTGCGTTTGATTCTTCCCAGTGTTAATTAAAATTCAATTTGTAATTTTTATGCATTCGCTTGCTGTATTTTTCCTTTGTCCCGATTTTAGCCGTTAGAGGGTGCGTCTTTGGTTAGGTCTCTGCTTGTTTAGAATTTCTGGGCAAATTCGTCCGCACGCCGTACTGCGATGATTTCGCCTGCTGGGGGAGCAAATCGTTTTTAATCGGCCTGTATGCTTGTTAGCGATTCGAGGATAATTTTATTAGGTAGCGGCTAATTTTTCCTATGCATGTGTGGTTTCTATTGGACGTACTATTGATTAGGAGTGCCTTAGTTAATTAAAATTGGATTTTAATTCGGCGTGAGTTTCGGCTGTTTGTAGAGGCTTCCGCTGGAGGCTTGCCCTGGAGTTTTATGGGGGTGTTCAGGTGCATCTTATAAACTGGCAGGTTGTTTGCAATTTATTGTTTTATATTATTGCAGAGTTTTATTTGTGTACTTTTAGAAACTGGCATGCCATAATTTATTGTTTTATTTTTGGCAGAGGTTTTTATTTGGAAATTTGTGTAGTATCGTGGTGTATTGTTAAACAGATGCGTTTTGTTCTTTTTTGTTGCCGCCTGCTTGGCGACTCAAACTTCTTTTGTTGATTGCTTTTTTTAACCGATACATATTAATTCCACCCTGCGTTGGCGTCCTCGATCCGTGCATAAATTTCCAAGGGGCGGGAAAAAGGGCGGAGTTACTCTACGTGAATCTTGAGGGTCTGCTGCGTTCTTTGGACCCTATAGATTCTTGGTCCAAGTTGTTCCGGGATTTGGTGGAATCGACTCCGTTTTGGTTGGAACCCTGCATGGATCCCGGCGATGGCGTCTGAGAGAAGGTGATTTTTCACCATCACCAGCTGCTGGAGCTGAAAAGTGGGGTTGTTGACGTCCGGTGCTTCTTGGCGCTGGGCGATGGCTCGGTTTCGGATGCCTGTGTCCCGTTCTCCGCGGTTGTGGACCCGTGGTTCGTGGGGTGTTTCGGACGACAGCGTGGGTTGTCGGAACCTCCACTCCCCGGGGCGGTCTAATTCCTTTCCGAACATGGCGTATGCTGGGGAACACACTGGGGCGGTGTTATGGCGATTTTGTAAGCTGAATAGGGTTGCGGGAAGATGCTTACCCCACTCGCGATGGTTGCCTCCTTGTAGGTGCAGGCGGAGCCCCTTTTTTATTTCTTGATACCTTCGCTCCGTTGGGTTGGCTCGAGGGTGATAGATGGCGGTCGTCCATGGTTGGATATCCTACTGCTGGCAGGCTCGCATCCATTGTTCGCTGATGAACTGACGTACCTTATCGGTCAGCATGGCGCTCGGGTATCCAAAGCGGGAAAAGACCTCATTTTGCAAGGTGCGCATGATGATGGGGGCGGTGGCTTTGGCTAAAGCGAAGGCTTCCGTCCACCGGGTGAAGAGGTCTGTTATCACTAGGATGAACTTCTTTCCGGTGGCTGACGGGAGGTAGGGCCCCATGAGGTCGAGCGCAATTGTGTCCCACGACCGGGTGGTCGGTGAGGCCTTATGGTGGCGTTGGCTTGGTGGCTGCCCTTTTTGCATCGTAAGCAGGGAAGGCATTGTCGAACGTAGTTCCAGACGTCTTCCCGTAAACGCGTCCTATAAAAATGAGAGAGAATGGCCCTCGTTGTTTCGGCGACGCCGGGATGTCCAGCTAGGTCTTGATCATGGTATTGGTAAATAACCTTTGGCCGGCTTCCCTCCGGGACAAACAGTCTCGGACCCTGTTCCGTTTGTCGGTAGAGCAACCCATCCTCTATGCGGTAACTCTCCTGGACGGCTAAGAGGTCCGGGGTTGGATTCTCGGTGAAGTAGCTTTGGTCCTGTGCAATGGTTTCCCATAAAGTTTCCTCGACTGCGTCCACAAGGCTTAATGATGGCTTCTTTGGTGGTTCGGCGACGGTAGCTTGGCTGCTTGCCCATAGATACGTTCGTGAGTCTTCACCGGGTGTTGTCCGGCTGCTGGCCTCATGATTCTCTAAAGCAGGTTCCTGGAAATCTTTTTTTTTGCAAGTTGGCTGGCCGTTGAACGTCTTTGGGTAAAGCGGTCGCTGTGAATGGGAAGCAGGAGAATTGTCGGGTCATCCCTCACTGCTTCAGCCGGCTGTCAGGTCGGCTGTCGAGAGAGCGCGTCCGGAAACTCGTTGTATTTTCCGGGGCAATGCTCGATCGTGAAGTGGAACTCCTGTAATAGGATAGCTTAACGGGTAAGCTTAGCTCGCTGGTCCTTCAAGGTATTGAGCCAGGTGAGGGCGCGATTATTGGTCCGAAGGGTAAACTACCTGCTTTCTAAGAATGGTCGGTATTTTTTTATCGCCCATACGGCGGCTAGGCACTCTTGTTTGTCGGAGTGATAACGCTGTTCGGCTGGCAGGAACCTGGTGCTGGCGTAGGAGATGACGTCTCGACCTCCATCGGGATGTTCCTGGTAGAGCACTGCCGCGACTCCGAATTTACTGGCGTCGGTTTGTAAAACGAAGGAGCGAGAAGTATCGGGTCGGGCTAACTTTAAGGGTGTCTGAAACAGTTGCTTCACCTGCTGAAATGCTTGCTGAGTGTCTGGGGTCCAGGCCCAGCGCTTTTTTGTGCTTAGTAGATCGGTGAGAGGGGCCGTAACATCGGCGAATCGGGGAATGTATTCGCGTAGCCAATTGCAGATGCCTAGAAATTGTCGTAGCTTCTTCCGGCTAGTAGGAGGGGCAGCGTTGGTGATTTGTTGCACGTGACCTGGTTGGTGTTTGTGTCCTTCTGCTCCCACAATATGCCCTAGGTAGTGCAGCGTGGACTTCCCGAAGTGGCATTTTTCTGGCGAGCATATTGAAACAATAAAAAAGCCGACCTGCGATTAATTAATAAAGCTCTGAAAACTCTGTACTCACCGCGATGGCCCTAGCTAACTCAAATTTCGGCGGCCTTGGATCGTAGGTTCAAATCATCAGCTGTGTGCCCTGGCATGTCTTCAAAAAAGGAAAGGAAATGAAAATGGGCGCCAGAAATCAAAAGATTTCAAATAATAAGTGGAAATAAACTGCAAGTGACTAGCGTTTAATTAATAATTAATAAAAAGTCTTGAAGTGTTAGTAGTAAATAATCAGAATAATTAAAATGCAAATAATGTGATAACAAAATTGTGTACGTAAACTGAAGGTTGCGACACGCATAAACTTAAAAACCCTTTTCAGGTTATTTTAATAACTTTACCAACAAATCATTCGTGGAATAAGCTTATCACAGTCATTTAATAAAACCTTTTGTTAGGCCATTGAAAATAAAAAAAGCGTGACTGTACCTTTTACAGAGGGTCGAAATACATCAAAATTGCAACTTTAAATACTGAGCATAATTAAATATAAGCATAAAAATTCAAATGTAAAAAGCAAGAGCATGTATGAAATTGAACATTACATGTTAATAATGGCAAAACGTATGAATTTAAATTCCAAATAATTACTGGTTTAAAATGTATAAAAGTAAAATCCAGGTATTGAAGATACGATAAATCCCGGAATAGCACAAACTAACCTCGCTTCTCCAACGCTCACAAACGGCAAACAGGCAAACGCCGGCCGGGGCAACTACACCCTTTGATTTAACATAAGGTGGTCGTGGACTGCACACATATCGTTGAGATCGACGTGGATGCTCCAAAAATTGCTGCGGAAGCATCCTCAAAAAGGCAGCAAATACGCCGAACCCAACAGGTGTCGAAAATGCGATAAGGCAAGCGTCTTGGCCTCCGAGATAAACTCGTGGTTGAAATTGGTAATTAAGAGCTGATCATAATCAGCCCTTAGGAAACACAATGCTCATAAAAATTGGTTGAACGCACGTAATTTGACTTAATTAAAATCAAGCCTTAGCCACGCCGATCACGGCAAATTTAGGTTAAGACAGTAAGTTCTCGGACGAAAATTTCGTACCCAAAAGAAGACTCGTACTCTGATAAGAGATAGCGCGGGTCGAGAGGGCATCGCGCAAACGAAACGAACTTGATGCAGGTACAAAACTCGCTGCTTTGGAAAATTTACGAATTCGAAATGCAAAGGATTTATAATTTAACTAAAAATATACAGGTTAAGCCTGAAATAATTGGATAACTGGCGAAACAATTAAGCGGAGCCAAAAAAATTGTTTTCCCCACGGCCAAAAGAAATAAAAAGGTTTAAAGTCTGAAAACATTAAAAAGTGTAGGAAACCAAAGAATTCGAGAATGAGATCGATGATGCCAACACCAAAAGCGAAACGCTGTCGAAAAAAATCCTCTTTCGAGAAAATAAGCCAAGGGAACCAACCCTTATAAATCGGCTCAAAAATAACTCTGGCACCACACAGGATACCACTATAGAACAAAGATGTTCTGTCTAAACCGGACAGACGCCTAAAAAACTGCTAAACACAGCAAAAACCGACTGCATCACATAGGACACAGTCCACCCTTCTACAAACATCCGTAACTACAAACATCCGAAAAACTCGAACCGCATCATCATCACTCACTCTAAATCTAAGGTAACCCAATATCAAAAAAGTGTGAGAGGGAAAAGTTATCTAAAAAATGAAGCACAGTAAGTACTGCGACAAAAATATTCGAATGTAAACCCAAGATAACATCCTAAAAACCATATCCGCCCCGAATTTAGGTAGAGACCCCAGAAGCCGGAGGGAACGACCGCACAACCACCAGACCCCGCCCGGGCATTCAGCCAGTCGTCGCAGCTAGATGGAAAGGGCGGACGGACTGAATGTGGCTCCCTCACTGAGTCGGATGGCAACACAATCGCTAGCCCCAACCCCAGAAATCTCCACAAGGCCGAAATAACCAACCCAAATAACAACAAAATTTAAAAAAACCAAACAAGTATAAAATCAAATAAAAAACAACATAGCTAACAAGCCATGAACAACGACCTAAAAATCAAAACCGTTAAGGTCCTAAGTCAACACAAGCACGGATGAAGAAGGCACTCTTAAAAAAATCCCAAAATATGGAGAGAAACAACCCCAACTGCTAGCGTTGCTTAGAGAGAGAACAAGATGACGTTGCTCCTCAATGATGACCTTTCCTGCGTGCCCAACCAACCACCCTAGAAAGAAACAAAAAGCACTAAGAAAACAAGTTCTTAAAAAGGACACTGCAGGTGTTTCCACGGTTACAATATCCTATACTACCATAGTCCAAATCCAAATAAGCGAAGCGCTTTGGAAAAAATCCTCAAATGAGACGGATATAATGGCAAGAAAAAGGAAAGTGAAAAACACTAGAATGCAAGATCCATAGGGAACATACCCTACAGCGACTTTTAAAAACAGAAAAAAAACAGGACACAAGGAAAAGAGAAAAGAAAAGAGAGAAAAATGAACCAAAAAACCAGAGTTCGTTAAAAACTCACGCTGCCACGCCCACTCATCCAAGCTTCGACTGGCTAGGTCTACTATGCCATGCCGTGACCCGGATTTACGGAGACATGGACACGCTTAAAGAAGAGGAAACACAAGGAAAGCAAACCGCCTTCAATCGCAAGGGAAAATTCCGCACTCAAACAGATGCGTAAAAGGACGCAAAAAAATTGCATAGAAAATGAGTAACCCGATGCAATAGCGCATCAAAACCGACTCAAAAATATCTCCTGTCACGTCTGACAGAAGAAAAACCTGCACCACATCGGACACAGAAAAAAATATAGACACCCTGTTTACACCGAACAGGGGCCTAAAACAAGGACTGCCTCACATCGGAGCAGCCAACAAGCACATAGCATCAAAAATAGCATCCAAAAGGAAATGCATAATAAACGCAGTCAAAAAAATTAAGAGCCAGAAAAAACAACCCGGAAACAACCCGTCGAGACCCTGAGTAAATACAAGTACGGTGAGGCAAGTACCTAAAAATCCCAAAAATGGAATAAACTACACCAAACCGCACAAGTAATTCACGCAGGCCCTCGACCCACCAATAAGCAATCAAAGGAAAGATAAGGAAAAACCAAACATACCACACTACCAAAGCACACACGCAACCAATCAAAGAAACCATTCAGAAACCTCACTCACCAAAGCATACCCTTTCAACAAAGTCCATCACACTACCTATAAACATACCGCTAAACCAGTCATTCGTCAAGAAAGATAAGGGAAGAAAAGTCAATAAACAACCGAACTAAAGGGTAAGTAAAGAAAGGAAAAGAAAAGAAAGTCAAATATAAATACGTGCACTACAAAAAGATGAAAAAATTGCAAAATTGCATAAGAAGTAAAAATTTGGAGAAAAGTGAAAAAGGAACATGAGTACAAAATTAAATATTGATAAATAAAGCTACCCAGGTAAGCACAGCTGATGTTACTACCAAAATTGAGCCCCAGAGCGTTGGTCGCCAGTGAAACAATAAAGAAGCCGACCTGCGATTAATTAATAAAATTAAGCAATGGTAGTAAAAATCGCAGATTAACCCCCCTACAGTTTATACACCACGGCAGCTCTGAAAACTCTTTACTCACCGCGATGGCTCTAGCTAACTCAAATTTTGGCGGCCTTGGATCGTAGGTTCAAATCATCAGCTGTGTGCCCTGGCATGTCTTCAAAAAAGGAAAGGAAATGGAAATGGGCGCCAGAAATCAAAAGATTTCAAATAATAAGTGGAAATAAAGTGCAAGTGACTAGCGTTTAATTAATAATTAATAAAAAGTCTTGAAGTGTCAGTAGTAAATAATCAGAATAATTAAAATGCAAATAATGTGATAACAAAATTGTGTACGTAAACTGAAGGTTGCGACACGCATAAAATTGAAAACCCCTTTCAGGTTATTTTAATAAAAATTTCGGATTTGGTCCATACTCACAATGAGGTTAAATGGTAAGTAAAAGTAATAAAAACACACAGTCTTCCTCAATTTTATGAGGAAGACTGTGTGTTTTTATTACTTTTACTTATTTTAATAACTTTACTAACAAATCATTCGTGGAATAAGCTTATCACAGTCATTTAATAAAACCTTCTGTTAGGCCATTGAAAATAAAAAAAGCGTGACTGTACCTTTTACAGAGGGTCGAAATACATCAAAATTGCAACTTTAAATACTGAGCATAATTAAATATAAGCATAAAAATTCAAATGTAAAAAGCAAGAGCATGTATGAAATTAAACATTACATGTTAATAATGGCAAAACGTATGAATTTAAATTCCACATAATTACTGGTTTAAAATGTATAAAAGTAAAATCCAGGTATTAAAGATACGATAAATCCCGGAATAGCACAAACTAACCTCGCTTCTCCAACGCTCACAAACGGCAAACAGGCAAACGCCGGCCGGGGTAACTACACTTGAGTCTTTTTTTTTCCACGATGACGATTGGCGAGTTATGCGGTGACTGGCTGGGCTAGATGAAGCCTTGTGCTAGCATTTCTTCTACCTGTTTGGCGATGACCTTCTTCTTTACTTCGGAATATCGGTAAATTGGCCTGCGTATAGGGGCATCGGTTTTTACATGGATCTCGTGCTGCAGGGTTCGTGTGGGTGGTGCCGACGATCTCCAAATTTCGGGGAAGTCTTCCAGTAGTTGATACAGATTGTGCTCCTTATCGCGGGGAAAATCATGCTTTAACTGTGGAAGGTTCACTGGGTCCTTCGCTAGACGGCGGTCGTGTTGCTCGACCAGGCAATGAGTGGTTTCTCGAATCCTCAGGCCGTGGTGAATGCAACGCCGTGCCAAGTCGAAGGTAGCCTCGTGCTCCGTAAGCCATGGTAGGCCGAGAATGATGTCCTCCCTTAAAGCCTCTACTATGATACAATGTATGATGTATGTATTATTACCGATTTGTGTTTACAGGTTTGTTTCTCCCGGAGGGTCAGAGTTGCTTGTTCTTTGGTCATTTTTACCGTTTTTGGCGCGTAGCTACTCGTCTCAGGGTGCTGCACTAGCTTGGCGCTAATGAAATTATGCGTGGCTGCTGAATCGATCAGGGCACGCATCTCCCGCTGTGGTGACCCTAGGTTTACCATAATATACCTGAGGTTGTGGCAGTTGGCCGTACTTATTGTGGAGCATTGGGTTGGGCCCTGGGCGGTGCTTCGGCCTCGTCGCGCCCGGGCCTCCGCCAGTTTTCCGGCGGCGGTAGCTGTCTTGCTTCGGGGGCGTTTACGGGAGCTTCTCCTGTTGCCGGCGGTGCTAGCCGGTGGCATCGTGGGCAATCCTTATTGAAGTGGCGTCCCGGGCAAGAATAGCAGCTTAGTAGATTGGGCTCGGCTTTTCATCTTTTCAATATCTGCCGAAAAAACAAATTTGTGTTTTCTCCACCTCAGCAGGATATGCTTCAAATCTTGTTGTAGTCTTGGTCCAGCAGTCATTAGCTGGTTTAAGCTGAGTCCAGTAGTGGTCTTCGCGCTAGCATCAAAGACTACCCTTAACTTGGTGGTTGTGCTGTCTTCCTTCACCACCGCTTGATGAGGGATGAAGTAGGTTTTTCGTATATTGGCTCCTGGTTGAACTCGTTTCATATGTCCTAGTTCTAAGTATTCCTTCATAAAGGTTTTGTATTCTTTACCTAGAACTTTATCTTCTTCTAACCGTTTCTCCAGTTGAATGAACCGTGCGATTGCCTTTTTTCTTGAATCCGAAAGCTTTTCTATTGGTTCCTCGAACGGAATTTTCACTGTATATGTACCATCAGCATTTCTCTGGTGGTTGCAGTTGTAGAATTCTTCGCATTCCTTGTCTTCGTTGGACATCATCTTTTCTGGTACAACTTCTTCAATCTCCCAAAATTTTGTGAGTTGTTCATCTTCTGCAGATCATGCAACCATGCTAAGAATTTTCCTTTCTTCTGATGGTGCTGTTGCATTCCCCGTGATGATCCATCCAAGTTCCGTGTTTTGCGCTAACAGGCCTCCGTTGAATTTTCGTACTCCTTCCAAAATGATTTCCTTGTAGATGTCTGCTCCTAGGATAACGTCTATTGGTCCAGGTTTCTGAAATAGTGGATCAGCCAACACCATATTCTTACAGTCCTGAAGTTGATAGTTTTCGACTGGTTTTTCTGGAAGTGAGTTGGTTAGCTGTGGCAGTATCAGCATCTCACATATGGTTGTGTAGTTGCTTGGACATCGTGGACGTAGGTTTACAGTTAATCGTCCTCGGGCTGTACCTGCTCCTTTCTTGCCTAATCCAGAAATGTGCACTCTCACCTTTTCTTCTGGTAGACCCAGCGTTTGAGCTGCATCTCCTGTGATGAATGATGCCTGTGATCCGGAGTCTATCAGGGCTCTGAGATACTCCAAACTCCCTGAGGATGACTGGACCTTAATTAGGGCAGTTGCAAGCAAAACGTTGCGATGCTGTCTTCCTACTAGGCTTGCAACAATGTTTTCGTTCTTATTGGTTGCTGTCGCATTGGAAATTGCGTTGTGGTCTTGGGAGGCTGTTGTTTGCTAAAATCTTCGTGCAAAAGCCAATGATGTCTTTTATTACATACCTTGCATTTCCCTGGGCAAAAGTGTCTGGAGTTATATTTTCCTGTAGGCTTGAAGCAGTTTGAACATAATTTTTTATTCTTTATGAAGTCCCAACGTGCGGATATATTTAGATTGCTAAATTTTGGGCAGGATTTAATGCTGTGTGATCCTCCGCAGTGGAAGCACGATATGTCAGCAGTGTGGTACGTCTTCACTGCCCACCGATCCTGGTGACTTTCCCATGGTTTCCCAATTCCTTGTTTTCTGGGTTCGAGTTTGTTCCGTCTTTGTACAGCTTCCAGCGACTGAAATCTTGTTTCTAAGAAATTCAGTAGCTGCTCGAATTTTTGCACTTCTCTTGGTGCCGTTAGTGACTGCTCATACAGTCTGTTGGTTTCCTTGTCCAACTTCCGTGTCACTATATGACACATGATAGGCCCCCATGTGGCCGTTTCAATTCCTAAGTTCTCAATTGCTCTTAGGCATTCTGCAGTCGTGTCATGGAGTTTCTTGATCCCTTCTGCAGATTCGTTCGACAGGGTTGCCTGGTTGACTATGTCATCCAAATACTTCGCAAGTAGCAGCCTGGTGTTGTCGTATCTGTTCCTTATAATAAACCATGCAGACTCGTAATTGGCTTCAGTTGCCTCCAGGTGTTGCACTAACTTGCTGGCTTCCCCTCGTAACTGCGACTTCAAGTACTGCATTTTTTCCGCCTTACTTAGTCGTGGGTTTTCATGAACAATTCTTCGGAAAATGTCATGAAAGCTAGGCCATGCTTCTTAGGTCCCTTCAAAAAATGGAATTTTAAGAGTAGGCAACACTATATTCGCATGGCTGTGTTCCTTGACACTATGAACATCTTCATCCTGGATGTGCTGGAACAGGAGCATAATTATTTCGTTGACCATCTTCTTGGTCTCGTGGAACTCCTTGTCGTCGTAGCTACCGTGGGATAATATCTCCTCGTTTAGAGCTCTGATGTCATCCCAATCATCCTTGATGTTCTTAATGGTGTATTCGTAATACCTTTTACTGCATTCCTCATTCAACCTATTCCAGACTTCCTGAATGTCGCTTTGGAGTGAATTCACCTTGATCTGTAGCCTTCTTATTCGAAACTGTCCCTCCTTGTCAGCACGTGCGGTCGTATCTTCTTTTGGTCCAGCTGGCTGCTGTGAACTTTCACCTAGTGTGGCTAGATTTTCTTCGCACTTGTCGAGCAGGGCAACCCCTTCTTTGTAAACGTCTTTGGTTTGCTGAAAAAAATTGTTTTTAAAATAAGGGTGTTCTTCCTCGACTTCCTTCGCCAGGTCTGAATGGTTGGCCTCAAATTCTTCCCAAAGTTGTTTTAGGGTGGATCTGCGAGCGGTGATATATGCTGCATTTTTTCTTGATGGGCCATCCTTCCTCACGTTGATAATCTGCCTGCGAATGGATTCTGCTAAATCTTCTTGGGTTGTGAAAATCTCCCGTCGCTGCGCCATCGTAACGGTCTTGTTCGATGAGGGCTGGTACGTTTTAAGGGACCACTGGACCAAATGCTAGGGGCAGGAACGTTGAAAGGCTCGAAATATCATATACTAGGGGCAGGAACGTTTTAATGGCTCGAAAGGACCAAAATGTTCAGGGTGGAGCTTGTAATGGACTGTATGAATTTAATTTGGACAGTTGCAGGAATATCTTAGGGGTGCAGGAATTAAAAAGGGGTGCAAACCAACGGTCTCGTGCGGTCTCACACGAGATGATGTACCAAACAAGACCTGGGGCCGTTGGTCAGCGTGACACAGTGAAACAAGACTTCAAACTGTATGTTTATTGACTAAAATATTTTTCTATTTATACACATAAAAATACTGACTTAGCTTACAAAGTTTAATATTTGCCCTAGTTTCAGCTCGCATATGCACTTGCGTATTCAATTTCATAACAAACAAACTTGCAGAGTACAGAATTGCAGGCTATTCACCGGTCATTCGAGCACTGATTACATTACTGCTGACGCTTTGTTAAGCATTTTCCGTATGCGATATGTGTTTGTGAAATATTCGCCTAATTAAATTAAAAGGATTAAAATTTATGTTTGGTTCCTAAACAAAAATATTTGGGAATAACAAATATATTTTAAAATTGATTAAGTGATTCAAATAGCAATATCGTTTAATAAGTATTGCCAATCTTACAATAGTCGTGCTCAATTGTAACAATATACTTTGGTTCACAATGCTTTTCACGCATTTTAAATGATTTGTCGGTGTCAGTTTGACGTATGAGTTTACTATTTACGCTATTTTCAAAAAGCGGACAAGTGATACTAGCTCCTCCTGACGGGTGGGCCAAACTATAACAATTATTTGAATTTACAGATGTATTTAGAAAACTTTTCTATTGGTAGGTTTTTTATGCTTTTGGGAAATGTGTGTCTCCTACACTAAATCGGCGCAAGTTAAAACAACACTTCTTCACATACCGACCCATCATTAATTATAGTTTGGTTCACAACCTTGCCGAGTGTACAGTGACTATATACAAGACAGTGTGGCCATACGATTGTTGGCCGCCATTTTCAGGCAAATTTGAGCCTAGGGATATACAGTGCCGTTAGAGATAATGGAACGTTTTTGAGTGGTCACTATTTTGGTGCTAGTTATTTTAACTAGTTGATGTTAGCTACACGTGCAGTCTTATGTTTGGACATTGACATTGTTCATTGGCGTCCGTTCGTGATGCTTTAAGGTGTCGCAAGAAGTGTACAACCGGTTTCAGTTGTGGTAATTTACAATACAGCTAAATGCCGTCTTTCTGTTCCCTATCTCCAAACCTCATGGTTATGTGATTGGTCTTCTTCCAGTTTCCTCTCCTCCATGGCTTTTCGAATACCTTCATTCTACGGTTTGCATGGTCTACCTCTTTTTTTCTTACCCGGCGGCGACCATTTAAAGATCTTTATAGCCCACGTTGTCTCTTCCATTCTCATTAGATGACCAAACCATTTTAACGCTTTCCGTTCAATTCTGTCCACAACTAGTTATGGTGCCTCCATTCTGCGTCTTATTTCCTTGTTAGTCACTCTGTCTCATCTCGATACCTTTGCGCCTTTTCGTCCATTTGAACTGTGTTTAGTCTTTGTTTCATTTCCGCTGTTACAGTCCATACCTCACTGCCATAACATAGCACCGACTTGATTTCAAGCATCCCACTATCTTCTTACTTTGTACTATTTCAGTTCTGATGTCTTCTGTTCCCGAACCTTTTTCATCGTTTGTATTGTAGCACCGAGGTATTTAAACTAAGGCTGGGAAGCGGATTCGGATTTTCGGATATCCGGATTTTTTATAGGCGGATATCCGGTTATGGTAGAAGTTAAAAATCCGATATTCGGATTTATCCGGATTCATCCGGATTTTCTGTACATCCGGATTTTCTGTAAATCCGGATTTTCTGTAAATCCGGATTTAATGTAAATCCGGATTTAATGTAAATCCGGATTTAATGTAAATCCGGATTTTATATAGATCCGGATTTTGTGTAATACCGGATTTTCTGCAAATGAGGATTTTATGTAGATACAAATTGTGCGTGGAGAACCGGTTTTCGCATGCTTATGGCGATCCGTTTTCGGATTTAATATGCGGATTCAGAATTCGATTTTTTTATTGGATTATATAAAGTATAAAATAAACCAACACACGTTATAAGCTTTTTTTTTTTTAATAGGTTAGTTGAAAATTTAATTCATGAGGTTCCAGGAAATATGTTTGGGCTAAATCCGGATTTCCGTTTGTTGTATATATCCGGATTTCGGATTTCTGGGATATATTCGGATTTCTGTTTTTCGGATAATTTCGGATTTCAAATTATTCGGATAATTCGGATTTCGGATAAAGCATAATAACGGATTTATCGGATAGCGGATTGCCATTGGCGGATTTTTTCCGGATAGTAAAATCCTAACGGATTCCGGATTATTCGGATACCGGATAATTTAAAATCCGAAATCCGGATTTCAAACTGTAACGGATTTCCCAGCACTAATTTAAACCTTTCTACTTGTCTTACTGCGATATCTTCATTTATTGACTTCATATTGTGCTTTCGAGTTGACTACTAAATACTCAGTTTTTTCTAAACTTATGCCCACTCATCGTATCACCGATGTAATTCATCTTTTTATCATATATCCCAAGTCAAACGCATCTTGTGCTATTATAACAATAGCACAATTCTAAATTGTCACATTTAAATACTGTGCAGAATATCAGTTTTTTAGGGCAATAGATGATAAAATTTCACCCGCTTGCGACGCTAATGAATTATTTTACACAGACAATTTACAATTTTCAGATTTGAAAGGTTATATTTTTTTTCCATAACCAAAAGAACAGGTTCTACCCATCGACATATAGAAATGGACCGCTAGTCAGAGCTGCGCGAGCCAAACGGGATAGAAAGAGAACGCATATGACTTGAGAACGTTCTGTCCGTGTTGGCGCTCAGTAGCGTACGGCGCGACCGCCCTGTCGCTGTGACGTCATTTTCTGTCTGCCAATAGAAGGCCGGCAGGAAAAGGAACATTTTCTGTCGGCCAATAGGAGGCCGGCAGGAAAAGAAAAGATAGTTCTTAAAGTGTTCTCTTTCTCTTTCTAACGCAAAAAGTTGCGCAGTCGTCCATTAGCGGTCCATTTCTATAAGTCGATGGTTCTACCAACCTCTTTGAGAACAACTTTGAAGTAACTAAATAGTTTTCCTGTTAATAGAGGAAATTCGGGTCGAACAATAGCGGCGAAAACATCTCAATGGCCACACTGTCTTGTATATAGCCACTGTAGCCGAGTGTAGAGTACCTATATAAGAGTAAGGCGATGACATTTGGGAATCCAAAAAAATGAAGTTTGTCGAAAATTCCATAGTTAACTACGTTACTTTGTTATTGTGTAGTTGCACGTTTATTAATTATAGTTCTCCTTTTATGAAATGCATTCATACAACAGATAGGCAAAATTTATACAATTTAAGTAATATACAATAATCTATTAGGCATTTTATATTGTTTATTCAAATTTAAACTACAGTTACTTTTGTAGCAACCCTTATATTAATTATAATATGTCACTTAATACGTTAAAGCGATGAAACGATAAAAACATAAAATATAAATGAGTTTTTAACGAAACTGCATGTGTTATGTACAGTCGCGGAATTAAAAATCCGGACACTTAAAATGATTCAGTGTATATCTTACTTTACTTTACTTATCACGTTACCTGGTGTCAAAGTCAAAATAGTTACTCGTATATGACAGCATGCCTCATTTAAGAGTCGAACAAAGAATGCAAGTAATTACATTCATTGAAGAAAGTTGGTCGAAAAGAAGAATAGCCGAGAGATTTCTTGTGGGTAAAAGTACCATTCACGATATACACATTAAATGGCAGCAACGAGGAACTGTTGACAGAAGAATAGGTTCTGGGCGTAAATTTCTTTCGACCCCCCAACAAGACGAAAATCTAGTAGAATTTTTAAGGAATAACCCATTTGAAACCGCCGCAAGTGCGGGTTCTGTTCGTACTGCAAGAAATCGAATAAAGAAAACCAGTGAACTAAGAAATCGAGCGGCTGATGAAAAACCATTCCTTACTTTGCAAAATAAGGAAGAAAGAGTTGGTTTTGTTCTACAATTTTTACCACAGAACTTAAATTTATGGGAAAAATGTAATTTTCTCGGACGAAAAAGTATTTTAGTCTTACCACAGCGGTCTCGTCCGTGTATATAGACCGCAAAATTCGCGATTTGAGGAGACTTACACCAAGAAATCTCATAACAGCGGTAGATTTTCAGTAAATGTGTGGGCTTGGATATGTGCACAAGGAGCAGGTGTATGTTGGAACATCGAGCAAAGATTACCCAAAAATTGCAAAAATCCTCTATAAGACTCGTTCGGATTTTTAATTCCGCGACTGTACGTACTAGAAAATGCAAATAATAGAGAATAGCTACAAACATGTGGAGCATCTGCTAAGACATATGTTTTTTGTTCTTCTTTGAATTGATTGTTAATCAAATTGACTATTTTGCAACATTTTCCGGCAATTATTCCTAAATTTCTCCACATGCCTTGATTGCAGGGACCATGGGTTATGTTACCGAAACAATATTTGAACCTATGTTTGTAGCATGTTCCACGATTTTAATTAAAATGTCCGCGACTATTGAGCTGTTAGTGCTTTCTGACGTAAAGTAGTAAGCCACCATTTGCTTTCATCTAGTTGTAATACTACCTACAAATAATAAACACAGTGAATATTAAAAACCTAAGATTGCTCTAATATTTTATTAACCTAACACGAAAACTAAAGCTGATTTGGCAATGTTACACCTCCCGTAAAAGAATTCGTGGTCACTCAAAAGTCCATACTCCTTATTTCCATTTCATCGCAAGCATGCAGTCTTTTTCGAAAATATTGTTATAGTATGAAATTGTAATCTTTAATAAAGTAAAGACATCTCTTAAAATGCCAGGTTGAAAATTTAAATGCTGTAAATGGAAATTTAATTTGCGAATAGATGGAAATGGAAGTTCTGTTTTCCTAAAATGAGTATACCCACTGTTCACATGAAAATCTCAGACTTAATAACCTTTCTAATAAAGCTCTGACCTTCCGCCTTGCAGGCCAAGCTTCTTCATGGGGTGTTAGTGCCTCATCATTATTATAAGGTTTTATTGGAGAATTTGTTACATTTATTTTTGGTAGTGTTAATGTTTGAATGTGATCATTGGTAAAGTTTTCTTTAATTGTGTTTAAAACAATTATTCTTTCTTTTTGTCTCGCAAAGAAGACGGCTTAATTTTCTGTTATTTCGTCGCAATTTAATGTATTGTACTATCAGAGATTAATATATTTTTTTGTAATCAAAATCACATTGAGGCAAAATTTTATTGTTGGCTTCATGAATTGTAATTTTAACCAACATGATTGTTGGTATAGCTGTTTTTTTTCATATTTTTGTCCTATTTTCGTTAACCTCCCACTGATTATTGTCGAAATGCTTCTCTCAAATTCTTAGTCTTTTGTAACTACAATTTTTTTCTTGCTGATCTTGTTTAGCCAAATTCTGTTTCTCAAACCATCCTTTGGAACACTAGCTAAGTAAACACCATTTTCAGAGCGGTTCTTGCAACCGTGGACAGAGCAACCAGTCATGCTAAAACGAAATTATTGAAAATAGGTCAAGGGAAAAAGGAAATTGAAAAATTACATGATTAACAAAATTATGTGCTGAAAAACCTTAAAATTCGCCACTTATTTTACAAATTGATTACGAACTGCGTGTTTTGCTAACTTTGACAAGTTTAATGTAACGTCTGTTGAATGTCACCAATTACAAGCAGTCAACAACCTGTCGACCACTTCTAAATTGCATCTAGATCTATTGTACATGCATAGGGATCCAACCAATCAAATACTGTTCCTGCTTATCCTACTTATTATGTAGGTACTCTAGCCGAGTGCAGAGTCAGTAGATATAGGAGAGTACCGCCATTCTTTTATCCATGAAAATGCCGCCATCACCGCCATTTTTGTTCCCATCAGTAATAACTGATTGAGTTATGTCTAAAATTTTACTTTAAATTGGCAAGACTGTAAGTCTATGTCAAATTCCAGGTTAGCAGGTTATGAATTGAGCAAGTTTGTGTCAAAACTAACGCACAATGTAACCTGCTAACTTCGAATTTGACATAGACTTACAGTCTTGCCAATTTCAAATAAAGTTTTGGATTGCCAACAAACGTCACGTTGACGGAATTGTGTTACAAACCTCAAAGTGACGCATAAGCCAGAGGATGCGGCGGTACTCTCCTATATACACTGGCTCTGTCCGAGTGCAGAGCAGTAGATATAGGAGAGTACCGCCATTCTTTGATCCGTAGAAATGCCGCCATCGCCGCCATTTTTGTTCCCATCAACAATAACTGATTGAGTTATGTCTAATATTTTCTTTGATATTCGCAAGACTGTAAGTCTATGTCAAATTGGATGTTAGGAGGTTATGCTTTGCATCAGTCTGTGTCAAATAACAAACAAAACATAACCTGCTAACCTCGAATTTGACATAGACTTACAGTGTTGCCAATTTTAAGTAAAATTTCGAATTTCCAATAAATGTCACATTGACGGAATTGTGTTACTAACCTCAAAGTGACAGATGTGACAGAGGAACAAACATGGCGGACGTGGCGGTACTCTTTTATATCTACTGACTCTGGCCGAGTGGAGACACTAGCGCCCTCCAACGGATGGGCCAGTCCCTAACAATTATTTGACAGGTGCATTTCAGAAACTCCTCTATTAGTGGTTGCTTTGTGCTATCAATATTGTGGTTTAAAGGTATTTTACATAATATATTACCAAAACAATTCAAAATACAGTAAATTAGAGACCTGTAAATTTTGCTTATTTTACGCAAAAATTTTGAAAGCTCAGGTAGATTGCTCAGACTGAAGATATCATTATTTGGTTAGGATTTTTTTTATGTTGTTAAATTGGGTAAATAGTAGCTCTTGCGACTTACCCACAGATTGTATAACAAATTTGACAAATTCTAAAAATATTTCCTTGTTATTATAATTTAACCAAAAATTCAAAACTTTGACCCATTTACACAGACTGAATATAATTTTTTATAGTGTTTAAATTTTAAACAGTTGTTATTGAAGTAAAACCATAATTTTTGCGAAATAGCCTTTTGCCGTACTAAAAAATCGGCATCTTTCGCACCACCTTAACGCACAATGAGCCGTAAAGTGGTCTAAATTCTGCAGGAAGTACAATTCAAACATTCAATTCTATGAAAATGTAATTATTGTTCTCAGTGAAAAAGTTCAATAGTGAACATACCCTTAGTGCCAGCCCGATAATTTTAGAAATCCAACCTGTACCAGAAATATTTAACTCAATTACACAACAATTCAAAAACAAAATTGTGTTTGCAGTTTTCTAAATACTCAGAGTACGTACATAAGAAACGGCTATTCAAGTATCGAGGAAATAAATTTTGCAGTTATTGAAATACAGAAGATACAGACTCCAATCGCGTTCATGCCGATTTTAATGTTAAAACTGCTTAGGTCAGTGTGGCTGTACAAGTATAAAAAAGCAGCAAATTTTATTGTACAGAAAAAAAACAATATAATGGAAATTATTTTAATGAGTTTTAATAAAAGGAAACTGAGAGTTGCTTTTATATTTACTTCTTATTTGAAAATAATATAGATAGCAAGAGATATTATGATAGTCATTTGGTAAAGTCATAAATTCATTTAATCTTGTGGATACAAATTACGATGATTATTCAACACTATAATAAACGTAACAAGCCTACGTCTATGCTCAGCGGTAGGGTTACTGCAATGGCGTCGGCGTAAGAAGGGGTGGTTGGGCGTTACCCTCAGCTAGACACTGGATTTGATTGGAACAAAGTTTATTATATTTACACATACAAATAAGCTTATAACTAGGTAACATTTATATACAGAAAAAGAAAAGAAAATGGCGGATTGGCATCCGCGATTGGAAGCGGGTGTGGTGCTTCGGAGGCGGGGCCGGCGGCTTCCTCCTGCGGTTGCAGCGGCGGCGGTGGCGACTGGCGACGGGGGCGGCGAGCTGAGAGCAGCGGCGGCGGCAACGTCGGCGGCAGTGCGGATCTCCTTGGCGGAGGCGGCGGCTGGCGGCTTCCTTCTGCGGTGGCAGCGGCGGCGGTGGCGACTGGCGACGGGGCGGCGGGCTGTGAGCAGCGGCGGCGGCAACGTCGGCGGCAGTGCTGATCTCCTGGGCGGAGGCGGCGGCTGGCGGCTTCCTTCTGCGGTTGCAGCAGCGGCGGCGGCAACGTCGGCGGCAGTGCGGATCTCCTGGGCGGAGGCGGCGGCTGGCGAAAGTGGCTTTCCAAAGACGGCAGGCAGCAGAGTCCAATGCGTAGGATTGGCTCTAAGTCCACGAGGGTGATAGGCTCTGGAGAGGCTGGAGCTGCTAGCTGGTCCTGGAAGCTGAAGTGGCTCGAATCCCAAGTCCCACGAAGACGGCAGACAGCTAAGTCCAGTGAAATGGATCGGCTCTAAGTCCACGAAGATGCGGCAGACAGCTAAGTCCAGTGAAATGGATCGGCTCTAAGTCCACGAAGATGCGGCAGACAGCTAAGTCCAGTAGATGAAACGGCTGGTGGTCCTGGAGCTGAAGTGGCTGCTGGTGGTCCTGGAAGCTGAAGTGGCGGCTGGTGGACTCTCCTTGGCTGAGTGATTTCTTACTGCCAGCGTCTGACTATTTAAAGGAGCCAGTCCTTTGTCCAACGCGATCTCGACGCTCATTGGTCGAAGTAGAAGGGATGTTTTGCCCGATTTCGATATATTTTGAAATTATAGCATTTAATTGAGCGGCGTGATCAATTATCGACTTGGATTGAGTCGCAATCAATAGTTGATGAAATGCCGATTCTAACGACACCCAATTTGCTATGTTTTGAGTAAAAATTAGCTCAACTTGGAATTTTTAATGCAATGTTCCGCGTAAAGCTTAATTAAGTATTATTCTTATGGCGTGTGTTAAAAAGTTTATTATGCTTTGATCGGTTGCGCGCTATTTTTATAAGATTTTTGAGACCAATTTCGCTTTTCTGGGACGCTTTCTTCCGTTAATTAAAATTTAATTTGTAATCTGCATCTTTGCCCGCTGTACTCGGTCGTGGCCCCTGATTTCTTCGTTACAATATGCCTTTCCTCGGGCCGCTGAACTCTCGGCCGCTCTCCCGGGCGCGTGTTTGGCTGCCTGATGGAAAAATTGCTTTTTCTCCACCTGTATATGTGCTAGCGCTCTGTGGTTTGTTTTAATAGGTAGCGGTTAATTTTTCCTATCTTCTGGTATCCTTTATGTGTGATTAAAACAGAGCGCACTCTGTTTTAAGGGCGTTTTAGTGAAAAATTCTTAATTTAATCTGCAAACATTCGTGAGGCGTATTTCGCTGGCTGTCACCTTTCTTGGCCGGCCGGCTCCAATAAAGTTTATGGTTGCAATCTTGCTGCACTTTAGAAATTCGTTGTAAGGACACTTATTTTTATGATTTTAGGGTTTTGAAAGATACTTCTGCGTAGGATCGCGGCGGTTTGTTAAACAGATGTAATATTCTTTGTTCTTCGGGCGCCTTTCGGGCGGCGTACGTTTCCTTTGTTTTTATTCGATCTGTTTAACGGTTCATATCAATTCCCCCCTCCTTTGGCGTCCGCGATCCGGGCAAAAAAGATTAGGGAGAGAAGGGACGGAGTTGGTCTGCGTGAATTTTGAGGGCCTGTTGTCCTTTTTGGACCCTATAGATGCTTGGGCCAAGTTGGTCCAAGATTTGGTAAGGTCCACTCCATTTTGGTTGGAACCCTGCATGGATCCCGGCGATGGCGTCTGAGAGAGGGTGATTTTTCACCATGACCCACTGCTGGGGTTGAAACGTGGGGTTGTCGGCGTCCGGTGCTTCTTGGCGCTGGTCGATGGCTCGGTTCCGGCTGCCTGTGTCCCGTGCTCCGCGGTTGTGGGTCCGTGGTTCGTGGGGCGTTTCGGGCAGCAGCGTGGGGTGTCGGAACCTCCATTCCCCGGGGCGGTCTAATTCCTTTCCGAACATGGCGTATGCTGGGGAACACCCTAGGGCGGTGTTATGGCGATTCCGTAAGTTAAATAGGGTCGCGGGAAGATGCTTGTCCCACTCGCGATGGTTTCCTCCTTGTAGGTGCAGGCGGAGCCCCTTTTTTATTTCTTGATTCCTTCGCTCCGTTGGGTTGGCTCGGGGGTGATAGATGGCGGTCGTCCATGGCTGGATATCCCACTCCTGGCAGGCTTTCATCCATTGTTCACTGATGAACTGACGCCCGTTATCGGTCAGCATGGCGCTCGGGTACCCAAAGCGGGGAAAGACTTCATTTCGCAAGGTGCGGATGATGATGGGGGCGGTGGCTTTGGCTAAAGCGAAGGCTTCAGTCCACCGGGTGAAGAGGTCGGTTATTACCAGGATGAACTTCTTCCCGGTGGCTGACGAGGGGTAGGGCCCCATGAGGTCGAGCGCAATCGTGTCCCACGCTCGGTTGGGTTGGTGAGGCCTCAGGGTGGCTTTGGCTTGGTGGCGGCCCTTCTTGCATCTCAAGCAGAGCAGGCATTGGCGGACGTAGTTCCGGACATCTTCTCGTAAACGCGTCCAATGAAAATGTGAGCGGATGGCTCGTGTTGTTTCGGCGATGCCGGGATGTCCAGCTAAGTCTTGATCATGGTATTGGTAAATGACCCTGGGTCGGCTTCTCTCCGGACAAACAGTCTTGGGCCTTGATCCGTCTGGTGGTAAAGCAACCCATCCTCTATTCGATAATTCTCCTGGACGGCTACGAGATCTGGGGTTGGGTCCTCGACGAAGTAGCTTTGGTGCCATGAGTTGACTAAATCTTGACAGTAATTATCCTGCCTTTGGTCCTGTGCAATGGTCTCCCATAACGTTTCTTCGACTGCGTCCAGCAGGCTTAGGGATGGCTTGCCTGGTGGCTCCGTGACGGTAGCACGGCTGCTTGCCCGTTGATACCTCGGTGAGTCCTCACCGTGTGGTGTTTGGCTGCTGGCCGCCTGATTTCCTGTAGCGGGTTCCTGGAACCTGGGAAATCCTTTCTTAGCGGGTTGGCTGGCCGTTACACGTTTTTGGGCGAAGCGCTTGTTGTGAATGGGAGGTAGCAGTACTGTCGGGTCATCCCACACTGCTTCGGCCGGCTGTCCAGTCGGCTGTCGAGATAGCGCGTCCGGCAACTCGTTGTGCTTTCCGGGGCAATGCTCGATTGTGAAGTGGAACTCCTGTAGCAGGAGAGCCCAACGCGTGAGTTTAGCTCGCTGGTCCTTCAAGGTGTTGAGCCAGGTGAGGGCGCGGTTATCGGTCCGGAGGGTGAACTGCCTGCCTTCTAAGTAGGGCCGATATTTTTTTATCGCCCATACGGCGGCTAGGCACTCTTGTTCGTTGGAGTGATAACGTTGTTCGGCTGGCAGGAACCGGGTGCTGGCGTAGGAGATGACGTCTCGACCTCCATCGGGACGTTCCTGGTAGAGCACGGCGGCGATGCCAAATTTGCTGGCGTCTGTTTGTAAAATGAAGGGGCGAGAAGCATCGGGTCGGGCTAACTTCAGCGGTGTCTGAAACAATTGTTTCACTTGGTGAAATGCTTGCTGAACGTCTGGGGTCCAAGTCCAGCGCTTTTTAGTGCTTAGTAGGTCGGTGAGAGGGGCCGCAACGTCGGCGAATCGGGGAATGTACTCGCGTAGCCAATTGCATATGCCTAGGAACTGTCGTAACCCCTTTCGGTTAGTAGGGGGCGGGGCGTTGATGACCTGCTGCACGTGACCTGGTTGAGGTTCGTTTCCCTCTGGGCCAACGATATGCCCTAGGTAGTGCAGAGTGGATTTCCCGAAGTGGCATTTTTCTGGCGAGCATATGAGCCCATGTTCCTGTAGTCGTTCGAATACCTTTCGGAGGTGTTGAAGGTGCTGCTCCCATGATTCCGAGTAAATGATGATGTCATCTAAATACACGAGGCAGAATTTGTGGAGGTACCCTACCAGTACTTCCCGGGCCATCAGCCTCTGAAAGGTCATCGGTGCCGTCTTGAGCCCGAATGGCATGACTCGAAACTGATAGGCTGCGCCATCCGGAGTCGTGAACGCGGTGTAGGGTTTGGCTTGGGGGTGTAAACTTATCTGCCAGTACCCCGACTTTAAGTCAAGTGAGGAGAAGATGCTCGCTGAACCTAGATCTTTGATGGTTTCGTGGATCAAGGGTAGTACCGCCGGCTCATTGATGGTGGCTTCGTTTAGCCTACGAAAGTCCAAGCAGAACCGGGGTGTAGAATCCTTTTTCTCCACGATGACGATTGGCGAGTTATGTGGTGACTGGCTAGGCTCGATGAAACCGCGTGCCAGCATCTCTTCTACTTGCTCGGCGATGATCTTCTTTTTTGTTTCGGAATATCGGTAATTTGGGCTGCGTATAGGGGCATCGGTTTTCACATGAATCTCGTGCTGCAGGGTGCGCGTAGGTGGCGCCGAGGGCCTCCAAATTTCGGGGAAGTCTTCTAGTAGCTGATAGAGGTTGTGTTCCTGCTCGCGAGGGAAGTCATGCTTCAACTGGGGAAGTTCCATCGGGTCATTCGCTGGACGCGGGTCGTGTTGCTCGACCAGGCAATGAGTGGTTTCTCGGGTCCTCATGCCGTGGTGTATGCAACGCCGTGCGAAATCAAAGGTAGCCTCGTGTTCCGTAAGCCACGGTAGTCCGAGAATGATGTCCTCCCTTAATTCCTCTGCTATGATGCACTGTATGACGTAGTTATTTCTACCGATCTGCATTTCCAAGCTTGTTTCTCCTCGTAGGGTCAGGGTTGCCTGTTCTTTGGCCATTTTGGCCGTTCTTTGTGCGTAGCTACCCGTCTCAGGATGCTGCACTAGCTTGGCGCTAATGAAATTATGCGTGGCTGCTGAATCTATCAGGGCACGCATCTCCCGCTGTGGTGATCCGAGGTTCACCATGATATACGGGAGGTTGTGGCAGTTGGCCGTACTTATCGTGGAGCATTGGGTTGGGCCCTGGGCGGTGCTTCGGCCTCGATGTGCCCGGGCCTCCGCCAGTTTTCCGGCGGTGGTAGTTGTCTTGCTTCGGGGGCGTTCACGGGAGCTTCTCCTGTTGCCTGTGGTGCTGGCCGGTGGCGTCGTGGGCAATCCTTATTGAAGTGGCGTCCTGGGCAAAAATAGCAGCGGGGTAGATTTGGCTCGGCTGGCTCTCGTGGGCGTGTCTCGCGGTTTGGCGTTGGTGCGCGGTCGTCCATGTCTTTCTCAATTGCAGCCACCTTGTCCAATAGTTCCTCAATTGTTTCCGGCACTGCGACACGTAGGTAAGGCCGAAGGGCCGGTTTTAACAGTTCTATCATTACGGGAATGCTGGCTCCCACTGACTGTTCGTTGTCCAATCGGCGTATCAGTTGTATCTTCCGAAGAAGAAAGAGTTCGCCATTTTCTTTCAGTCCCTGTTTTTGCCCGTAGAGCTGTGTTTTCAAGGAGGCTCGTACATCTGCGCTATCGAATTTCTTTAACAGCCTTTCTTCAAATTCATTCCAGGAGAGCGGGAGTGAAGCGTATGGTTTCCACCATTGGCTAGCCTTCCCCTGGAGACAGTTTGTGGCTACTTTCATTAGTTCTGTTGTAGTACATCCGCTTTGCGCATGGTAGCGGGCGCACTCTGCGATGAACTCTTGGGGGTGGTCTAACTCCTCGCCCTTAAATGTTGGTGGGAGATCGACTTTTTTGGGCACAGCCATTCGTCCCAAAAGTGCCTGGAATTGTTCGTCCGTTAATGTGATCGTTGGTGCTGCTGGAGCTTGTTCTGGGAGCCACTGGGTGTTTTCTACCACTCCCAGAAGTGGTGCTGGTTGATTGGTTCCTGCTGCTGTAGCTGCTAGGTTCGCAAGGTGGTGTGCCATTTGCTGTTGGTTGTCTTCGTTGACTTCCTGTCGCACTGGGCTGGGACTTGGAGGCGGTGTCCTTTGTCCACACGGAAATGAGGGTGCGCTGTCTTCTATTATTTTCGAACTGTTCAGACTTCCTCCTTGTCGCGGTGTCCGCTGAGGTTCTTCGTTGATCCTTGGCGGAGTTGTCTCCATGTTTTCCTTCCTTCTTGACTTCACCATTGTAGTGGGCGTGACTTCCCTCTGGTGTCCACCACAGGTTTGCCCCACGTTCCGGGCGACAATTAACAAGCCTACGTCTATGCTCAGCGGTAGGGTTACTGCAATGGCGTCGGTTTCGGAAGAGGAGGGTGGGCGTTACCCTCATTAGACACTGGATTTGATTGGAACAAAGTTTATTATATTTACACTAACTAACATACAAATAAGCTTATAACTAGGTAACATTTATATACAGAAAAAGAAAAGAAAATGGCGGATTGGCATCCGCGATTGGAAGCGGGTGTGGTCCTTCGGAGGCGGGGCCGGCGGCTTCCTCCAGTGGTTGCAGCGGCGGCGGTGGCGACTGGCGACGGGGCGGCGAGCTGAGAGCAGCGGCGGCGGCAACGTCGGCGGCAGGGCGGATCTCCTTGGCGGAGGCGGCGGCTGGCGGCTTCCTTCGGCGGTTGCAGCGGCGGCGGTGGCGACTGGCGACGGGGCGGCGGGCTGTGAGCAGCGGCGGCGGCAACGTCGGCGGCAGTGCGGATCTCCTTTGGCGGAGGCGGCGGCTGGCGGCTTCCTTCTGCGGTTGCAGCGGCGGCGAAGGCAACTGGCGACGGGGCGGCGGGCTGTGAGCAGCGGCGGCGGCAACGTCGGCGGCAGTGCTGATCTCCTCGGCGGAGGCGGCGGTTGGCGGCTTCCTTCTGCGGTTGCAGCGGCGGCGGAGGCGACTGGCGACGGGGCGGCGGGCTGTGAGCAGCGGCGGCGGCAACGTCGGCGGCAGTGCTGATCTCCTTTGGCGGAGGCGGCGGCTGGCGAAAGTGGCTTTCCAAAGACGGCAGGCAGCAGAGTCCAATGCGTAGGATTGGTTCTAAGTCCACGAGGGTGATAGGCTCTGGAGAGGCTGGAGCTGCTAGCTGGTCCTGGAAGTTGAAGTGGCTCGAATCCCAAGTCCCACGAAGACGGCAGACAGCAAGTCCAGTGAAACGGCTGTTGGTCCTGGAGCTGAAGTGGCTGCTGGTAGTCCTGGAAGCTGGAGTGGCTGCTGGTAGTCCTGGAAGCTGAAGTGGCGGCTGGTGGACTCTCCTTGGCTGAGTCGGCGATGGAAGGCTGGATGGTTCCTGGTGGACTCTCCTTGGCTGAGTCGGCGATGGAAGGCTGGATGGTTCCTGGTGGACTCTCCTTGGCTGAGTCCTTTCTTACTGCCAGCGTCTGACTATTTAAAGGAGCCAGTCCTTTGTCCAACGCGATCTCGACGCTCATTGGTCGAAGTAGAAGGGATGTTTTGCCCGATTTCGATATATTTTGAAATTATAGCATTTAATTGAGCGGCGTGATCAATTATCGACTTGGATTGAGTCGCAATCAATAGTTGATGAAATGCCGATTCTAACGACACCCAATTTGCTATGTTTTGAGTAAAAATTAGCTCAACTTGGAATTTTTAATGCAATGTTCCGCGTAAAGCTTAATTAAGTATTATTCTTATGGCGTGTGTTAAAAAGTTTATTATGCTTTGATCGGTTGCGCGCTATTTTTATAAGATTTTTGAGACCAATTTCGCTTTTCTGGGACGCTTCCTTCCGTTAATTAAAATTTAATTTGTAATCTGCATCTTTGCCCGCTGTACTCGGTCGTGGCCCCTGATTTCTTCGTTACAATATGCCTTTCCTCGGGCCGCTGAACTCTCGGCCGCTCTCCCGGGCGCGTGTTTGGCTGCCTGATGGAAAAATTGCTTTTTCTCCACCTGTATATGTGCTAGCGCTCTGTGGTTTGTTTTAATAGGTAGCGGTTAATTTTTCCTATCTTCTGGTATCCTTTATGTGTGATTAAAACAGAGCGCACTCTGTTTTAAGGGCGTTTTAGTGAAAAATTCTTAATTTAATCTGCAAACATTCGTGAGGCGTATTTCGCTGGCTGTCACCTTTCTTGGCCGGCCGGCTCCAATAAAGTTTATGGTTGCAATCTTGCTGCACTTTAGAAATTCGTTGTAAGGACACTTATTTTTATGATTTTAGGGTTTTGAAAGATACTTCTGCGTAGGATCGCGGCGGTTTGTTAAACAGATGTAATATTCTTTGTTCTTCGGGCGCCTTTCGGGCGGCGTACGTTTCCTTTGTTTTTATTCGATCTGTTTAACGGTTCATATCAATCTGTTTGAGAGTATAATCCAAATGTGTGTAGAGAAACATTTCGTGGTTTTATCAAGTGGATGAAGGAATGCACTACTGACTTAAAATCCAACTACTCAGTATATTCTCTGTACTGTTAATGTAGTTTTTATAATTATGAGTATACATTTTACAAATATGAAACCCTCGACTTTTTTATTGAAATGGACGAGTATCTATAGACCTTCTTCTTCTTGTTGTGCCGTGTTCTCATTGGACGTTGGCGATCAATCTGGCCCACCTCATCTTGTTTATCGCTGTTCGAAACAGGGCAACTGATGTCATTCCTGTCCATTGTCTAAGGTTGCGAAGCCATGATATTCGGCGTCTGCCAGAACTTCGTTTGCTTTCGATTTTTCCCTGCATAATTAGTTGCAATATTCGGTAACGAAAACATGCCACCATAGTTGCTTCCAAAAAAAGGACCGCATCAGCTTATGGGGTATATCCTATAAGCCTTTCCGACAAAAAACCACTTTCTAAGTAGGCAGGAACAGTGCCAAAATTTTCGGGAAAAGGTAAAGAAGCGCTGCGCCATCAAACGAGGTTCCAAAATAAGATTTTCAAGTTTCTCAAAAAGAACCATATGCCGTAGAGGAAGCCTACCTCCAAGAAAACAACATCTTAATATTTGGAAGTAAATCCACCAAAAAGAGGATTTTACGAAAGCGTTAAAAAGAGCTACTCGCAACGAAAAAAAAAAACATTTGGTAGGTCACAATAGTATATGGTAATACAAGTGTGGAAAGAATACCATTGGAAAATGCATGCGTCACTAATTTTTTTCAATAGCCTTTTCCTACGACGACTTTGCAGTCCACAGGAAATTTAATTTGATATTAGTCAAAAAAATGACATTTGTCAGTTTTAACCTATGTTTATGATTGTGACTTGGCATTAGGGTGCAGAAGGTGATTATATTCCGCACGCAAATGCGTGCGAAAACGTTGTATTGTGCATCAAAGTAGGAAAAGTTGCTTCTTTGTAATCAGACATACCTTGTTTCTGACTAGCAGTTATTTAAATATTTGTAATATGATCGAGCTAACATTGTGTTTCTCTTCTAAAAAAATGCTTGAACAAACATAAGTATTCATATCATAGTACAGAAAAGCACACATTTATTAAGTAACGTATTTCTGAATACTTTTTAAAGTATCTTTTTCTTCGTGTGTCGAATTCGCTTAGCGAATGTTGGACTATTCACAGCTGTCCCGAATAAGAACGATGTTGATTTGCCGAAACACTGTCCGATGTTCTTCAGTCAGGATGTTTTCCTTCTGTGCGGTTCTCTTTTTCCTAATTAGTTTTCCCTGTATAATGAGGTGTAAGATGTAGCTCTAGGGATGTCGCATTACATGGGAAAATACTCTAGTGTGCGTAGTTTTTTTCTGTGGACTACTTCGGATATTTTACCCATGCGATTTAACACTTGCTATGTTTTTATGCTGATTGATTGCAATTTGCATTGTTATTTTCTGCTACACATTGTCAAATTTTGCTAACTAAGAAATATTGCACTGTCAGTTGTTTCACTTCTTTTCCTTTACTTTCTCCTTTCTTTGCCGCGTTACTCGTCTTTTCTTTGTTTTTCTATTTGTCTAGCTTTAAATACTCTGCTCACCAGTCTATTCCCTTTCATTTGTCATAACATGTCCGAGCCATCTCGGCTATCCATGTTCTATCGTCGTCTCTATCTATATAACTCTCAATATTTCCCTAATGGATTTCTTTTTCTTTAACTTGTTTTTCCTTTAATTCTTTTAAAAATCTCATCTCCATGGTTGTCAACTTCATTTTTACCCTTTTATTTATTAACGAAGGCTCACTTGCGTAAATTAGGGTTAGTTTTGTTTAATTTTGTTGCTTGACCTTTATGAGGTATGTTTTTTACTGGTAAAGTTCGATTTTATTGAACAGCCTCCTCGCTGCTACTGTACTTTCATTGATTTCGTCTTTCAACGTTCCTTTACTATTCACCATTAAAGTTACTCGATTAGCTAGCGTTATGGGTAGGGGCTTAAACTGAAAGAATATGTGCTCGCTTGCGGAAGTCAAATCAGTAGATAGGGGAAAATGCCTTAGGGCACCGCCATGGTTGATCATTATTCGGTTATGTAATGAAAAGCACTTTTCTGAAAACGCGTACTGCATTTTGCTTTACAAGAAATCAGACAGGTTGTAATGTAATACGACTGTTATACTAAACACATCATAATAGGTGTGATTCACGTTGACCACAGCTGTGATAGCTGGGACCCGTTTCAATTATCCTTAAAAATTGTACCTAACGTATGACGTCACGTTGCAATACAGACTTAGGAAGGCACTATACTCGGTCCACCCAACTTATGCGAAGAAACCTTCTATAAACCCACATTTTAAACGATTCCGATCTCTTGAAATGGGCGTTTTAAAGTACTTATATTAAGTACAATTATTCCAATCTATAATCTACTAGTTTTGCTAAAGGCCAAGTTGAAGAAGGCACTTCGTACTTAGTTGAGCTATTAATCTTCAAATTACTGTTTTCAGAAAACGCCGGTGTTAGAAAGAGACGTGAAGGTGTCATTTCGAATGTTTGTTGCCATATGTGGAGTTTCATTATTGTGGTGTAAATTTTCGTTGATCACAACATAGTTGTTCAAGTACTTGAGGCAGGTAAACTTTTGTATACCAATCACAAGTTACAGTTTCACTACCGTTCAGAGGAATTACTGTAACTGGGCAAATGTGCCTGATTTTCTATTTGCACCTTTACCGCTAATAACTCGGGATCATAATTATAGATTAACACTAGTAGTATGGCGACACCTAAATTGGAGCAAGGTCATTTGATTCGCGGATTCGCGGTTTAATTCGCGGAATTATCCGCGGATTTCGCGGTTTTATTCGCGGTTTGACCTAATTAATTTCGCGGATTGATCTAATTAATCACATATGAAGTTTGATATGTAATTTACATATGTGCTACTGATTAAATTACGCGAGGCCATTTTTAATTTGCTTCCGGAATTACGCGTCGGACTTTGGCGGCCATCTTGGATTTCTGGCGGGAATATTTGAAATGAATATTTGAAATTTGAATTTTTTCCGATTTTTTCTAAGTTTAATTTGCTGGATTTGAATTTCGCGGTGTGTCGGCCATCTTGGTGCGCGCGCACTTCTCACGGCGGTTGTTTTTAATTTTCGCGGAAATATTTGAAATTCAAACTGATAGATCTATTTCGCTCTTCGAAGCTGCTGTCTCTCTCTTGCATTCACTCGTGGAAATATTTGAATTTAAAAAAAGCTTTCTGCGATGTCCAATGGCTGGAATCGAACCAGCGATCGCAGCATTACGAGTACGAAGCCTTAACCAACCGGGCTATCGGAGCGATCGAGGTTAAAGGAATTAAACATGGTCACTACTTCCACACTTGCGTGCAGTTTCGGTGCCCTGTTTAACTAATGAATTTCAAATTTACATCGCTGTTTATGAACATAGATATTTTTTAAATTATTCTCACTTTTGCTAGAACAATTACATTTCGTCCCTCGAAGAAATTTCAGAGAGGCCAATTTAATACCGTTTAATAGATGTTTTACATAGTTTAATTTCGTTCTGGCATATTGCCTGATTTAATTATGTATTGTTATCAGTCGATAGGCCTTTAAAATAAATATTTGTTGATATCTGTATCGATTTTCATTCAATTACAACAGATTAGTATTTTTTTAAATTTTACATTCGCAATGGTTTCTGCAGCACAGACAATGGAATTTGCAATGATATCACCGACTCTGTAGAACTTTCTATTTCGTCATCCTCAAATGGCTTAACCGGTCGCATATTTGAGTTCGCTAGATGGCACAACGCGGACCTGGAATGCCGGGCTCTGATTGGTCGCCAACTTCGTGTCCTTCTTGAATGACGTTTGAATTTGAACCGATGATTCTTATTAGTTTTAATTTTATTGTAATCTTTTTTTTACTTACGTAAGTGCACTTGTTGCATATTAGCACCAATAAATATCTATCTATCTATAGATAAACAGACAAGATTTACCCTGTTTTGGTGTTAAGAAATCATCCGATTCAGAAACTACTTAAGCTGAATTGTATGAAACAATAAATAAGTAGTTATACTTATTTATTATTTTGAATTTCGTTGTCTTTTAATACGTGTTGGAGTCGCTGCTTATATTATTTTCTTGCAAAGCTACTGCAGTTTGTGTTGATGTACTTTAAAAGATCTATGAAAATTTATTTTTGTTGTAACCTAAATTTTGTTTTCAATTGTATTATGTTCATATTATTTTTGGAATGTTTTAGCGCTAATATATGAGTGACTTAACAAATATTTGTTCGTTATTTTAATTTTAAAAAAAGCTTCCTGCGATGTCCCATGGCTGGAGTCGAACCAGCGATCACAGCAAAAAATTTCCATTAAACGATGCTAGTTACAGTTTAAAAAGGACAGACCAGATCTAAAAGAACACGAGTTGATGTCGAGACTAGAGAGAGAGATCCGGCAACAATGTACCTATTCAGAAAATATAACCTTAAACTGAAAACAACCTAACCTAGCAGAAAAAGTGTCAGTTTGCATTAGGGGAGTTTAGTTGCCGCAGAGGTACTGCCAACAAAATTACTAGATGGTCATACAGCATCTCACATAAATTTTCACAAAAATCGACATCATGTCATATAAATTATACAAAAACTGTCATCATGTCACTTGAAATTATATAAAAAACGACATTTTTACTAAACACACGACGAAAATTGAACAAAAATCACACAATTACAAGCCATCTCACATAAATTTTCACAAAAATCGACATCATGTCATATAAATTATACAAAAACTGTCATCATGTCACTTGAAATTATACAAAAAACGACATTTTTACTAAACACACCACGAAAATTGAACAAAAATCACGCAATTACACGCCATCTCACATAAATTTTTACAAAAATTGACATCATGTTACATAAACTATGCATAATTTTGCAAATGTTTTACACTTTTTATAAAATGCATCGCTCAAAATTAAAAGAAATAGCAATTTCATTGAAAAAATCTACTACCACAATCATTTCGATAAAAAAAATTCAAAAAATCTTATACTTTTGACGGGAATATATGTATGTTGACCACAAATTAACATAATTTTTAAATAAAAACGCGCAATTCGTTGAAAAAAATATTCTGACACCACCAAAACACGCAATTTCATTGAAAAATATATATATGTTGTCCACAAATTAACATAAATTGAATAAAAACACGTAATTTTGTTGAAAAAATGTTCTGGCTGTAAATAATTTTGCAAATGTTTTACACTTTTTATAAAATGCACCGCTCAAAATTAAAAGAAATAGCAATTTCATTGAAAAAATCTACTAACACAATCATTTCGATAAACAAAATTCAAAAAATCTTATACTTTTGACGGAAATATATGTATGTTGACCACAAATTAACATAATTTTTAAATAAAAACGCGCAATTCGTTGAAAAAAATATTCTGACACCACCAAAACACGCAATTTCATTGAAAAATATATATATGTTGTCCACAAATTAACATAAATTTGAATAAAAACACGTAATTTTGTTGAAAAAATGTTCTGGCCCCGTCATTTCACTTAAAATTTTACAAAACTGCCATCATAACACTTGAAATTATACAAAATATATGTATGTTTATCACAAATTAACATAAACCTGAATAAAACACACAATTTCGTTGAAAAATTTGCAAATGTTTTACACTTTTTATAAAATGTGTCGCTCAAAATTAAAAGAAATCACAATTTTTAAATTATATCACGCCATTATGAAATCGTAGATTGATTTTTTTTGAAATTTTACACTTTTGTAACTGTAAAATAACTTCAAATACTAATATTTTAGCTTTAGATTTTGTAATTATTGCAGATTCGTGAAAAACAAAAGCAGAGTAGAAATAAAAAACACAAACACTTTGTAATAAACAAATATATTGTTCTTATTTCGTATAATACTTAATAATATAAATATAAATGTACAGCAGAATGTCTTATTTCTAAAAATTCGCTAGCAATTTACAAAACTGTAGTTTGAGGTGCACGACATTTCAAATTAAAAAGACTGCAAGTAATAAAATCAGAATTTCATTGTGTAATTTTAAAGTTTAAGATGCACCCAATCTAGAATTCCCTTCGTTTTTGGTGATGATGACATCTGCCTTAGAGGCGTTTTTCTAACGGCCCTTTTTTGGAGGCGTTTCCTTATCGATGTTCTTCTGACTGAACCTTTTTGATGTGGACTTGGATGAGTAGCTGGTGTTTTTAATTTATATTCTAAATCAGACTCGCAGTTATCAGTTTCCATTCCGGTTTTTCCTATAGTACCAGTCGGGGTTGGCTTCTTTTGCTGTTTAGGTTTAGCTAGCAGCACATTAGGAACGTTAAGGTCTTTGATGTAATCAGCAAACTGTAGGCGTCCGGGTGGATTAATAGTTTTTCGAGGCCGCAGAATGTCGTGAATTAAATCGACTATGTTAGACGCCGGTAAAATTTCACCCTTTATAGTAACGGTGCCCTTGTGATCCCAGTTCACATCGCTTGAGGTACTCAAAATGCGTAGGAAAACTTCAGCTTTTTTCTTAAAAGTTTTGGGAAGTGTAGATAAAATAACGGCATTTGATAGGCTGTCACTGGTTGTTTCAATAGGTATTTTGATTGGCTGCCGCGCCTGGTTTGTGAAATGAAGGAATCGTTGTAAAACCTGATTGTACTGGATCCATTTATCGTGATCAGTTAATTTGGACTTTAAAACTTTTTGCATTTCGTCATCAAGCTGTGATAATATATTTTTCTCCGCATCATCGCCGGACTTAAGACGTTGGACAAATTCCGGCGATACAATCAACATCTTCCGCTCTTTGTCCATTTTAGTCGAAAAGGAGCTCAGTCGTTTGTTCTGGTAGAGCCGTCGTGAATAAACTAGCTTAAAATCAAGACTTTCATAATAAATATATAAAAAAATATGACAGGTACGGGAATCGGACCCGTATTCTCTCTCGAGATCAGAACTTGAATCTGACGCCTTAACCATTCGGCCAACCTGCCTCCCTATATAAACGAGCACTCTCTGCATAATTAAGAAAAACATATAGTTTAAAAAGCCTTCTGCATGCAATTTCAAACAATATTTCATATAAATTAAGCCATGTACAAATTTCTAAATCGGTTTTGATATATATTTTATCGAAAGACTTGACCCTCAGCTACCGTTTTATTATTTGTCGTGATTCGTCATCGATGAATTTTACAAGTGCCAGCCTGTCTGCTGTGTGACGTACGTAATGTATCCACCCCTTTTTATTTTAAAATTCTATAAAAACAGAGGCCCGACTGATGCCGCACTAACACGTTTTAAACCATTGTACTCTGTTACCTGATGCGGCAGCAGTTTGGACCTCTGATTTTATAGAATTTTAAAATAAAAAGGGGTGGATACATTACGTACGTCACACAGCAGACAGGCTGGCACTTGTAAAATTCATCGATGACGAATCACGACAAATAATAAAACGGTAGCTGAGGGTCAAGTCTTTCGATAAAATATATATCAAAACCGATTTAGAAATTTGTACATGGCTTAATTTATATGAAATATTGTTTGAAATTGCATGCAGAAGGCTTTTTAAACTATATGTTTTTCTTAATTATGCAGAGAGTGCTCGTTTATATAGGGAGGCAGGTTGGCCGAATGGTTAAGGCGTCAGATTCAAGTTCTGATCTCGAGAGAGAATACGGGTCCGATTCCCGTACCTGTCATATTTTTTTATATATTTATTATGAAAGTCTTGATTTTAAGCTAGTTTATTCACGACGGCTCTACCAGAACAAACGACTGAGCTCCTTTTCGACTAAAATGGACAAAGAGCGGAAGATGTTGATTGTATCGCCGGAATTTGTCCAACGTCTTAAGTCCGGCGATGATGCGGAGAAAAATATATTATCACAGCTTGATGACGAAATGCAAAAAGTTTTAAAGTCCAAATTAACTGATCACGATAAATGGATCCAGTACAATCAGGTTTTACAACGATTCCTTCATTTCACAAACCAGGCGCGGCAGCCAATCAAAATACCTATTGAAACAACCAGTGACAGCCTATCAAATGCCGTTATTTTATCTACACTTCCCAAAACTTTTAAGAAAAAAGCTGAAGTTTTCCTACGCATTTTGAGTACCTCAAGCGATGTGAACTGGGATCACAAGGGCACCGTTACTATAAAGGGTGAAATTTTACCGGCGTCTAACATAGTCGATTTAATTCACGACATTCTGCGGCCTCGAAAAACTATTAATCCACCCGGACGCCTACAGTTTGCTGATTACATCAAAGACCTTAACGTTCCTAATGTGCTGCTAGCTAAACCTAAACAGCAAAAGAAGCCAACCCCGACTGGTACTATAGGAAAAACCGGAATGGAAACTGATAACTGCGAGTCTGATTTAGAATATAAATTAAAAACACCAGCTACTCATCCAAGTCCACATCAAAAAGGTTCAGTCAGAAGAACATCGATAAGGAAACGCCTCCAAAAAAGGGCCGTTAGAAAAACTCCTCTAAGGCAGATGTCATCATCACCAAAAACGAAGGGAATTCTAGATTGGGTGCATCTTAAACTTTAAAATTACACAATGAAATTCTGATTTTATTACTTGCAGTCTTTTTAATTTGAAATGTCGTGCACCTCAAACTACAGTTTTGTAAATTGCTAGCGAATTTTTAGAAATAAGACATTCTGCTGTACATTTATATTTATATTATTAAGTATTATACGAAATAAGAACAATATATTTGTTTATTACAAAGTGTTTGTGTTTTTTATTTCTACTCTGCTTTTGTTTTTCACGAATCTGCAATAATTACAAAATCTAAAGCTAAAATATTAGTATTTGAAGTTATTTTACAGTTACAAAAGTGTAAAATTTCAAAAAAAATCAATCTACGATTTCATAATGGCGTGATATAATTTAAAAATTGTGATTTCTTTTAATTTTGAGCGACACATTTTATAAAAAGTGTAAAACATTTGCAAATTTTTCAACGAAATTGTGTGTTTTATTCAGGTTTATGTTAATTTGTGATAAACATACATATATTTTGTATAATTTCAAGTGTTATGATGGCAGTTTTGTAAAATTTTAAGTGAAATGACGGGGCCAGAACATTTTTTCAACAAAATTACGTGTTTTTATTCAAATTTATGTTAATTTGTGGACAACATATATATATTTTTCAATGAAATTGCGTGTTTTGGTGGTGTCAGAATATTTTTTCAACGAATTGCGCGTTTTTATTTAAAAATTATGTTAATTTGTGGTCAACATACATATATTTCCGTCAAAAGTATAAGATTTTTTGAATTTTGTTTATCGAAATGATTGTGTTAGTAGATTTTTTCAATGAAATTGCTATTTCTTTTAATTTTGAGCGGTGCATTTTATAAAAAGTGTAAAACATTTGCAAAATTATTTACAGCCAGAACATTTTTTCAACAAAATTACGTGTTTTTATTCAATTTATGTTAATTTGTGGACAACATATATATATTTTTCAATGAAATTGCGTGTTTTGGTGGTGTCAGAATATTTTTTTCAACGAATTGCGCGTTTTTATTTAAAAATTATGTTAATTTGTGGTCAACATACATATATTCCCGTCAAAAGTATAAGATTTTTTGAATTTTTTTTATCGAAATGATTGTGGTAGTAGATTTTTTCAATGAAATTGCTATTTCTTTTAATTTTGAGCGATGCATTTTATAAAAAGTGTAAAACATTTGCAAAATTATGCATAGTTTATGTAACATGATGTCAATTTTTGTAAAAATTTATGTGAGATGGCGTGTAATTGCGTGATTTTTGTTCAATTTTCGTGGTGTGTTTAGTAAAAATGTCGTTTTTTGTATAATTTCAAGTGACATGATGACAGTTTTTGTATAATTTATATGACATGATGTCGATTTTTGTGAAAATTTATGTGAGATGGCTTGTAATTGTGTGATTTTTGTTCAATTTTCGTCGTGTGTTTAGTAAAAATGTCGTTTTTTATATAATTTCAAGTGACATGATGACAGTTTTTGTATAATTTATATGACATGATGTCGATTTTTGTGAAAATTTATGTGAGATGCTGTATGACCATCTAGTAATTTTGTTGGCAGTACCTCTGCGGCAACTAAACTCCCCTAATGCAAACTGACACTTTTTCTGCTAGGTTAGGTTGTTTTCAGTTTAAGGTTATATTTTCTGAATAGGTACATTGTTGCCGGATCTCTCTCTCTAGTCTCGACATCAACTCGTGTTCTTTTAGATCTGGTCTGTCCTTTTTAAACTGTAACTAGCATCGTTTAATGGAAATTTTTTGCTGTGATCGCTGGTTCGACTCCAGCCATGGGACATCGCAGGAAGCTTTTTTTAAAATTAAAATAACGAACAAATATTTGTTAAGTCACTCATATATTAGCGCTAAAACATTCCAAAAATAATATGAACATAATACAATTGAAAACAAAATTTAGGTTACAACAAAAATAAATTTTCATAGATCTTTTAAAGTACATCAACACAAACTGCAGTAGCTTTGCAAGAAAATAATATAAGCAGCGACTCCAACACGTATTAAAAGACAACGAAATTCAAAATAATAAATAAGTATAACTACTTATTTATTGTTTCATACAATTCAGCTTAAGTAGTTTCTGAATCGGATGATTTCTTAACACCAAAACAGGGTAAATCTTGTCTGTTTATCTATAGATAGATAGATATTTATTGGTGCTAATATGCAACAAGTGCACTTACGTAAGTAAAAAAAAGATTACAATAAAATTAAAACTAATAAGAATCATCGGTTCAAATTCAAACGTCATTCAAGAAGGACACGAAGTTGGCGACCAATCAGAGCCCGGCATTCCAGGTCCGCGTTGTGCCATCTAGCGAACTCAAATATGCGACCGGTTAAGCCATTTGAGGATGACGAAATAGAAAGTTCTACAGAGTCGGTGATATCATTGCAAATTCCATTGTCTGTGCTGCAGAAACCATTGCGAATGTAAAATTTAAAAAAATACTAATCTGTTGTAATTGAATGAAAATCGATACAGATATCAACAAATATTTATTTTAAAGGCCTATCGACTGATAACAATACATAATTAAATCAGGCAATATGCCAGAACGAAATTAAACTATGTAAAACATCTATTAAACGGTATTAAATTGGCCTCTCTGAAATTTCTTCGAGGGACGAAATGTAATTGTTCTAGCAAAAGTGAGAATAATTTAAAAAATATCTATGTTCATAAACAGCGATGTAAATTTGAAATTCATTAGTTAAACAGGGCACCGAAACTGCACGCAAGTGTGGAAGTAGTGACCATGTTTAATTCCTTTAACCTCGATCGCTCCGATAGCCCGGTTGGTTAAGGCTTCGTACTCGTAATGCTGCGATCGCTGGTTCGATTCCAGCCATTGGACATCGCAGAAAGCTTTTTTTAAATTCAAATATAGAGAGACAGCAGCTTCGAAGAGCGAAATAGATCTATCAGTTTGAATTTCAAATATTTCCGCGAAAATTAAAAACAACCGCCGTGAGAAGTGCGCGCGCACCAAGATGGCCGACACACCGCGAAATTCAAATCCAGCAAATTAAACTTAGAAAAAATCGGAAAAAATTCAAATTTCAAATATTCATTTCAAATATTCCCGCCAGAAATCCAAGATGGCCGCCAAAGTCCGACGCGTAATTCCGGAAGCAAATTAAAAATGGCCTCGCGTAATTTAATCAGTAGCACATATGTAAATTACATATCAAACTTCATATGTGATTAATTAGATCAATCCGCGAAATTAATTAGGTCAAACCGCGAATAAAACCGCGAAATCCGCGGATAATTCCGCGAATTAAACCGCGAATCCGCGAATCAAATGACCTTGCTCCAATTTAGGTGTCGCCATACTACTAACACTCATCAGTCATCACACGTGACAATATTAAGCA